>JANKKI010000199.1:0-600000 GCA_025175665.1 Cinchona pubescens
CTCTTATACACATCTAACAAAACCCCATTCAATCATCTATGTGCTCGTGTGAATATACAAAGGTGGTGTGGAGGTTGAATAATTGAGTGGTGTTAGGCTGTTAGGTGCAATGGATAAAGAAATGTTGGAATTGGTGAATGATAAATTGATCTCGATGGCGTTACATAATCTGGCCCAAAATATTTTTTATTTGCCCAAAAATGAGTTACTTTATAATACATAAATAAGACATTAATTCAAGGTGATAAATATTTATGATATTAATTTTTTCAAGGAATTATTTTGTGTTCACGAACTATGTATAACATTAATTGGATGAACATTCATCCATATGTAATTAATGTCGTATAAATTCACGAATTATGGACTTCTTAATGATGTGTTCATTAATACATTCATGAATTGTGGATTTGTATTCATAGATAATTAATGATGTATTTATTAATTATGAAGATTCAAAATTCATGTGTCATTAATATTGTATTCATGAATTATGAATCTTTATTCATGTGGTGAATGTTATGTCTATGCATTTGCTCCTCAATTCCTATAAATAGGTGTTCACCAATAAATATATTAACAAACACACACACACATCTATATATATATTCAAGTTCAAGAATCGTCTTTCCATTCTTCATATATATATATATATATATATTCAAGTTCAAGAATTGTCTTTCCATTCTTCATTCTTTCTTGATATTCTACTCCTACTCTAGAACTTTGAGATTTGTGTTTCGTAAAGAAAAGTTGAGTAATATTCCACAAGTTCGTAGACTTTGTTAAGTAGTGCAACTTGCAAGGGTGGAGTTGTGAAAATCCTGGGACCAAATGACGGGCAATTACGTCTTAAGGACAAAAGGTTTAATCCTTGGCAACAACTATATCAATTGGTTCGTATTGATTGACTTCATCTACACTAAGTAAGTATTTATATGTTTGTACTTCGTTTATATTATGCTTATAATTATATTTAATCAAATATTAAAATAATAATATAATTACTTTTCTAAAAATCTTAAAGCGTAATTTTTATTATTTGTTTATTTGTTAATCATTTGCATATTGTTAACCAATACTTTTTATTTGTTAAAAAATATTGGTGATTGCTCTTATATCTACTCTTGATCAAAATTGTATTATGGCAACTACGCATAAATGCTTCAGGACCTACCTTTTCTGAGATAAGGATTCCATCTACATCCTTTGTGGTGCATTGTGATAAACCTGAGAAGTTACACATTTACTTCAAGCGATGGCAATTAAACCCTTAGAGCACTGTCTCTTATACAAATCTAGATCACATGGCTAAGTTCTTGGTGAGAATGCACCAACATCTTAAGAGAGAATCCGATCCAAACCGATGTGGCTACTTGTGGATACATGGAAGCAAAAAAAACATAATATTATAGACATATAAATATTGAATGGTTTGGACAATACACATCTATGTAATGTATAGTATGGATCTATTCTTAGGGTTCATATACTTCAATAAATCTTACATGATATTCATGCCAAAGGTATGGTTCTTAGTGAATCTTTTCAAGTGATTGCAATCGTTAAAAAATTGCTATTGTCTTGGAAGGACTTTAAGAACTATCTTAAGCATAAACGTAAGGATATGAGTATAGAATATCTTGTTTTAAAGTTAATAATAGAAGAGGACAACAAGGTGTCCAAAACTTATCAAACCCTTCATCTTTTGATCAAAAGCAAATATGGTTGAAGAATTGGAGACCTGTCTCTTAAACACATCTAGATGTGTATCTCTCCACTCAAGTTGTGAAGAGAAAAGGCATTGCCAAGAAATTCAAAGGCAAATACTATTCTTTCAACAAGGTTGGGCATCGAGCCAAGGGTTGCAAAAATGGCAGTCACAGGAATAGGTAGGAAATAAATTTTTTCGAGTGCTACACCTCTAAGATACTTGGCATTGCAAAGGTCATTCTAAAAATGGCTCTGTGAAACTTCTTACCCCAAATAATGTGTTTCATGAGGTGACATTAGAAAGAATTTAGTGTACGACTAAAAATTACACCTTGTAGGAATATTTTGAAACATAAATTGAACAATAATAAATTTATACTCACTAGGCTGAAATGTTTGTACACATTAAAGAGGTATATTTGTGATGGCCTCTTTAAATTAAATGTAATGACCATTGTATCTAAGGATAAGAATAATGATAATACATCCAAATCTTCTTATTTTCTTGAATCTTGTGATATGTGACATGATAGACTTGGATATGTGAATTACAATTCTATACAGAAGTTAATAAATCAAGATTTATTACCAAAATATGATTTTTTATAAAAACTATAAGTGTGAAATCTGTGTAGAATCAAAATTCACAAAGATTTCTTTTCATTCAGTTGAAAGAATTAGTGAACCTCAAGATTTAATTCACTCAGATATTGGTGATTTAAAATTTATGCAAACTAGAGGGGATAAAAAGAATTATATTACTTTTATAGATGATTGAATGGGGTTTTGTTGTATACACTTAGAAGCAAAGATGAGGCTCTTGAAATGCTTAAACATTACAACACTGAAGTTGAAAATCAACTTAGTAAAAAGATAAAGGTAATTAGAAGTGATAGAGGTGGAGAATACGAGGTACCATTTGGTGAATTTTGTTCCTAACATGGTATTATCCACCATACTACTGCTCCTTATCACCTAAATAAAATGGCATTGTTCTATGAATATAAGAAATGAACTCTTAAAAAATGATGAATGTCATGTTAATAAGTTTGAGAGCACCTTAGAACTTTTGGAGAAAGGCAATTCTAACTACCAATAATATACTAAACAAATCCCCCACAAGAAATTAGAAAAGACATCACATGAATTGTGGAAAGAAAAGAAACCGTCCTTCAAATATTTCTAAGTGTAGGGATGTCTTGCAAAAGTGGCAATCCGTGATCCTAAAAATGTCAAGATAGGATTTGGAACAGTGGACTGTGTGTTCATTGGACATGCCCATAATAGTAGTGCATATCGCTTTCTTGTGGATAAATCTGGTATTGATGATATTTATCCCAATACTATTATAGAATCAAGAAATACTACATCTTTGATAATATATTTCCATTTAAAGAGGCACTAGAAGTCATTTCATTCAAAAGAATGAACAAGACAAGTTCAAGTGAAAATCAACAATTAGAAATTAATGAATTTGACTTCTAGGAGCAAGAGGATAAAATCATGAAATTGTTTGATCTTGATTTCCTAACTTATTTGTTAGAAAATGAACCTTGAACTTTCACCGATGCTAAGTCTTGCCCTAAAGCTTCTTATTGGCCGGAAGCAGTCAATAATGAAATTGAGTCTATCATGTAAAATCATATATGTGAACTAGTGAATCTTCCTCCTAGAAGTAAAGCATTAGGTTGTAAATAGATCTAGATGTGTATAAGATACAAAATTTATAGAACTATTGACAAAAAGCTCTTAAGGCTTGTTGTTAAAGGCTACAAACAACAAGATGGTATGGATTATTTTGATTCATACTCACCTGTATCAAGAATAATATCCATACGAACATTAATTGCTGCTATTAGTAAATTAGAAATACATCAAATGGATGTAAAGACAGCTTTCCTAAATGGTGACCTAGATACGAGCTGTTTACATGCAATAACCCGTTTATGCCTGTCTCTTATACAGTAGAAAAGAAAGTATTTAAACTTGTTAAGTCATTACATAGCTTAAAATCACAATCTCCTAAACAATAGCATGAGAAATTGGACAAAGTTATGCTGTCAAATGAATTCAAAATCAATGAGATTTATAAGTGTGTCTGTGCCAAGAACACTAATAAAGGTTATATCATTATATGTCTATACATAGACTCATTTGCTGATTTTTAGAAGTATTAAGTACATGATCAAGACTACAAAACCATGTTAACTAAAGGTTTGACATGAAAGACTTGGGTGTTAAGTCATATTTATTTTGAAACATCATGTAGGACATCATAAAGGATTGGTACATGTCCCAATCTCATTACATTTAGAAAATTCTTAACAAATTTTGTAAGGGTGGCAAGAACATTGTTAAAACATGAATGGACTTGAGTGTACATCTATCCAAAAATAAAGGAGAAGGAATACACCAATTGGAGTATTCTCAAATCATTGATAGCTTGATATATGTTATGAGCTGTACAAGACCAGATATAGCATACTCTATTAGTAAACTAAGTAGGTTTACTTATAATTAGCAGGTGAGGATCATTGGAAAGCTATCAAAAGGGTACTTAATTATTTGATGTACTCTTTATACTATGATCTTCACTATGCTGGATACCTACCAGTATTTGAAGAAAGTATAGTCACGTAAATTGAATATCCAACACTAAAGACTCAAAACTTCAAGCGAATATGTATTTACGCTCGATGAGCAATAACCTCTGATTTCATTGTGGATCATGCGTTACAGTTTGTTTAGAGGATTTCCAAGACACGGTTGAACCTGTCTCTTATACACATCTAAGGTAGTGGCTTCAAAATTTCTTGGGGATCTAGATGTGTATAACATCATTACTGATATCTATTTGTCTACCTGTCAGTCATATTCACATTAGATTTTGTACAAAGTAAAAGCTGTCTAGAATACAAGTCTAGACATATACATTGTAGACATAATACCATTAAACACATGCTCTTGAATGGAATCATTTCCATTGACTTTGTAAAGTCAAATGAAACTATTGTGGATCCACTAACTAAAGGTTTGACGAGAGATCTTATGTATAAGTCATCAAGGAATGGGCTTAAATCTTTTAAAAGACAAAAGAGTGTTATAATGGTTACCCTACCTAGTTGACTAAAGATCCCAAGATGTAGGTTGAAAGGGACAAATAAGTCATATTACACTCTTAGTAGCACTCGAAAAAATTTATTTCCTACCTATTCCTGTGATGACAGGAGTACTAACTGTAGCGTGTTAAGGGTGAGTTGAACTCTTTATGATTCTCATAGCTTGGTTTTCAAGTGGAGTATATGCAGCATACTCTTAATGAAAGATCACCTATATGAAGGATAAATACAGATCGTTTCTTTGAGAATTTCAAAAGGCTTAATTTTCTAAAGCATTCATGCAACCAAGAGTTATTCATGGCCAAAATGAATACAACCGTGAGAACTAACGAAATATCTAGGAAGAAAACTATGTGAGTACTATTTCCTTGGTTTACACTAAAGGCTGAATAGTTTAAAACATCATGTTTGACTGACTAAGTACGAAAATTCAGTTTAATTCATAATTGAATTCTTTGAGTTTCACTACATCATATCACAATTATCTGTATATGTGGTGGATTGTTGGAATTGGTGAATGAGAAATTCATCTCAATGACTTTTTGTGGGTATAATTAAACCAAACTTATTATCAATTAGGAAATATGTTAGACAATGGGTTTTGGTAATTTAGCTGTTTAAGTAATTTAGTTTCCTAATAGGATTACATTTAATGTTGTTATTCCCAAACTAATTAGGTTTCTAGAGAAATCAAGTCTTGTAACTTGTAAATAGAGAGTTTAGTCGTATTTGTCAGTTGAGAAGAGTTAAGTTGAGAGTTTAGAATAGGGAAATTCCATGAATAAAGAAACAGGCTATTATGCTGCGGGTTTATACAGGTTTCAATATGAGAGTCTGATATGCGTTATTTTGTAATTCCTCCTCTTCTCTCACATATTTTTATATGTGTTAAATAAATTTATTTTCCGCTACGTGGTTGTTTTGGCTAACATGGAAGCAACAAGTAGTGTCTACAACTGAGGCGAGTTATGCATGTGATGTTTTTAAGAAGTTCAAATATTATGTGGAGAAGCAAGGTGGATATTATATTAAATTTTTGAGAACTAATAGGGCATTGAATTTCTTGTGTGTGATGATTTTTTGAAATAACATGGCATTAAACATGAATTGACAGCTAGGTACATTTCTCAACAAAATAGTGTAACTGAGAGAAAAAATAAAACTGTGATGGACATGTTGAGGCTATGATGCACTCTAAAAATATGCTTAAAGGTTTTTGGGTAGAAGCTATCTCTTGTGATATTTGTATTAAACAGGTATCCTACAAGATATAATTATGGACAAACTCCATATGAGGTCATTGCACCAGTTGCTAGACTTTGACACTGTTAGAATGATTATTTCACTTACTACCAATAATCGTTGTGAAAAAAAATTTATCAAAATGATGTGAAATCTATATTTTTGAATAGAGTTCTTGAAGAAGAGGTTTATGTACAGCAACCTACAAGTTATGTTAATCATATTTTTTCCTCCCTATAAAAATATACTATTCACATTATTGGTTGAAACATTTTTATAAGGGCTTGGAATGCTCGTATAAACTAATATTTTGTTGATCATGAATTTCAAAGATGTCCATATGAGCATACTTTATACATCAAATTTAATCTAGGTGGAGATGTTCTCATTCTATGCTTATATGTAGATGATTTGAATTTCACAAACAACAACTCCAAATTAATTTATGAATTTAGGGAGGCTATGATTAGATAATTTGAGATGATAGATTTGGGACTAATGTTTATTTTCTTTGTATTGAAGTCTGTCAATTGGATGGTGGTATTTTTATCTCAGAAAAAAAATGCTAGTTATATTTGGAAAAGGTTTAAAATGGATACTACCAAACCAATGATGACCAAAGTTGAAAAGAAATTAAAATTGACAAAAGATGTACTGGAGATTTTGTTAATGCTACTAATTTTAGGAGATTGGTTAGGAATCTCAGGTTCTTGACTTCTACCAGACCTGACATCATTTTTGGAGTTGGCTTGATTAGCAGATTTATGGAGTATCCAGGCCAATATCATTTGCAGGCTGCTAAGAGAATTTTGAGATACATTCGAAAAGTCTAATAACATTTTTTATTCTTATACGATGATTCTAACCTTGTTCGATATATAGACAATGATGGGTTAGTGACATGATAAAAATGAGTACTTCAGGATATGCATTTTAATTGGGTACTAATATATTTTCCCAGTCGTCAAAGAAGCAGCAAGTGGTAGCTTTGTCTGATTGAAGTAGAGTACATGGCAAGAGCAAGTAATGGTTATTCATCGCTGTCTCTTATACACATCTAGCATGTGTATAAGAACAGAAGCACAAGAGTCTTGTATCTTATACACATCTCATGTGTATAAGAGACAGGTACTTATAGTATGGCCTAAAATATTTTTAAATGGAGTCGAATTAAATCCTTTTCAACTTTTGAAAATTATACCCCTCTAATGGCTAACTCGACTGTCACAATAGACGCAAATAGCTGTCTCTTATACACATCTAGATGTGTATAAGAGACAGATTCAAGAATTTGTTCAATTGACTTCTATCTTCTGATTCTACCGTAATCCAGCACCATCTGTTTGAAATTCATTGGAGTACTTGGATTTTGAAAATTGGACCACAAGAGGTTGGTTTTGGAGTACTCATTGTTGAAAATTAGGGTGTAAAAAATAACCTAATTGGATAGATATTTAAAAAAACTCTGTCATGATTGTCTTTTGTTGGTCTTGGGCAATTATGGAAAAGATCTTTTCAGTTGATTGTGAATATTGATTTTCAAAATTGAGAATTTTGATATCGTTATCATAAAATTCATAGAAATTGCTAAAATGAAAAAAATGTGTGTGATGACGATTCATCAGTCCAAATGCATGGATCGTTTCAAAATTACAGTAGATGAAGATCAAATCAAACAGATGGTGCTGGATTACGGTAGAAAGAAGATGAAGTCAATTGAACAAATTCTTGAATCGTGTTGATCGTGTTTAGTGTGGATCTGCTTCCATGGAGAGTTTGGAGAGTTTGATTTAAGGGAGGTATTGTTGGCATAATTAAACCAAACTTCTTATCAATTAGGAAATATGTTATTGTTGGCTTTTGGTAATTTAGCTGTTTAAGTAATTTAGTTTCCTAATAGGATTATCTTTAGAATTGTTATTCCCAATATAATTAGGTTTCTTAGACATCAAGTCTTGCAACTTATAAATAGAGGGTTTTGTCATATTAGTCAGTTGAGAAGAGTTGAGAATCTAGAATAGAGAAATTCTAGAATAGAGGAAAGGGCTATTATGCCGTAGGTTTATGTGGGTGTCAATATGAGAGTCTGATATGTATTATTTTGTAACTCCTCCTCTTCTCTCACATATTCAAATGGACTTATTATAGATGTGTTCATTAATTATGAAGATTCATTCATGTGTCATTAATGTTGCTTTCATTAATTATGTGTACTCATGAATTATGAATATTCATTCATGTGGTTAATGTTATGTCTATTCATTTGCTCCTAAAATCAAATAAATAGGTGTAGTGTAAAGGTGTTGGAGAACACACGTACATTCAAGGTCAAGAATTTTCTTTCCATTCTACATTCTTTGTTGTTTTCAATAAAAATTTACTAGAACTTTAAGTACTAGAAAACCTATCAGTACATATTCAAAACTATGCATATCATTACTCACATTAAAATCAAACAATCACATATCCATACATGATCAAGATTTTCTAGTAAAATAACTCTTAAACAAAACATATTTTCATAAATGAATTTTGGAAACCATATAAGTTCATAAACAAGTTCAAAAGCAAATAGTTCAGAAAACAATTTCGAAAGTACAGAAGTAAGCACCACCTACCTCGAATATATGGCTGTCTCTTATACCTGCCTAGCTGCGTACGTCGAATCGAGTCAAAAAATCTCTCTTAGCAGTTTTTCAAACTTATAGGCTTTATTACAAATTTCAAAACTCATAAGGCTTTACTATAATATTTGAAACCTTTTTTGCCTTTACTACCGATTTAGAATGTATTAGGACTATTCTATACTTTTAGAAATTCATTTAGGGTATTTTAGTCACTATTTAAAACTATTTTGGACTCTTAGATAATCTCGAATGTAATGCTGACAAATTGACCCTTACTTGCCTGCAAATGACTACTTAACGTCTAAGGATAAAATCATCTCTTATACAATTATAATTTGTATAAGAGAAAAGGATTTAATTCGGAGGAAAAAATATTTAAGACCATACGAATTAAAAAAGGAGAAAAGGGTTTCTTCAACCTTCAAAACACCCAAGGATCACAACCTGTCTCTTATACACATCTTGATGAATCATCCGACTTCCTTGTCAACTGGTTCTTCTTCTTGTTGACCGTAAAAGCCATCATCTCTACCAACCATGCGGCAAGCACTAGCCATGGATCTACTCACAGATCCAGATAGTTTCTCCTTCGATCACCATTCCCGATCGGCGGATAACTATAACAATTCCGGCGAAACCAAAATGGAACTCTAACTATCCATTTCTTTTGTCAAAAATAATATATTACTCATTTCAAAAATTATTTTCTAGAAACATGATCTCTTAGGAATAGTAAGATACCAATAAGTCCATATAAAATTACTCCTAAAATTAATAAGCATCTAATCCATGAAATTAATCACTGATTCTATATTCTAATCAACTTAAACACATAATATAACAAATAAACTAATTAAAATCATTATGAATGGCTAAAAAATTTAAGTAAATAAATAAAAAATGAATTTAATTGATTATGAACTTAAAAAATAAGGCAAACTAACCTTGAGCATGCAAACAGTTTTCTCTAATCTGTTCATTAAACAAATTTCTATTGAAAACTTTAACATTAATATCATTAAATCGGTAAGTTTGACAATTTTCTTGTTAATTATAACTAACACCCTCATCATTGGTACCGAACACATACGATTATTTGTCCCTTACTGACTCCTTGTCCTTAGACAGAGCGTTACTTTGCCAAGTTATACTAAATTTTACTTGTAATAGCATATGACTTTTGTTCCAAATGAGTGTATCTCATGTTTTGGGACTATCTTAAGAATAAACTTGAATGTACGTGTGTTCTCCAACACCTGTCTCTTATACACATCTAGATGTGTATAAGAGACAGTTTCCAAATCGTCAAGATTTCTAGACAGTATTTGAATTCCTAACTCAATATTTAGTCTAACGCTCATATCAGAATTGCTAACTCAATATTTGGTCAAGATTTCTATTTATTTTCAAATATCCAAACCAAGTACTGATAGGAGTATCTTTTCCAAACTTACTAATACCATGAGAAATCATACCTAGATATCATAAGTATAGATTTCTAATTAAATAGATTTATTGGTGAATCATTATAACAAAATTTCCACTTAATGATATTTAAATTAGTGGTGTCCGTAGCAGGCTAAAATTCCACCAACAACATAGTCGAATGCTCCAACATGAATCTTTTAACCTACAATACTTATAACTTTATAAAATAAGTCATTCATGTTTTCAAATCGCATTCCTTCCTTTCTAATTTCTTATATTCAATAAGTCATACATAAATAAGATCCATTATGTCAAACTTAGAAATATCATGATTTATTACTTAAATAGTCTTCTTCCCAATCCATAATTTTGTGCATACACGAATACTACTAGAAAATCTAAATCATAGATATGTTGTGTAGCTGTGCATTAGGGTCACACGTGCTTGTAAGAATAATGCAATAACTCTCTTCATTTTTCACACCTTCTTAAGACTTTTCTTGCTATAAATATCTTTCTTTATTGGAATAGGGAAAACAACTTCCATTAGCAAATTTGCTTTAGCATTCCTTAAACTTCAAATCCTACTATATAATCATTATCCTAGAGACGAGAATCCAAAAATCTTATCTCCTAGCATACTCTTAATACCAATAGAGATGAACATATTCACATAGTCCTAATGGTTTGAAATCTAATTCGAGCACCATTTACCCTTCCTAGGGTAGTAGTGAAAATTTTCAATATCTAAACTGTAATAACACATCTAGATGTGTATAAGAGACAGGTTCTAAGGTCCATGGTCAGCGGTTGCAGCAGCATAGTTAGTAAATCATGAATTGATATAATCACCCTTAGTCGCGAATTAGATAATGTATTCAACTTATACACATTCTAGCGATGTTTAAGAGACACTAAAGGTAGTTAACTAATCCAATTTGTTATGTTATTTTAAGTTGACAAGAATTTATTTTCTAAATACAAATCTAGATGGTATAAGATTCAGTTTTCCTCGACCAAATACCAATGTAATGGGAATTTACTTATTCCCTATTTTCCTTTGTCATTGTCTAATTCCTTAAGACTTGAGATTTATGGGCTTACCACACTTCGCTGCACCAAAATCAAAATAACATCCAATATTTGACACTTCATATTCATCTAGTTTGCATCCAACTCCTAGACACCATTAATTTAAGCATCTTTCTTAAATCATTATAGAGTTCGCAATCCAAATAGCATTGAAAATTATGGGGTTTCTAGATTTCTGATACGATGACTTAGAAGAGCTAACTTAGGAGGGAACACTTACATTACGCTAATATCCACTTATCATCTAAGTTTTTAGTAATTCTTATTCCTATTAACTATGTTTAAGTCTTATGATCTGGTATCAGTCTAATGTGTATAAGAGACAGAGTGTTTGGTAACTTCCTTACTTTTCCTCGTAGGTTTAGTCCTCATCTCAATTAATATGTACTTATATTCGTACTTGTATTCGTCTCCAGTAAAAAAATATTAAGAGACGTGGGGTCAGTGACAATTCGCCCAGCAAGTATCACTTATTCCTGCTGGATCATGTTGTTACATACATATAAGTCTTGCAACACACATCACACTATAGCATACTCATGCTTTTGTCAAAATCATTCCTGTAAAACATTTCATGCAGAGTTCAAATATTCAAGTCGTTCATCTTGTAAAATCTATCTATCATGTTGCAACTTTTAATGTCATGTTACTTTTCGTATCATGTACTTTTTTATGTCATGTACTTTTCATGTAAGCACAAAGTCATTTCAAAAAATATGTACTCATTTAACGCCTCAAAACTAAACAAGCAGTCATCGGGTTCTTAGTACTCAACCTAGTATTTAACCTCAGTTACAAAATGTTGTCAACAAGTTCTATAGAACTTGTCTTGCTCTGTCTCTTGTCTCTTATACACATCTGATCATGGTATCTTGTCAAAGCTGTCTGATTGTGTTCGGGACTATAATCCCTAAATAGAAATCTTGACCAAATATTGAGTTAGCAATTCTGATATTACCTATACAATGAATATCTACATAGTTTTGATATTATGTAGATATTATATTTCTATACTTTTATAGAAATAAGAACCATTTACCTCGAACGGTCCTTAATATGCCATTACTTTTTTTTGTTCCAGGTCGATAATCCTCAAAGTCAAAATCACAATACTCTATTACTAATAATTCAAACAAATAATTCCTTGTTAAATCCTATAGATGTGTATAAGAGATTCCCTAAAGAATGTCCCCTTTTAATTAAGAGTCTAATAACCTCAATTTTTTATCACGTAAACAAAATATTTTCCTAATCTTTATTTCAAAATAATCCTTATATGAATCGGTGACTTTTAGAGACAATTGATCTCATGATGGTTCATTGGTAAAAGTAAACTCTTAAACACATTTGGAGACCTTTGTGTACCTTACAAAACCTTCGAAGTTCATTCGTTAACTTTATTTAAGTTATAAGTGTCAATTTGTCAATTATATAAACTTTTTCGGGCCTTAGTAGAATATTTTTAAACTGTAGGGTCTATTCTATAATTTCTGTAACCTTCAAGGACTGCTTATGTCTTTATAAAATCATTGAGGGTAAATTATCTTTGAATTTCCAAATGTTGAAAAGGACTTAATTAGACTCCATTTAAAAACATTTTAGGCCTTATAGTAATACCTTAGAACTAAAGGGATTAATCTTGTATTTCAGAAAAACTCCTTAATTCTCTTCTTCCTCCTCCTTATACACATCTAGATGTGTATAAGAGACAGTGGTTTTCGAATCAGAAACTTGCAGGATTTCATCCTCCTCTCCAATGGAACCACCAAAACCATCTCTATCTCCTTTTGACCCCTCTCGACAATGATGGAATAGCGATGGCCATCCGACTTCCTTGTCAACCAAGCTTCCTCTTCCTGACAACGGTAAAAATGCTGTCATCTCTACCAACTATGCTGCTGCAACCGCTGACCATGGATCTACACACAGATCCTGCTAGTTTCTCCTTCGATTACCATCCCCGATCCCGCCATACCCAACTGTAGTAATTCTGGCCGAAACCAAAACGAAACTCTAACTGTCCATTTCTTTTTTATCGTGAATAAGAGACAGGTTACTTAGATGACATATTCAAAAAAAAGTTATTTTCTAGGAAACCAAAAATAATATTTAAAAAATAGTTTCTTTCTTTTCTAGCCCATATAAAATTACTCCCAACATTAATAAGCATCTAATCCTCGAAATTAATCACAGATTCTGTATTCTTGTCAACTTAAACTCGTAACATAACAAATAAACTAATTAAAATCATTATGAATAACTAAGTAATTTAAGTAAATAAATAAAAAATGAATTTAATTGATTAAGAACTTAAAAAAATAAGGCAGACTAACCTTGAGTGTGTAGACAGTTTTCTCTAACTTGCTAATCGTATTAAAATATGTCAGTTACCTATTATGTATACTTATATAAGTAGTGATATTTGTTTCACAATTACCAAACTTGACACCATTAGAATGATTATTTTACTTATAATTATATGAAATTTATCAAATTGATGTTCTTGAAGAATAGGTATATATTTCACTATTCTTGCAAGTAATGTCGAACAAGGTGATGTGTAAAGTTTACAGGCTGAAACAGTTACTATTAGGTTGAGACAGAATACTAGGATTTGGTATTCTTGTTAGACTCTTATTGTTGATTATAGAGTTTCAAAAATGAATTTTTGCAATCTATAATCAATAAAACTTTGCATCTGTCCTTGACCATTTGGATAGTGAATTAAGAGACAGCACTAATACATTTGAGGATTATCGACCTGGAACCTGTCTCTTATACACATCTAGATGTGTATAAGAGACAGCTACAATACACATCTAGATGTGTATAAGAGACAGAATATCTTCACCGGTCTTGACTAATTGACAAACTAATAATTCAATTCAGTTATAGCCCACCATCTAACGGAGAATACGTAAAAAATAAACCCAAAGTACAACATCTTTACACATCGATAGAACCCAAAAATTATTGTTTTCAACTCCTATTGCAATGGCCTCAAATCGAAGCATAAAAGGGGTGAACCTGTCTCTTATTGCAATAGATGTGTATAAGAACAGAAATATTTTGTTTCAATGATAAGTTCATTGAGCATATAGGTAGTCAATTAACCCTCCTATGCTATTCTTGTAAGGAATGTTGGGTTCTACAGCTTTTAGTAATCTTGAAGTTCTAATCTTTTTTTTTCAAAACTAATACCTTTCTTTAAAGAGGTTGTTTACAGATTTGATTTTTTTTTCTGCAAATTTTGTTTTTCTAATTGTTTTAAAGAATTGTTATCAATTGTTGATTCCAAGCTCTACTATAAATGTATTATATAGCTATTATCAAGTCAAATATTGACTATCTATATGCTTATTGAATGATTGATGTAAACGAGAAATTGAAAACATTAGCTCATTATAGCCTGAATTGTTCACTGCATTTAGGAATCTAAATATGTACGAGAGTATCCTTGGTCTATGATGGCTTTTGATTTTCTTTTGATCCTCCATTTCCTTTGTGCATGAACGATTTTTGAATTGATCAGTAAATGTCGATCTCTTTCCTCCTCTCCCAGTCTTTCTTCTCTTCTGGCTTTGGTATGTACATGTGGGTGTGTAGATGGGCCAACAACCATTCCGAACATATCAGGATTGTAATTTGTCTCTTATACATGGCTACATGTAATGGCATCTAGATTTAGAATAGACATCTGCTGGTATACTCTGGAGTGCATGAATGTTGAGCAAGTTTTACGTATTACCAATTTTAACCTTGGTAAAAATTGGTCAGCAGTGGTCAAATTTAAGTTTTGGGCAGAGCTACCACCCAAGGACCCTATTGGCGTTACAAGAAAAAAAGGTTGAGGACTATAAAGGCCCAAATTAAAGTTCAAGGACCATTTGTGTTTTAGTAAAAGTTTAGGAGCATTTTGGTTGTTTTCTCCAAAATAGATGTGTATAAGAGACAGTTCCCAACCAATATTCTAAAATAAGTAACATCATCTCAAATATTTGACTTGTGAGACTTCACGAGACTAACATTACTAAGAGACAGGACTTGTTCTTAGAAAATTTATATAGTCTCACGTCAATCCAACCTACAGGCAGCAAAGATGATGTTTAAGAGACATATTCGAGGTACAGTTTGAGTGTTTTTATTAATATACGATAATTCTTGTCTTGTTAAATATATATGGCAGTAATTGGATTGGTGATATGAAACAATGATGAAGTCTTCGAATGTGCATTTTATTGGAGTCTTGGTAGATCTGGCTAGTGGTTTCCTAGAAACATAAGTTGTAGCTTTTCCTATAGCTGTGGCAAAGTATATAGCAGCAACAAGTAGTGCTACTTAAACATTGTGGTTAAGAAATATTTTTGAATTTCTACAATACAGACAAGAAGTCCTCCTAAAATATTTTGTGATAGCAAGTTTACTATTGAGCAAGCACAGTGACATCATTTGTGATTAGTGCAAGATGGAAATAATGTGTATTAAGAGATCAACGTCCCTACACAACTCAAGTGAAGTGGTTAAAACACGTTGATCATTGCTAGTATATTTGCTCCTAGCAGAGTTTTGGACGAAGTACACCGTCCAAATATCACTATATTTCGACAGCACAAGGTCGTCTGAACTAGATAACCACGGATGCAACGCACCGTCCGAACGACAAACAGTCTGTATTGTATTATTTCAAAAATATATAATTAACGAAGTCCTCTGTTTATCGTTCGGAGGTACTTGAATCCTTCCATATGGATGTAGTTCAGATGATCTGTCTCTTATACACATCTAGATGTGATAGGAGACAGTTGTTTTGAAACTAAGTGGAATTGATTTCCCTTTATTTTGTAGATGTGTATAAGAGACAGGTTGAAGATGCCGTTCGGACGGCCGAGCTTGCTTCCATTCCTTCGTCCAAACTAGGTATGTTGAAGAATTTAGATATCGAACTGAAAGATCAACTCAATATATTTTATATCGAACGCTCAAAATTACCTGGACATGAAACCTATAACAGCTAGTTTTTTCAACATTTATTATTTAGCCGTTAGGAGGTGGTTGGGAGTTGATTTATTGCACCTTTAAATACCAACCCTTCTATATTATGAATTATCAATTTGTATACATTGAATACAAGCAAATGGAAATTGTAATTTGTCTGCATAATGAGCTCTTTAATAATTGTGAAACCCTCAGCTGTCTTTTGGAAATTAACTTTTAAGAAACCTAATTCACCCCCCCCTATTAGGTTACTTTGGGACCAACAATTGGTATAAGAGCATTGGTCTCTTTATCTTGCTTAAATTGCATTTAAGTAAAGATACCTTATGGCAACCAATAATGCATATTTTTTTAGGGACAATCTATCACTAGATCTCCTATGTTTAATGGGATAAACTTTATTAGTTGGAAAGATAGAATGAAAATCTTTTTGCAATCTATTGATATTGACTTATGGTATGTTGTAAATGAAGGTCCTTTTGAAGCCACCACCATTGATGATCATACAAATAGAAGAAGAAAAAAAACAAGGGATGAGCTCACTCAGCAAGACAAGGCAAATTTGACCTTAAATGCCAAGGCTATGAATGTCACGCCCCAAAAACGGGACCGTAACACGCCGCGCTAATGGCACACGGTCCAAAGCGCAAGGCACAAGCGAACAGCAACAAAGTAAGGAAGAAGTTGCGATCGTTCCATTCAAACCATTTCTTAACTATAAAACCGAATATGTCATTTTACACAAAAATACGAATTACAAAATTCCTTCTTAGTACAACTGATGCTACAACAAAAACAAAGTTCATCAATACAAAACCTATCTAATACACTACCCCTCTCCAAACAAAAGAGCTTGGAAGATTATCCGAGAGTCCTACCGGTAATGTGGAATGAGAAAATCTAAAAGCTATACTTGTGATGAAGATAAAAGAGCACCTAATCTGAAAAATTATAAGTCACGTGGGGTGAGCATAACTAGCTCAGTGGATATCATAAAAGCTCTTTTAAAAGGATCCAAGCATTTCAATAAAAAGAAAACATAAAGATAATAACATTTGCGAAAACCATAGTCATGAGCGGTTTCTAAAATGTCTCATGCCATTTAAACGTCAATAAACCATAATCATAAGTAGTTTCTAAAATGTATTATGCCATTTAAACGTCGAGCATGTCCAAACATAGTCAAAAGATCCAATCATTTCAAAACATAGTATGCTAAAGCATAGCGAACAAATCCAAGTACAATTTCAATCCAGAATATAATAAAATAGCATGAGGATCTTTTAGGCTCGAATGTATGACTTTCAGTACTATCCAGATCTAGTAATCCCACTTAGTCGGCCAGGAGGTCAAGTTATCCCATCACAAGACCCCGTATCGAGGCTCATAACATTCACGAAGTCACCACGGCGTCCCATGGATGACTATAGAAGGTTCTCCACAATTCACACATTTCTAAACACATCCAAAATTATATACCTCGGTCACCTATGAGCCAAAACAGTCATAAAATGCTTTCATATCAAAAGAGTTTGCAAAAATATCAATTGATTAACATAAAATAGCTTGGTTAGAGGATCCTTATAGAGTGGGGACCCCGGACGTCAGTTCAAACATCATACATTTTAAAATCCACCCAAACATATTTTGAAAGTCTTTAAACAAAATACAAGTGGAAGAGGGTCTATGTTACCCACTATCAAAGCAAAAACTGCAAATGATCATGAACGCGATCAGGTGGTAGGTGGCGTGGTACCTAAAACAGATATAAGAGACTCTTAGAAGAGATGTAAAGTTAAAGAATGACTAGGAAGTGAAAACGCGAAAGCGATAAAAGCACCAATGACTCATGGTCAAAATGACCTTTTCACAAATTCGACCAACTTGACAAGCTAAAACCCCGGTCAAAACACTTAGTTAACCCCTCAACCCGAAGCTAGAAAGGTCAAGAGAGAGACCCAAATATACACATAAAATATATGCCATTGAGAATGTTGTGTGGAGTTGGGTTGTAACCAAGGTCCCTTGAATACCTTGGAATTGGATTTTATTGGTTGAATATGATGATTCAAGTTGGGTCCTAACCAAGGTACCAAGGAAACCTTAATTGGATTTTGTTGGCATTAAATAGCCTACAAACATAACTTATACACACATGGAGTATCCTAGTTGCGCCAATGCTATCCGCTTACTTACACACATCTAGATGTGTATAAGCCACTTGGGTTTCTCAATTCCTATCCAAACTAACCTGAACACTCTTAAAACATCATTATGTGCATAGACATAAGCATTCATAGCATAACACTCTAGAGTACACTGTATGAATACTTATGTCCTAAAGATGGTTTAAAATTTTGTAATCTAACCATGGAAATTGTTAAAAATCAACCCCAATCACTTCCCAACCTTTAAAACACTAAAAACAACCCATAACATACATAAATCATAACTTATAAGGCTGCAAAGAGGGTTTATTCAGCCATAAAATCCTACAAAACTTGAAATTAAAGCTTGGATAATAAAGCCCATAAGCCATAAATGCAAAAATACATGAAATCTTACCTTCCAAGTGATTTCTACTTGAAATCACACAATTTCACTCGTGTTTCACTCAAATCCAAGGCTTTTGCTATCTAATGAACTCATCATTCTTGCGTGCTCGAATTGAAAAACGAATAAGTTGAAGTACTTTATGACTAAAATAATATGAAAAATATTTTAAACCAATTAAAATCAAAGAACAAGGCTATTAAAATACTAAAAGTTTCACATTCTACCCCTTAAACAAAGTTTCGTCTCGAAACTTACAAAATCTGAAACAAACAAAGCTAGATACTTGATCTCATGAGGCTCTCAAGCTCCCGGGTAGCTTCTCGGAATGATTAGACCATAAAACCTTCCGTAAGGGATAACTTCTCTTATACACATCTAGATTGCGGTTAAGAGACAGCAGCATTGAGGGCTTTGTTTGATCAGCTTAAGGGATGTCTCTTATAAGAGATCAGGATGTGTATAATTGACCTATTGTGCTACCGTGAGTATAATATCCACAGAAGTCTCAAACTACACATCTGAGATTGTAGTGTATTAGATGGTGTTCCCCAAGGTAACAAAGAACGGTTAGGAAATGATTGGATCTATTTGGCTATGTTTTGGACATGTCTCTTATACACATCTTACTAGATCTGGCTAGTACTGAAAGTCATACCTTAGAGCCTTAAAGCCTAGGGTGCTGATTTTATTGGAATTGACATTTGCAACTTTCCATGGTTGGATTAGGGCGTTTTAAGATTTGAGTTAGGATTGTTGGCTTGCACTTGTGGCCTAGAGTGGAATGCTATGAGCTTATGTCCATGCCATTAGGTAAAGCATACTCTAAAATTAAATCAAAGTCGGTTATCGGTAACTGAATAAGGTCAGCCTCAAACTTCCTATCACAAACTCAACCGACAACCTTCCAAAATAAACCTAGACTCCAAAACCTTCCCGTCAAGAGTCCCATCTATAAGGATCCTCTAACCATCTAGGTTTATCGGACAGACATCTAAGAAAACATCTAGGTGATAAGAGTCAAGGCGAATCATGAACAAAGAATAACTCTTCAAGAATCAACAAAGAGAGTACAACAAAGATTACATAAGCAAGGACCTCTCAAAACCCCCAAAACAAGTCAATCAATAACTCCAGGTCAAAGAATTCCACAGATCCTGTAATGTGTGAGCAAAACGAATCTTATATAATTCTAAGCCCGAGCATCGATTTAAACCTCGAAAGACTCATGAATACCTATTCACTTGGACTTAGGATTCAAACCTATGCTCGATACCACTAAATGTCACGCCCTAAACGTTGGACCGTAACACGCCGCGCTAATGGCACACCGGTCCTCTGTGTCTAAGGCACATGGAACAGAGACAGGTTTTGTATGTGATGTACTTAGAAGGTATTAGATAGCATTTTTTAACTAAGAAGTTTTTGTTGTATTTCTTTTGTACTAAGAAGGAGATGTGTATAATTCCTTATTAGTACAAAAGATGCTACAACAAAAACAAAGTTCATCAATACAAAACCTATCTAATACCTACTCTCCAAACAAAGAGAAGCTTCGCCAGTCGATAGGCCAAAACTTTTGTACCCAGTATTTTCATAAGTAGTTTCTAAAATGTATTATGCCATTTAAACGTCAGGCATGTCCAAAACATAGTCAAAAAGATCCAATCATTTCAAAACATAGTATGCTAAAGCATAGCGAACAAATCCAAGTACAATTTCAATCCAGAATATAATAAAATAGCATGAGTATCTTTTAGGCTCGAAGGTATGACGCAGTACTAGCAGTCTAGTAATCTACCACACTACTAGTCGTGGGAGGTCAAGTTATCCCATCACAAGACCCGTATCAGAGCTCATAACATTCCGTGGTGACTTCAGATGTGTATGGTGAGCATATCAGCTTGATTAACATAAAATCTCTTATACACGATCTCATATGTAATAATACCAAAACATTGTAAAGTGCAGTTCCAAACATCATACACATTTTAAAATCCATCCAAACATATTTGAAAGTCTTTAAACAAAATACAAGTGGAAGAGGTCTATGTTACCCACCTATCAAAGCAAAAACTGCACAAATGATCACCGGTGCGATCGCTAGGTGGTAGGTGGCGTGGTACCTAACAGATATAAGAGGACTCTTAGAAGAGATGTAGAAGTTAAAGAATGACTAGGAAGTGAAACGGCGTGGCGATAGAAAACACCCACTGACTCTGTGGTCAAAAATGACCTTTTCACAAATTCGACCAACCCGACAAGCTAAAACCGGTCAAACACTTAGTTAACCCCTCAACTTCGTATTAATTTAGATTAGAGGGATAATAAGCTCAGTGGTCCAGAAAAACCGAAAAACTTCGCCTCTCCCTAGGCCATAAGTAGGTTATCCTCCCTGCCAACAAAATCCAATTCCAAGGTATTCAAGGGACCTTGGTTACAACTCAACTCAAAACAACATATTCAACCAACCAACAAAATCCAATTCCAAGGTATTCAAGGGACCTTGGTTACAACCCAACTCAAAACAACATATTCAACCAACCAACAAAACCAAAGCGGAAAGATTCACGGAGCAATAGCGGGACTATAATAGTAATATTCTATGATCAAGTCATAAGAGACAGACTCTGAAATTAACTCTATTACAACATTAGAGCAACAACCTATGGTTGGAATTCCTCTTCTACCAAACTGAAATTTTACCTATTAGCCACACGCATGATTCAAACATGCTTCCTAACCATCCACCAAGGAAACACTTAAAACCATCAAAGATCATAAGAGACAGTCAAAAGAGTAATTAAGATCCTTAGTACTAATTCTGTATTAACTTTCGCTTACTTACAAAATAAAGGGAAATCAATTCCACTTGGTTTCAAGTCTCAATTCTATCCAAACTAACCTTAAAACACTCTTAAAACATCATTATGTGCATAGACATAAGCATTCATAGCATAACACTCTAGGCCACATATGGAAGACAAAACCCTAACTCATAATCTTAAAATTTTGTAATCTAACCATGGAAAGTTGTTAAAAATCAACCCCAATCACTTCCCAACCTCCAAAACACTAAAAACAACCCATAACATACATAAATCATAACTTATAAGGCTGCAAAGAGGGTTTATTCAGCCATAAAAAAAAATCCTACAAAACTTGAAATTAAAGCTTGGATCATAAAGCCCATAAGCCATAAATGCAAAAATACATAAAATCTTACCTTCCAAGTGATTTCTACTTGAAATCCAAGAAAATTTTTGGGGGAAAATGGAGAAGAAATTCTTTCGGCCAGCTGCTGGAGAAAAATGAGGAAGAAACAAGCAAGAATACTGATGTTGCCAAATATGAATCATTCAAGATGGAGCCACATGAAAACATTGATAAAATGTATTGTAGATTCAATGATATCATCAAGGATCTTGAAGCCTTGGTAAAGGAATACTCTTTGGGTGAAAAGAATAGAAGAATCTTGAATGTCTCGATGTGTATAAGTCTATAAGGTTTAAGTTCTTTGCTTCCTCTAAAGAAATAGTCCTGTCTCTTGATACACTAATAAATGTCACTTCGTATGAACTGAAGCTTAAAGCCAAAAGTGGATGATGAAGAAGCAAGGCCAAAAAGTATAGCCTTGAAGACCTCTCAAGAAGTGTATAAGAGAAAATCTCGCTTTAACAACTACAAAGCACTTGGGATGATTGTTCAACTCCGAAAGCTTTTGAGAGGAAAGGAGTATTCCTTTACAAATGGCATTCATGGTCATTGATGATATAAGGTAATCTTTACTTCCTACTCTAATGCTGACCTTCTTTGATAAGGATCTTGAATAAGGTCATTATACACTAAATTGTACATAGCTTAAAGGAATCATATGTTAGAAATAAGGAGTTAGTAAAAAAAATCAAATGCTCTATTAAATGCTTAAACTTGTGAATGAAAAGAAAATAGGCTATCACAAGAAAATGCTAAGTTGACGAAAAGAATGCATGTGAAAATAAGGATCAAGGAAGAACAAGTCTCCTTGAATAAAAGATTGGATGACTTGAATGTTCTCTTGCATAGAAAAAAGGAAAAGTCTGTTGATTGAAAACACAATACAAATGTATTAATCAACTAGGACTTTGTCACGTTTAGAAAGGATAATTTTTGTTTCGTAAAATCAAAATCTTCTCTATATGGACATAAAAATATTATTTCCAATTATTGCCAACAATGTAGACATGTGAAAAATCATTGCTATGTCAAGAAAAATGAAAAACTTAGAATGAATACCGTATGGATTCGTAGTAATTTCACAAACTCTTATGTCCCCAAGAAAATAATTCTCCCATCATACTCATTTCAAATTCTTTGCCCAAACGAGTTCTGAGAAATTCAGAGCGATCGATATTGGAGATGTAGGTAAAAATGGCGAGACTTTAATTAAAAATGTGCTCCTAGTTGACAATTTAAATCACAATCTCTTAAGTGTAAGCCAACTTTATGATAAACATCTATATGTATTCTTTACACATGAATACTTAATTCTTGATAAGAATTTTCAGTTTTATTTGAAGGTTTCAGACACAATGATGTTTATGTGATTTATCTTGACAACCTTGGCGATAGTAATGTAAAATGTCTAACCTCCATAGATGATCCTTGGCTTTGGCATAGAAGGTTTTGTCACTTTAACATGGATTTAATCAAAAAAATTGCTCAAAATGAGTTGGTAAGAGGCTCGCCAAAATTCAAAAGTTTGTTAAAAACAAAATTTGTGATGCATGCCAATTTGGTAAACAAGTCAAAATTTCTTTTAAACCAAAAAATTGTGTGTCTACTTCTAGACCTTTAGAATTATTCCATTTGGATTTATTCGGTCCAACTCAACATGCTAGTCTTGGTGTTAGTAAATATGCTTTTGTAATTGTTGATGATTATTCTAGGTATACTTGGGTACTAACGGTGATAATCAAAAAAATGAAGCCTTCGAAATTTCGTAAAATTATTTTCAAAATAAAAATTTATTAAATTTGAGAATTATTCGTTGAGAAGTGATAATGGAGCAATTTATTTTTAACAACTTTCCATGGTTCTGTCTCTTATACACATCTATGATGTATGTAAGAGATGGGATCACATTCAGTGTTTTGGAGGTTCTAGCTGTCTCTTAGAACACTTCAAGAGGCATTTTAGAACCATGATTAGTGAATGTGATTTACCAAAAAATTTTTAGGGCGAAGCCATCAATACCGCTTGTTAACAGCACATTCAATTCAAAGTTGAAAATAGGTGTAAACAAAACTTCGAGATGCCCCTCCTATTTGGTAAAAGTTTAGATGTGTATAAGAGAAAATCTTTGGTTGTAAATGGTCATTTTAAAAATCAAAGAAAATATTGAAAAATTTGACAAGAAATCTTGAAGGAATTTTCTTAATATATTCTCTTGACAACAAAGTCTAGATGTGTATACAAAGACTCTTTTAGTTGAAGAAGTTGTGCATGTTACATTTGATGAGGCTAATGATATTATTTCAAAGAATGTTTGTGAGGATGAAGATTTAGGTATACAAAAGGAACTTGAGAAACTCACCATATAAGAAGAACATCAAGAAACCAAAACAAGCAATGAGGACGACACGCATCACTTGGATGACGAAGGAGGGAAGAACTGTCTCTTATACACATCTAGATGTGTATAAGAGACAGGATACACATTGTTGACACGTGAGACTAATGTTCGAATCCTGTCTCTTATACACATAAAAGGAATTGTATAGTACCTGTCCCATAAAGTAATTGTGCCTTACTTTATCACATTGAACCTAAACATGTGGATGATTCATTAAATGACGAATCTTGGGTCTTTGCTATGCAAGAGGAACTTAGCCAATTCGAGAAAACAAATGTGTGGACCTTAGTCGAAAGACCATCAAATCATCTCCTTATAGGAACAAAATGGGTCTTTAGAGATAAAGAGACAGCCCTTAGGTGAGATATAGTCTTTATTAAGCTAAGTGCAAACTTGGGATATGCTCAAGAAGAATGTATTGACTTTGATGAAACCTTTGCACCGTTGCTAGTTTAGAATCTATTCGCATGTTTCTTGCATATGCATGCTTTAACAATTTCAAATTATTTCAACTGACATCAAAAGTGCATTTTTAAATGGCTTTATGAATCAAGAAATTTTTGTTGAACAACCCCCCAATTTTGAAAATAAAAATGTTGAAATCATGTTTTCAAACTCTCAAAAATTAAACGTGTAATATGTGTATAAGAGACAGCATCTGTAGTGAGTATGATGGGAGAATTACAATTCTTCCGTGGACTTCAAGTTCATCAAACAAAAGAAGGAACATTCATTACACAAATCAAGTACACAAAGGATCTACTTAAGCGATTTGGAATGGAAGATTGCAAACAAATAGGAACACCAATGTGCACTTCAACCAAACTTAACAAAGATGAAGAAGGAAATAATGTTGATGAAAAACACTACAGATGTATGATCGGAAGCCTACTTTACTTGACAGCTAGTAGACCAGATAGTATGTTTGCTGTTTGTCTCTCGTGCTAGATTTCAATCTTGTCCCGAAGAATCACATTTAATTGCAATGAAAAGAATCTTTAGATACTTGAAAGGGACGATTGATTTTGGACTTTGGTATCCTAAATCCACTAATTTTGATTTGATTAGTTATTGATGTTGACTTTCTGGTTGTAAAATTGATAGGAAAAGTACTAGTGGTATGTGTCACTTTTTGGGTAATTACTTAGTATCTGGTTTAGCAAAAATAAAATTCTATTTCTCTATACTACAAAGGTAAATATATTGCTGCATGAAATTGTTGTGCTCAACTTCTTTGGATGAAGCATACCTTAAAAGATTTTGGTGCTATTTTTATTGTGTGCCCATAAGATGCGATAATACTAGTGTAATTAATCTCATAAAAATCTGTCTTGCACTCTAGAACCAACCACATTGATGTCAAGCACCACTTTATTAGAGATCTTGTATGCAAAAAGAAAATGTGTTGAATCGTATGTGCAAAAGATCATCAACAATTACAAAAGCATACGGGCTTTTTCCAAATGATTGTTCTTCTCATTTAAATCCCTTGATTTTTCCCTTATCGGACACTTCTCCCCATCAAGCCCTAAGCTTTAGCGACTCTTGCACTTTATCCAAATTCTCTCAATTCTTCCCTTCTTCTCTGAAATTGCTTAAGGAATCCCCCTTCCCAACTCACCCATTTCTATTTAAACCTTTTTTATTGTTGTAACATCTCATTCATTTGAATTTACCACAAAATCACTCAATCTCACTTTTTTTCCTCTTCATCTTTCTCTTCAAATTCACAATGGTACGATCACGTGGAGGATCTTCAATACTATTGAAATTGTTTCTCTGAAGAAATTTCCTACTTTTTCTCGTTGTATAAATGGCTGCTTTAGATACTCATGGTGAGTTTCTCAAGTTCCAGATGTGTATAAGAGACAGGTAAAGTCTAGTTTGATGCCCTTGAAAACACAGTACAAAATGAACAACATTTTGTACTCGTTAGTCACTAATTTGCCTTTGTCGACTGACGGGCATATACTGAGCCAGGCAAAATGCAGTTATACTTATTTTACTGTGTTTTCAAGGGCATCAAACTAGACTTTACTTATCTCTTTTGCTCTCTATGGGTGATCTTTTTACCGATACCCGTAGGAACATTCCCTTCGGGAAATTTCTAACAAGGTTTTTGATTACTTTGATATCCCTTTCTCTGGTAAAATATAACATATCCTTATTTTAATAAAGCCTATATTGCACCTAAGGGTTTGAGGTTTTTTGATGATCAATGGTTCACAAAAGCTGCCTATAAACTTGAAAAGTCTAAATCTCATGCCTCTACCTCCGGCTTTGCACTTCCTCACTCCCTCATCCTCAACCCTCCTCTTCCACCCCTCCACTATCGCATGACCCCCATATTTCATCTTCAGAACCCTCCCTCTCTCATCTATGCACCCATGTTACTTCTTTGAGCAATCAAATGAGTTCTTTCCAACGCCGCACCATTCAGAAGCTTAAGAGGCTTGAGACCAGACAAACCATTCTTCAAGAAGCACTCAGTCTCAGAATGTCAACCATCGGCTTCTGCCTGTGTACAATTTGCCAATATCCAGTCTCAATATATTCTCGAGTCTTTCTCTCAGAGCAAACATGACAACGATAATGAAAATGTTGATCATTCTGATCCTGAACCTGAAGACCGTGAGGATCCCGTTGGTACCACCAATCCTGACAAAACTACTACTCCAAAGCGGTATGATGATGATGACGAAGGCGTTGATGACACGTTCAACTACATCATGCAATGCCGTAATCCTCAAGAATTAAGTGGACAACCAGACCTAACCCTATTCACTTGATTACTTATTAGGATAATGTCTCGAACTTTTATTGACATTAATTGTTATGGTTATATTTCTGTCCCTATCTGGCGTTCATGTTCTCTCCGAAAGATGGGGAGCATCCTCTTAATAGGAGCTTAAGTTAATCTAGATGTTACATACCTAGAAGGAGTAAGATAGCTATTTATACTAATTATATTGTGTAATCATGGTTGTTACAAGATATTTTGCCTCATGATTTGTCATCATCAAAAAAGGGGAGATTGATGATCCGCAAACTTGGTTTTGATGATGACAAATGTGTTTTAACCATTAAACTTGAGTTGTTCAGGGATTGCTAGTATATTTGTTCTTATCATAGTTTCCATAACCACGGACACAATGCACCATCTGAATGATCAGACAGAAAGCAAAATTATGGAGCACCTACAACAGACGCACAAGTTCGTCCGAACGAATTCATCTCAGATGCAATTCATTGTCCGAAAGGTTAAGGCGCAGGTAAAGTTTTGAGGCACACCAACGGATGCATCTAACTCTCCAAGAAGATTATATCGGACGAGGCTAAGCTAGTCCAGAAAGATAAGCATCTCCAACTAAGCACCAAACCTTTCGGACACACTACACCGTCGATGTCCGAACTCTTCAACATACCAGTTCGAACAAAGGAATGGATGCAAGATCACGTTCCGAATGGCATCTTCAACTCACCGATATTTCAGGATCGGATGATTGATCGAATGCTCAAAAATTGCCTCGGACATTCCGAAACCTATAACGGCTAATTTTTTATATTGTGTGTGTGAGCAGACAGAGATTATACAGAAGGTATTTGTGAGAGAAGATAAATCTATTTTTATATGAGATTATAACTGTTATGTACGTGACACATTGAATACAAGTAAATAGAAAGGAAATTTGAGTGCAAATTAGCTCTTTAGTGATATTGTATTAGTGTGTAATTAAGAGTGCTATTCAAAAATACTAAGTGGAGTGATAATCTTGTACAAAAATGAGGTTTGGTGTAAAATTGTTGGCTCAAATAAAGAGAAATAGTGTGAGCAAGGGTGATCCTACTTTGTGTACACTTGAGATTATTGGCTCACCAAATTTGAAGGAGTATTTTAGTGGATTACTAATCCAAACTAGCTAGTTTGGATGTGTTGTTTGTATAACCTCTGTCTTAATTTATTCCAATCACTTCATTCTTAATTGTTTATATCATTTTATTTGTCAAATTTGAATTGAGCAATCTTTTGAAAATTAATTTTTAAGAAAATCTAATTCACCCCCTCGTAGATTGCTTTGGGATCCAACATAAGACAAGAAGAAAATTATTAATTATTACGACATTGAAAATCAAGTAGCCTATATATTTATAAAGTCATTGAAGTTTGAATCATTTGTGAAGTTGAAAAAATGTTAGGCATGTTCAAATTGAAGGTTTAAATTTAATGGAGGACAATGTTAGACTTGAAATAAAATATCATTAAAATAGTTGGATTTTTCATGTTTGGTTAATAGAATTGTTATCATTAAGCCCATTAAATTGTAGCCAAGGCTATAAGTTTAGGTTTTTCCTAGTCTTAGTTTTGCCCGCAACTGTTGTCCTACAAATATATACTTGCAGTCGTTCAATTTTGTGGGTATGTGAGATTTAAGAAATAAAAAGTTGTATGCTGTTGCCTTATTTTTCTGCGCCACTGCTTCTTGTTTTCAATTTTTGTTTTGCCATCGCTTCTTGTTTTTTCCTGTGGGTTAATTTATTATTTGGTGGTTTAATATCCTGCAAAATTGGTAATGTAATTGTGATCCTGTAATAGTAATTAGTAAATTAAACATTAAATAAACAAATAGTACCATCTCTTACAATAAGAAATAAAAAGGCAAGGGGCATTATTTAAAGTTGAACAAAAACTTCGTGTTCTCAATTAAGTTCGGTCGATCAATCTTCAAGCTCTAGTGGCTTAAAATATTTACCATCTATTAGATACGTGCCAATACTGAGGCGAACAGCCCATACATCTTTAGGCTTCCTTGATACAATCCTGCATACAATTAAGTAAACATGCAGGATTGTATCACATAAGCCTAAAGATGTATGGGCCTGTCTCTTATACAGGGTTAGATGTGTATAAGAACAAATTACTAAATATGTCTAATAGTACTCCTAATTATAAATAAAACTTCTCATAGTCTATTGATTTATATTGTGTTTTCATGTCATGCCTATCAACATTAAACTAATTAAGATACAAGATTATCACGATATAGTCTTTTATATAATTTTGAGTAGTTAATTTTTTAGTATCTGACTTCTAATTTTTTATTTGTTATTTTACATTGTGTATGATAGTCAGAATTGTACAAATTATAGGTTGGTACTTCCTATTCTGCGATTTTTATCCTAATAAGTAATCAAGTAATAGGGTTAGGTGAACCATAAATAGTTAAAGTTTGTTGGATTTCATCTTAACTATTTTGAAATTGGATTCGTTTAATAAGATCTTTCTTTTCAATACACGTCAGTAACATGTATGTGGAGTGGTTGACATGACACTTTGCATTTCATGATAGGAAAATATTTAAGTAGATCTGATCTATAATTCCACTTGTAAACCATATAGTATAAATTAAATGTTATACACATCTAGCATCAGCTAATATACAACAAAATTTTATAAGATTTAATCCTAACATGATATATACATATGACTCAAAAACCGAAGAGAACTATAGTAATATTTTCCTTCCATCATATAATCTTACGCACTCTTTGATGTCTACCTAATAATTTCTAACCTTTAAATTCTCCACGTGAGCCATCATTCTCTTATTCTCTCCTCCCTAAGGTTTTGACATCAGTACTCTTTTTTTGTAAACATTTATGCGGTACACATAGAACTCATCCTCGAAATTATGATTAGATTTTGTCTAAATGCTTTAACTTTGAATATCTACTACTACTCCTTTTACACTAGATAAGGTGGAAATGTAGATAAGCATTTCGTGTAATAAGTGATAACGTATTAATACACAAACTGGTGATATATAATAGGGTTTGTTTAAGAATATTCGTAGCCTCACAGTTCACTTTTGTGTAATTGTTTCGGAACAATTATTAAGTTAGTAGCCAAATCTAACTTTTTAATGATTTAAAAGAGACGATCTCCTAAAATGTGAGAGTACGTCCGAGTATTTGATAACCTTATTAAATGTTTCAAATTAATTTATTAAGTGCTCTTTGTATTAAATATATTTTGCAACATAATTATACACATCTGGTAATACATTAAGTATCATGTAATTTGTATACAAAACTTTAACTGAATTGTTTATCAGAATCTAAAAAATGAATACAGTAAAATCACGCAATTTTTCATTATGTCACATGCATACACTAGATTTCACATACAGACACAGTTAAGCCGTTCATATAGGTCTCTTAGAACACATCTTGTGAGATTATACTGTCTATTATTTACTTTCAGACATACTTTCATGTATGTTATATTCCATCTTTCTCTCTCTCTCACTATGACATAAACTTCCACATCCTCTCTCTCACATATACTCTATCTATATTAGTTAAACACATTTTTGTATTAAAATAGAATATTACAACAAATGATAAAATTGAAAACTGATATTTGAATTTTGAATATTGAAATTTAGATGTTGAAATTTTATATCTGTTTGATGCTCAATTCTAAAGCATTTTATTATTTCTGGTATGTTAATTTTTATATATTGTCTTTTAGTAAAATAAATAGTTTACTAATATAGAATATGTGAGATATTATATTTTCTTATAGTATGTGCAAGTGCATGTTTATCTATTAAAGAGAAAAAATATAGTCACTTGAAAAAAGTACATGAGAAAATATAATATTTTTGTGTGTGAGGAGATTGTATGTGTGAAAGAGTGTGTGTGTGTGAAATAAAGAAAGACTGAGAGAGTTTTGCTATACTAATAAAAAATTCAATAAATTAAGTGATAAAAGCCTTAATATACAAATTAAGAGGTGCTTAATATAGTCATGTGATAAGAAACATATTTAAAACAAAATACACTAAATTAATTAATTTCGCTTCCTTAATCAACTCATTTGCAAAGTGTTACAAATCCAAGTGGACCTTAGTTATCCAATCTAGATAACTATAAGACCACAGTTAGAATAATATGTCTCTTAGTTATTCTAGCCACTAGGAAGCCTAAAGACTGTCTCTTATACACATCTAGATGTGTATAAGAGACAGATCGTCATTAACTATCTTGGGATGACTCCCAAATGCGATGTCATAAGTTTTTGACTAATTTACCCTTAACAAACTTTATAACCCTTCCTCTTATGATGCCATCTAGGATTTTCGGAGTAGTCATGGATCGGACATTCAACTCATATGCCCACGAAGTGACCCGACTCACTCTTATCAGGTCAAAAATTGACATGACATCTAGGTCGTATACATGATACCCGTTAGATGACCAATACTCTATCTAGTCAATTTATGATAATTTTGTGTTTCCAATATTTAAAAAAAATAAATATTTGACTAAATAATTACACAAATACCCCTAATAAGAGGAAAACTCCTTTAATACTAGGCCTCAATATGTAAAAATACAAAAAAGTAACAACTTATTACACATATTCTTAAATGACGAAGAGAAAAACTCTTTTATTATTAGGCCATAATATGTAAAATTACATAATTAACCATGTATATGAATTGGTTCAAGCACCTAATGCTTGCAAACTATTGACCTACTAATATTAATCAAATGGAAAATGGTATTTTTGTGATTCAAAATGTGTATAAGCAGATATTTCATGTTTGTGGATCATGATCAACATTGCTAATTATTCCAAGTGAAAGCACTCGATTTAGTTCTTTTATTTTATCATATTATAATTACTATTGTATTATTTGAATATTATTTTTTAGATTCTTTAAACAATTACAAATTTAGGGGTATTTTGGTTAGTAAAATAGGAGTTTATTAGTCTACCATAATTTTATCTAACATAAACACTTAAGAGACAAAACATTCTATTTTCATACCAGTTGGTGAAGAAATGTGACTTGTTTAAAGCTGTTTTGTATAACGAACTATGTCAAGCTTCTCGAACGCATTCCACCGTCCGAATGAATAGGCAGAAAGAAGGATCCTACTGCTTCTCCAAACGAACGAACATGACCGCCCGAAGCTTCTATCGGACGATGGAATGGACGCATGCACGGACGTCCGAACGAAGTTCTTAACCAACTGCATGAAGATCGGACGCTGTGTCGGACGTATCCTATCTATCTCGGCATCCGAAATCCCAACGGCTACTTTTTGTGCATTATTATTTAGCCCTTAGGAAGTAGTTGCAACCACCATTTATTGTTCTTATAAATAACTGCTTTGATATTCTATAAAAATCATCTAATACATTGAATACAAGCCTTAGAAAAGAGCAATTTTAGTACAAATTGGCTATAGTGCTTTGTGGTATTAGTGTGCATGTTTAGAGTACAATTCAACTTTGAGTGGAGTAACAATCTTGTACGAAAGTGAGGTTGTAAGTAAAATTCTTGGCTCAACTAAAAGAGTTTTAGTGTGAGCAAGAATCTCCTTACTTTGTAAAGATCATTGGCTCACCAAGATACACATAGCATTCTAGTGTTTTAATACTTCAAGATTGTTAGCTTGAAAGTATTGACTGTTTTATTCCATCTCTTTCTTACTTTACTATTTCATTAATTTTATCATATCAATTATTATTGGAAAAATCTTAATAAGATCAATATTTCTTAAAGTATTTTTTAGAAACCTAATTCACCCCCCCCTCATAGGTTGCTTTGGGACTGGTACGAGCTTGGTCTCATTCTATTACTTAAATTGAGAAAAGAACTATTATGACAACCAACAATGCCTTGGCTTAATAGGCATAATGGGGCAAATTTTATTAGTTGGACTTTGTCTATTAACATTAAGGGTATGTTGTTAATGAAGGTCAAGCTACTATCAGATCTTTATATCTGTCTCTTATACACATCTAGATGTGTATAAGGGACAGTATTCTTAACATGTCCATGTTGCCCTCGATGAAGATCAAGATCCTTGAAGAAAAGAGCAATGTTGATTTGAATGTTCTCTTGAATAGAAAGAAAGAAAATGTTGTTGATTTGAAAAGAAATAGAAATGTATTAATCAACAAAAATTTTATCATGTTTAGAAGGGATGACTTATGTTTTGTAAAATCAAAATCATCTTTATATGGAAATAAAAATATTATTTGTAGATATTGCCAACAACATGGACATGTTAAGAATATGTGTTATGTCAAGAAGAATGAAAAACTTGGAATAAAATTGCATGGATTGATAGCAATTTCACTAACTCAAATGAACCCAAGAAAATGTGGGTACCAAAAGTTATCAATTGATTTAATGTGTAGGTACTTAACATCACCAACAATGCTAAGTGGTTCATAGATAGTGGATGTTCAAGGCACATGACGGTGATCTTCACAAATCTCACATCCAAAAATAGGAAAAAGTCACATTTGGAGATAACTAAAGCAAAATTCGCATTTGTGATGTAGGTAAAAATGGTGAAACCTTTTAAGTGTGCTTCTTGTTGAAATTTGAACTTAATTTATTAAGTGTTAGTCCATAAATTGTAAAATGAATTATTGAATTTAAAACTAGGCACAATGATGTTTATGTGATTCATTTAATAAAATTAGCTAGCAATATAAAATATCTTACCGCTTCTAAGATGATCCTTGGCAATGGCATTGGCATAGAAGACTTTGAAACATTTGAATTGCACTCTAAACTGCACACTAACTGTCTCTTATACACATCTAGATGTGTATATTTATTGAATTTAAAAATCATTAAAATAATGGTGCGAATTTAAATTTAGGAGTTTTCGATTTTGTGATCACAACCCTTTTCATGAATTTTGGTTGTTAGACTCAACAAAATGGTGTTGTTGAAAGAAAAAATAGGACTCTTCAAGAAACCGCTAGAACTATGATTAGCGAATGCGACTTACCACAATACTTTTGGGCCGAAGCTATTAACACAGCTTGTTATGTCATGAATCGAGTTTTATTAAGATCCCTTTTAAACTTGCAAAACTCCTTATGAACTCTTTTTTTGTAAAAATCCGTTGTGAGCTATTTCAAAGTTTTTGGTTGCAAATGTTTTATTTTAAAAATCAAAGAAAACCTTGGAAAATTTTACAAAAAATCAAATGAAGGAATTTTTCTAGGTTATTCTACTGACAAGAAAGCATACCGAGTTTACCATACAAGAATGCTCTTGATTGAAGAAGTTGTGCATGTTACATTTGATGAAACTAATGATGTTATCTCAAAGAATTTGTGTGAAGATGAAGATGTAGGTATTCTAAAGGAGTTCGAAAAGTTCCTTATTCATAAAGATCATCAAGAGATCACATCAAACAATGATGTCAACAACCATCAAATTGATGATGAAAAGGAAAAGAATGAGGATACTCCAAAAGATCTTCTGAAAGCTTGGAGATTCGTCTCTAGTCACCCTCAAGATTTAATCATAGGTGATCTATCCGAAGGGGTAACTACTCGTTCTCATAAACCTTTGAATAATAATTGTGCATTACTTTCTCACATTGAACCTAAACATGTAGATGTTGCTTTGAGTGATGAATCTTGGGTTAATGCCATGCAAGATAAACTTAGTCAATTTGAGAAAAATAACGTATGGACCTTGGTTGAAAGACCATTTTCTCATCCCGTTATTGGAACAAAATGGATTTTTAGAAATAAATTGAATGACAAAGGTGAAATCATAAGAAACAAAGCTAGACTTGTTGCAAAAGGTTATACTCAAGAAGAAGGTTTGACTTTGATGAAACTTTTGCACCCGTGGCTACATTAGAATCCATTCACATGTTTCTTACTTTTGTATGTTTCAATGATTTCAAATTATTTCAAATGGATGTCAAAAGTGCATTTTTAAATGGTCTTATCGATCAAGAAGTTTTCGTTGAACAAACTCCGGGTTTTGAAAACAAAATCTCCCAAATTATGTTTTCAAACTCTCTAAAGCTTTATACGGTTTGAAACAAGCTCCAAGAGCTTGGTATGAAAGATTAAGTGGTTTCTTGATAGAAAATAGATTCAAAAGAGGTGTAGTTGACACCACTCTTTTTACAAAAATAGATTTAAATGGTTTGTTATTTGTCCAAATTTACGTTGATGATATTATTTTTGGAGCAACTAATAAAAGTTTATGCAAGGACTTTTCATATTTAATGCAAAAAGAGTTTGAGATGAGTATGATGGGCAAGTTACAATTCTTCCTCGGACTACAAGTTCACAAAACAAAGGAAGGAACGTTTATTACACAAATCAAGTATACAAAGGAGCTACTCAAACGATTTGGAATGGAAGATTTCAAACAAGTTGGTACGCCTATGTGCACTTCAACCAAATTTGATAAAGACGAAGGAGGTAATGGTGTTGATGAAAAACACTATAGAGGTATGATCAGAAACCTATTTTACTTAACAGCCAGTAGACTAGATATCATGTTTGCTGTCTGTTTATGTGCTAAATTTCAATCTTACCCCAAAGAATCGCACTTGATAGCTGTTCCTTGACCAAAAAATAAAATTCTATTTCTCTTTCTACGGCTGAAGCCGAATACATTACTGCTGGAAATTGTTGTACTCAACTTCTTTGGATGAAACATACTCTGAAATACTTTGGTGTAATTTTTGATTGTGTGCCTATATAGTGTGACAACACTAGTGCAATTAATCTCACAAAAAATCCTGTTATACACTCTAGAACCAAACACATTGATGTTAAGTATCATTTTATTAGAGATCTTATTTGTAAAAAGAAAATTCATGTTGATTTCGTGCCTACTTCAGATCAACTGGCTGATATTTTTACAAAACCCTTGGCTCTAGATCGTTACTGTATCTCTCAGAAAATGTTTGGAGAATTTTGCGATCAATTTGGTATAGTCTCGTTCGGACGCACTCGATCGTCCGAACAACACTATCTTTCGAACACTCTGTATCATCCGAAAACTTCCTATCTGCCTCGGACGCTCATAATCATCCGAACGATATTCATTTTCTTCACTAACTCTCTGGAATTCTTCCGAACGTATACCATCATCCGAAAGAACATCGAACGCACTGGCTCTTCCATCGGCCATCTGTTCATCAGTTTTTGGCAGTCCTCATCTAGAAAACAGAGAAATGCCAAAAAGGCCTTCCGAACGGTCTCCCTGCTTCGATGAAAACCGTCCATCTTTCCCATTTCGGACTCACCCTAAACCCCGAAACCCTCTGGCGAAATTTTTTCCTTCAACATCTCCTCAAAATTCCTTCCTTCTCTCCACAAATTAATTGGAAAATTATCTTCTCCAAAGTATTTCTCACCATTATCATATCTAATTTCTCCCATCTACCATCTCATTTCATCAAATTCTTACCAATCCTTTCAAAAAAAAAATCAAAATTTTCCTCCTCTTCCTTCCCTTCCTTCACAATGGTTATATCCAGCGGAGATTCTTCTACCGCAAATCGTGGACGAAAAATAAAAGGGAAAGCTCCAGTGCGTGGAGAGTCGTCTTCTAATCCTCAAGTCTCCTCAAATCCAACATTACCAAAATTCATCGATGCCAAGACATCTGAAGGTATACATCTCTTCTAAGTAAATCTATAATCATTCAATATCCTACATCTCAGAGTCTTTTTGATGAGTATAATCTTTCCCTTGTCAAATCATGCTTTGAAAAACAAATGACATGAATGACCTAGTCTCATACACATCTAGATGTGTATCAAGAGATGGTGCTTCAATTCACCGCCAATCTTCGGAAAGGCCCCACTGTTCGAACTTTAATTTCTCGTGTAAACAACACCAATCTTGAGATTTCCTCTAACATCATCAACACTATTTCTGAATGTGAAGTCTCAAATCTGCATGATTTCTCCTATTTCTTTGTCTTTAGATAAATGGCCCACTATTGATACTCGATTTGACATTGATGAGGTTAGGGCTATTTTTAATATCAATTTCAAACAGGTCTCGGAAGTCAAAACCACATTGCTAACTCTTGAACTAAGCATTTTATACACTCTTGTCACGAATTTGCTATTGCCAACCGACGGGTATCGTACTGAGCCCTTAAAAATGCAGCTTTACCTATTTTTTTGTGTTTTCAAGGGCATTTCTCTTGACTTTGGGTATCTCTTTTACTCCCTGTGGGAACTCTTTCTTTCTGATACCCGAAGAAACATTCCCTTTAGAAAATTCTTCACTAAAATTTTTTATTTCCTCGATGTTCCTTTCAGAAACAACAAACAATTTCCCCCCTATTTTAATTAATCTTATATTGAAGATAAATATCACCGGTTACTCAATGATCAATGGTTAACTATAGGCTCTTATACATATTAGATGTGCGTCTTGAGACAGGCATCCACCTCTGGTTTGGCTATTCCACATTCTCCTCCTCCTCAAACACCCCCACCATTCCATGATCCTCATCCATCTACCTATGAACCCTCACTTTCTTATATCTGTGGCCTTCTCACCTCCTTAAGCACTCAAGTTAGTTCATTTCAACGTCGCACTAATCGTAAGTTAAAGCGACTTGAAACTCGTCAGGTGATTCTCCAATAAACCCTTAGCCTTGGCTTGTCTACTTCGGCTCAGATTCAATTTGCCAACCTTCAACCACAATATCCACACGACTCATCTTTCGACAGTGATGAAAATGAAAATAGGGATGTTTGTGAGGACGATGAACCAAACGTAAATACTCAAGGTGCTGCCAATGAAGATGAAGGCGACGATGAGGATATTTGACGACACGTTTATTACTTATGGTGTGACAACGCCGCATCGAGAAGAGGAAGACAGTGAGGCCATCGATGAAGATGCTCCTTCCAAACGCCAAAAGATTGAAAAGCGCTTCAAGAAGAAAAATGACTCGAATTAGTTCCTTTGACAATCTGTTTTTCAGTTTTTGGCATTTCTCTGTTTTCTAGATAGGACTGCTCTCAGATTTACCATCCTATGTATTCCCTTGAACTAATATTTAAGTTTTGTTCAGTTAAATATTTGAGCTTTTTTATTATGCATTTTCTGTGCTATTTCTATTGAATACTTGCACGTTCTCAGGGAGAGCTTTGTTTGATGATGTCAAAAGGGGGAGTAGTAATCTATATTACAAAATGATTGGTCATATCTAATTATTTTTTTACAGTAGTAATCTCTATTGCAAAATGATTGGGCATATCTGATTGTTTTTACATAATTACTCCATGAAAGTTTATCATCATCAAAAAGGGGGAGATTGATGTTTTCCAAACCTTATTTTGATGATGACATAAACACTTAACTCTGTAAATAAGTTTTTGCAGGTCTGTTATTTGTTTTGCTAGAGCAGTGTTTTTGGACGCACTGTACCGTCTGAACTATGTCAAGCTTCTTGGACGCATTCCACCGTCCGAACGAACAGGCAGAAAGAAGGATCCTACTGCTTCTCCAAACAGACGAACATGACCGTCCGAAACTTCTATCGGACGATGGAACGAATGCATGCACGGACATCCAAACGAAGTTCTTCACCGACTGCATGAAAAACGAACGTTGTGTCGGACGCATCCTATCTATCTCGGACGTCCAAATCCCAACGGCTACTTTTTGTGCATTTATTATTTAGCCCTTAGGAAGTAGTTGCAACCACCATTTATTGCTCTTATAAATAACTGCTTTGATATTCTGTAAAGATCATCTAATACATTGAATACAAGCCTTAGAAAAGAGCAATTTTAGTACAAATTGGCTAGAGCTGTCTCTTATACACACAGATGTGTCCGAAGACCCTGGTCTAGAAAAACATGGAATAAAACAGCAAATACTTATCTAGATGTGTTAAGAGACAGTGTTAATGCACTGAATAGCACATCATAAATAAGAGATCTCTACTTTGTAAAGATCATTGGACCTGTCTCTTATACACATCTAGACAGCCAAAACTTTCAAGATTTAACAATCTTGAAGTATTAAAACAGATGTGTATAAGATCTTTCTTACCTTTACTGTTAATTAATTATATCATATCAATTATTATTGGAAAAATTTTAATAAGATCAATATTTCTTAAAGTATTTTTTAGAAACCTAATTCACCCCCCCTCTTAGGTTGCTTTGGGACCAACAAATAGTTATCCATTCTAATACGAACTTCAACTAAATACAAGATGTTATTATTTTAAGATATCACGTGAAAGTCAATATCAACTATACACTAGAAAACACGAACTATTTATCTAAGGATAAATCATCTCGAGATTAATAATCCAAAAATGAGATATTCTATCTCATTCAACCCGTGAACCAAACGGACCAATAGACCACACCTCTAAACCTCCTAGTCTATAGGTAATTATAGGTCTCGTTCGGTGCTTTTGCCCAAAAAAAAGTACTTTATATGTTAAAAGTACTTTTTAAAATATTTGGTACGTGTTATCCTCAAATTTTGTAATAGACCTTTTCATTTGAGAGTCTAAGAAGCACTTTTAGCACAAGTTAAAATTTGTCGCTTTTGGATTTAGCTTTTTTTTTAAAATAATTAAGGATAAAGTTTGATCATCTTATCATAAATTTAGAATTGAATAAAGATAGAATACCTTTTAAAATTCAAAATCATATATTAGCGAATATAAAAAAGTACTTATGCAACTTTGCACCTAAAATAAAGATCAAATCCTTACTTTTAAAAATCTACAAAGTATTTTGTGATAAGCAACTCCAACCCCAAAAGGGTCATAATTTGGCACGGAGCAACCATTAGTAGTTTCTCCACTTTTTGGATAACATCTAGATCCTCTAGAATAATTATTTAGTATCTTCTTCATCTAAAAATGTATTTGAGACAATCCCTAAAATTTTCTTTGAACCCTTAACTTTAACTCATCTAAATTAAGATATTTATCTTCACTTTTGTCTTAATTCATCTTTCCTATAAATATTTAAGGATGGTCAGCTTATCCTGTATTAATATCTCAAGATAGATTAAATAACATTTCATAAACAAAACTAAAGGGGGATCGAAGTTTAAACTTAGAGGATAAAAACAGAACTTCTTTTACAAGAAAACATTACTAAAGGGTTCCAATGATACTAATTCATATAAGGTGAAACTTAAATAATACTCTTTTTTTTAAACCACCTCCCCCGGGTTTGAGTCTCCTCTTATACTTTTTGGTGTAACACTTGTAACCTTATACTAGTTAAATTTATGAAATGAGTCCCTCATTTATGTATTTATACATGGTAGGTTAGTATGTGTCACTCATATTTAAGTACACAAAAGTTGAACTAATAAATTATAAGGGGAAATATCCTATCACCTAGGTTATACTTTGTCGTCAGAACTTAAATAATACATACAAACATTTTGCATTGTTATGAGTATAACCTTGTGATTGATGTATCATATTAAGTATTTACTCATGAACCCCTATCTTGTAACTCTATAAATAGAAAACTTTGGTACCTCATTTGTAAGTCTTTTGTAAATCCAATGAAAGTTGATAATATCAAGAGTATTAGAAAATTTTCTCCTATTTTTTGTCTACTTTTCCCCTATCTACACTTATTGTATTTCTTACTTTAGTTATTTTTGTAGTCAAGTTTAATAATCCACATTTCAAAGACTAATTGAGGTTGATAAAATTATGAAACTTTCAACATGACGAATATGTATGATAGTATTTTCTATTACTATCTTTTGTTTTTATACTCTACTAAGTCTGTCAAATTATACATTCGTTAAAATTATGTCCGATGGCATAATGGGTAAGAACTATTTATCTTGGATTTTGGATGTTGAAACCTATTCAAATTCCATGTGTCCTGAAGATACAATCAGAAAAGATAAAATGCTATATCCAAGCAACGCTAAACAAAATCTATGATTTTTGTCATTGTATCCATGAATGATTAAAAAAAAATATTTGAAAGATCAAAGCAGTTATGCCAATATTTCTGTCTCTTATACACATCTAGATGTGTATAAGAGACAAGCTCTGCTTGGAACTTTCACACTAACTGTCTCTTAGTTATCTTCTGGACTCTGCAATAAGAGACACATTCCAAAGATGTTACTACATCTCACCACTAGAAATGATAAAATAGTGAAAAAGTAAAAGAGAAAGATAACAGCCATAGACTAAGAATGATATGAAAAATAAACGTTATCGTTATGGCGTGAAAAACCATTTACTATGAAATATACTATAGTACTATTGGTTTCATATTGACCGAGTATTGATCATTTGGTTGTCTGATCTAGATCTAAGAAAGAAATGTTGTGATTTTTATTTAGCATGTTTTTATTATAGTTTTAAAATTTTATATGTCTTGTTATTTGGTATTAATTTGTTATCTTATATTATTTTGTTATTATATTTATTTTGTTTAATGAGAAATGTATGGATATACATTTAAATGTATTTGAGATATGAGGATATATGTCTCTGACAGTGCAACAATATATATATATGATTCTTAAAAATAAGAAATATTTTTCCACCTGAGTTGGGAGAAATCTTGCTAGTTATCCATGAAGTGGAAAAATTATTAAGAATTCAAATAGACACCATTAGAGAACCGAATGGTTCTTCAATTTAATAAATTCTCTTGTACTGCTTGTTCTCAAGGAAAAATAATTATTAAAATGATCACCAGTTAAAAAAAGGATTAAATCCCTTATATTTCTAGAATGAAATAAGGGTGCCTAGACATATATAGGCCCACTCACCCTTTATGTGTACCATTTAGATATTTTATGATTTTAATAGATACATCTGCTATATGGTCACACGTATACTTATTGTCGACTCACAACCTAGAGTTTGTGAGATTGCTAACTCAAATAATTTGATTGATTATGATCACAAATTCCAAATTGTGCAATCAAGAAAATTAGTCTTAATAATACTAGTGAATTCAGACATCTGATGATATCTATTGAACATCCTGAAGCCATGTTCAAACACAAAATGGTCTAGAAGAATTGTTAATCAAATGTCTCTAATCAATAGCTAAACCATTGTTTATGAGAACAAAATTATCTATTTATGTATAAAGACATGCTATGCAGCAACACTTATACATATCAGGCCAACAAAATATTTTAAATTTATCCCATTACAATTGACTTTTGGTCATAGACTAAGTTTTTCGTCTAAGAATTTTAGATTGTCTCAGTATACACATTTAGTTATTCTATCACAGCACACAAATTGATGGGTCATAAAAAAAAGTTGGGAATATTTGTTAGATATGAGTTTCCCTATATGATAAAATATAACTTGAAATATTAAAAGGGGACTTCATTATGGCAAATTTGCCGATTGTTGTGAAAATATTTTTCCAACATCAGAGGGAGAAGATAAGCAGTTGAAAAGAAAAATTGAATGAAATGAATTATCACATTTTGATCCTCATGAACAAGAAGTTCAAAAGATAATTCATTTGCAAAATATTGTGAATCAACTGCCTGATTCATTAACTGACCTAAAATAAGTGAATTCTCATATACCAGCGAAATGCTCCAATTGGTATCCCAACAGGATAGCCTATTCATACAAATGATAACTGGCCATGCATAAAGTATGGTTGACCAATTGGTTCCAAACGATAAAAGTCCTCGTCAGAGGAAAAGAGTAAATATTAGATATGGTCATAGAATGGAGGCGAATGCTTCTAAAGAGGTCCTAGATGTAACTAATCATAAAAACTCCAAAAGTGTAGATCAAATATCCAAATCTAATGAAAACAAAAAGCACTTGATAAGTTATGTCACTATTGAAAAAGATAAAATCGAAAAGATATTGTTGTCGGCAATATATTATTATTTTTGTTTTCATGATATTTGGATATTTGATCCACTTTTGGATATAAATTTATGATTAATATCGACCTAGAAATCTTTGAAAGACGCAATATAAGAAAATTTGTGTATACGACTTTGGACTTGTAGTCCAAATTCTTAAAGGTGTAGAGACGGTTCTTATACAATTATATATAAGTGCAAAAACGAAATGAGAAAAATGAAATTGTGTCGTATAAAGCACACCTTATTGAGTAAAGTTTTCACAAAGATCTAGCATTGATTATGAAGAGACTTATTCTCTTGTGGTAAATGTAATCATCTTTATATATCTAATTTATGTCGCAGTTCATGAAAAATTGAAATGTGTCTAATAGACATTGAGTATATTTTGTATAACTTATTTGATATCGATATTTGATTTTTTAATCTCTGAAAGATTTAAATTGAGACCCATATAAAGTTTTCCGAAAACATTGTTCAATGAAATTATAAAAATCCTTATATAAATTAGATTAATACAATCTAGGAGAATAAGATATAATCGTCTCAATGAGTATCTCTTGAATAAGAGTTATAAAAATAAACTAATTTGCCTATGTAGTTTCACAAAAGGAACAATATTAGAGTTTGTGATAACTACTATATATGTTGATGATATAAATATTATTTGAACTCTTGAAAAACTTTATTAGAACTCCTGAAGAGGTTCAAAAGATAATAAATTTATGTAAAAGATCTTAGCAAAGGTCTATAGTTCGAATACTTATCGAATGAAATTTTTGTTCATCAATAAACTTATACCAAAAGGCATTAGAATGATGCTATATGGATAAAATACGTCCATTGAGTACTTCAATGGTTGTAAACTCGCTTGATGTAAAACAAACAAACAAACCAAGTCTTAATCCCACTAAGTAGGAGATAGTCGATTGCATGAACTCTACTACGCCATTGCACTCTGTCATGGACCATATCTTCCTCAATTTCTAGGTGGGCTATATCTTTCTTACAAATTAGTCACCAAATCTTTTTCAATCTTTCCCTACCCTTCTTATGTTGACTACTCTTTTTAAAATCTACTCGTCTAACAGGCGCTTCTATTAGACATCTTAATACATGACCTAACCACCTTAAGTGTATTTCTCTCATTTTCTCGTCAATTGGTGCTATTCCAATCTTCTAACGAATATTCTCATTGTGTATCTTGTCCATCTTAGTGTACCCACACATCTATCTTAACAATCACATTTTTGCTCATGTGTGTAAGATTGCTTAATGTAAAAAATAACAATTTTTTTTTGTCCTCGTAAGAATGGTGAACTATTTAGTCCTGAAGTACCATATCTCAGTTTTAACATATATTGTAAATTTGTTAGCAAGATCTAACTCTTTGCCGATACAAAGATCTTAGAATGACAATTAAGAATATACATTTAATATCTTTGAGACATTATTGATATTAATCCACTTTATTTAGATGAATCTAGATCAAGGTTAGTTGGCAATGCAGATGTTGAATATTTATCTGATCCAACGTAAAACTCTATCTAGAACGAGTATTTTATATATGGAGAAATTGATATATCATGGCGTTCAAAATTTAGTCACTACTTCTTGCAATCATTGCTGAAATAATCACAATACATAAAATATGTAGTAAATATGTTTAGTTAAATTTATTGACTCAACATATCTAAAAGATATGTTGTTTAATATTAGAAACGAAATTTCTAATGATATTATATGAAACTAATGTTGAATATGTTGATTAGCTAAAGGGATTATATTAAAAGAGACAACATAAAACATATTTCTTCAAAAAATTTCTTCCCTCATGATCTTCAGAAAAATAATGAAATTGATATCCAATAAATTCCCTCATATAATGATCTAGCAGATTTATTCAAAGGTAATACCAACAATAACATTTGAAAAGTGTAGTATGTAAAATTAAGATGTATCGTCTCAAGAATATTAAGTGATATTTTCATGACGAGTAAAAGTACACACTATACTCTTTTTTTCTTGGCCATTTTTTTGTCCCAATGGATTTTTCTGACAAAATTTTTAATGATACAACATGCAAAAGTGTACTATATTGAATACACACTTTACTTTTGAATATCTACCATAGTTTTTTTCTCACTATGTTATATCTAATATTAGACATTTGTAATGATATATAATTCATTTGAGTATTTTTAACACATGGACATTAAGAATCCTGTCTCTTATACACATCTAGATGTGTATAAGAGACAGAAACACATCGTTTAATGTAATATTCATATTAATTGAATTATATGAAAACTTATTGACTCCCGTGATTCATGTATTATATTAAATGTTTATTCATGAATCTGCTATCTTGTAACTTTATAAATAAGAAACTTTAGTATCTCATTTGTAAGTTTTTTATAAATCTAATGAAAGTTAATAATATACCGTATTAGAAAATTTTCTATTAGTCTCTGTCTATTTTTCTATATTCATACTTATTATATTTTTTATTTTATTTATTTGTAATTAAATTTAATATTCTTGATTTAGTTTTATAACATGCATAATACTTTATTGGAACTTCTAGAGCTCTATGATAGTTTTCACTTTTCCCTAGTATGTTTACGTGTTTGCAGCAATGTCAGATTAATGTTTGCACTCAATATAATGTATCTAGATTTTTAGCGAATAGAACCACCAATTGTCACAATTTCACTCACAAATGCAAATGCAATGCGTCTGTGTTTGTGTTTGTGTTTGCACACACGCATGTGGAATTTAACTTAAAAAGGAGAAATTACGCACCTTCCCACATCACCGGGCTTGACCAAGTCTGCATTTACTCTAAGACATGGAACGGAAGCTGCAGTTTTAATCATTTTAGGGCCTCAACTACTACTATGGGAGAACCGATTCCAAGTTTGGAGCCCTTCGAAACCAACTTCATATCTTTCGACTGATTCTCCCAACTCACACTTGGCAGCTATACAGTGACATTTTATGCTGCTATATTTGGATGATGATGAATTAATATTAATGGGGCTTGAACAAGAATATTTTGGCATAGAGGAAACTAAAAAGGCCATGGTGAGGCTAACGAGTACTGCGAGGAAATTGGATAATGTGCTTGTGGTTCTCAGTGCTTTTCTTTTGAATTTCTATTTGATGGGCGACATGCTAGTTTGGAAACAACTGCTCGTTCTTGGGCAAATCATCTAAATAGTACTTCAATTTTTTTTTAATTAAATTCAGAATAGTTTTTTAACTTAAATTTTAGACGATTTAATCATTTAATTGAATATTTGTACTTATTCGATCCCTGTTTGATTGTACCATTTAAAATACAGGGTTTTATCGACTACGGCGCCGCCTATAATCACACTGGTCACCACCCAAAAAATACAAAAAAAAATTAAGTTTTAGACTGTGCAATTAAATATGAACCAATTGACTGCAAATATTTATAGTAAATGGGGTAAATCAACAACCAACTCACATTAGGTGAGTTGATTACCAAGTACTTGCGTAGACATCTTGTTAGTTTGAATTCCATTGCATTCTTAGGATAGGGGTTAGATTTTCTAGTCTCCTTGGCCCAATTGAGCCTTCCCCATTCCCTTGAGATAGGAGTAGATTATAGATTGATATCGATTGATAAAAAAAAAAAAAAAAAAAAGAAGAAAGAGTAAATCAGCTAAAATTGAAATTTAGAAATCATTTCGATTTTAATGAAGGAATATTGGGATGAGCTAAACAAAACCCTCCCCCCTCTTCTCTCTCCTCTCTCACTATTATGAGTGTTCAAACCCAATTCAACTTGAAAAATCAACCCAACCCAACCTAACCCAAATAAATTTAGGATTAAATGGGTTGGGTTATCGGATTTTGGTTTATTTGAGTTGGATGTGTATAAGAGTTTGGTTAGGTTGGGTTGGGTTTTATTTTATAAAACCCAATAAACTTTTACATCAATAATGATTAATTAATTTTATTTATTAATTTTTATTTTTGTCCTAATTATTTCATCTAATTTATATTTTTTTCTTTTCATTCTTGAAATAACATATAATTTATCATATTGTGTATTTTTTCCTTAATTATTGATCTAGGCCATTTATTTTTGACTAAACATATATTTTTTTTATGAATAATCTTGCAATATTAGATTTTTTAAATTCTTTTCTAATTTAGATTTTTAATTCTAATAGATCGAACACCCGAGTAATTGGCCCAACTAATACTTGGGTTGGGTTTACTAGGATAGTTATATTAATTGGGTTGGGTTGAATTTTGTTTTTTAACTCAAAAATTGGAAAATATAAACTTGAAAACTGAACCCCTAAATACCGCTACTCACTATGCTTGGAGAAAGAATTTGGATATTTGAATTGATATTTGAGGTCCTAATTATTTGGTTATTTTCTACCGTGGATATTGTCATACAGTACTTCACACTTTAGTTAAGTGAAAAAAAAAAAAAAGGGAAAGGGTTAACTACAGTAAATCACTTTAAAGTTTAGGCTGTTTTGTATTAAACCCTTAATGTTATTTTTTTCTCAATTTACCTCTTTAACTGACAGTCAAATGTAACTCTACCGTTAGTTTTTTCAAAAAAACAAATTTACCCCTAAAGGTCAATTACAATAAACCCCCTTAAGATTTAAGCGATATTTCACTTTACCCCCTCAAGTAAGTTTTGTAACATTTAATACATTGGGATACAAATAAAATTCAATAATGTTGTCAATATTGTTAAAAATATAAATATGTTCCAAATTAATTAATATTCTAATTCTCGTTAAAGAAGATAATATTTAAAATTTAAAAATTTATTGAAACAGATTCCTTTAAAATTTTAATGAATTATTAAATGTGTATAAGATCTAAATTATTTTAATTTAAGTTCAGAATTTATATAATAAAGTTACTTTGTCTAATTTAGGTATTAGCTAAATTATATTAATAAAGGAAAAAAGTAAGAAGAAAATCATTTTAAATAACCAACATAAATAAAAAAAGCAAAAAAGAATTAAACTAATATAACTTTGATAGATCGTAATAAGTCTCATATATTAAAATTATATTTTTACATGAAAATAAAATATAATAAAATGACCGAAAATACCGATAGTGCTAGGAAATTTTTATATTTAAATTTTTTCACAAATATTTTTAAAGAACCACTGGTGTTGGTGGCATCATTATTTTTTTAGTTACAATGACAATATTTTTATTTTGATTAATATGAATTGTAGGTTAATTGACACAAAAATAGAATTAGGGACTAAAATGACAAATATAATAAACTTTAAGGGGTTAATTTTATATTTTTTGTAGTGTTTAGGGGTAAAATTATCTTTTCTGACTTTTTAATAGTCAAATTGTTGACAAAAGGGGTAAAGTGAAAAAAAATAACGTTAAGAGATTTAATATAATTTAATCCAAATCTTAAAAGGATTTATTCCAAAAGGAAAGAATTACATTGGTACACTGAATTCACATCTACACGCGTCTCAAAGATAAGTTAAAAATATTTTTGGTATTGCGGTACAACTGTGTAGCCACAACTCGCAAGCAAGGCCAAGCAGGAGATATAGAAATGAAAAGGAAGATGGAGTATAAAACGATTTACTATCTTATTGTCTTGACTAATCTCTAGATGATTAGTACTCTAACTTATAAATATTATTATAAAAAAATATACATATCAAATATATAAATTGTGAAATAGAAAATTAATACGAAAAGTAAAATAGAAAATCCTTTACCATATCAAACTATTTGATTCAATTTAGTTCTCTATAAACATGTTTAAAATTGTGCCAACAGAGAATTCTTGTTTGGTTGAAAAAGAAAATTGATATTACTGCCCTACTTTGAGTTTATTACATATTTCTCCTTTAGCCCTTCAACTTTTTCATTAGCATAGTTTGATCTCTTTAATAATCTTAATTAGTACTATTCGGCCCATAAATTATAAAGAGCAAGATAACTTGTTAAATGTCAACCAACATTTTTTCAACTCTGTACAAAATTCTCAAGACTCAAATGTCATTTAAGTACTTTAAGATTTTTTCACTACTGAATGCTAATTTGCCAAAGAAAAAGTGTTGTTTTGAAAAACTAGTTTTCAAAACTTTATACCCATGGTTTGGATAGAGCCTATATCCATTATTTTTTAAATAATATTTTGTAATTATTGTTTGATACATTTTTTAATTAGTGTTATATCTTTTACATATATCACATATTAAAAGTTACCAACAATATTTATTCGGGTTAATTACAATTTGCCCTTTATAAAATTGATCGTATCCTAATTTGCCTCTAAGAAAAATTTATATGCTTTTTACCCCTTCTGACTAATAGTCAAAACAAACCGTTAGTCAAAAGTTTGGGGGTGGTGTGAAATTACTAAATTGCCCTTGTATAATTTTACGTCAGTTACAATTTTACCCTTGTATTGGTACAAAATTACATTTTACCTGTTATAATTCCTAAAATTTTCACTTTATCCCTTGTAAAGTAGATCAAATGTCCAATGAGAAGTGTATTTCTTACTCTGATGATTTTTGTTGTTTTGCAAGTCATCAACATGTTATCAATTTGTCATCATCCTTGTGATGATTTTGACAGACTGTTTAAGAATTTTCGAATTAAAATTAATGTAAATTAGGTTTTTAGTGAAATTATTACTTTATTTTTATTTTTATAATCTTAAAGAATCATATTGATGTAACTTTATGTGAGATTTATACCTATTCTAAACATGTATAAGGTGATATCGTTATTATGGGTCTTCTATTATTCTGCATTTCTCTCAATTAATTGAGTTGCTATAATTATAATCATACTCGAATTTTAGTCATGATTATGACTGTAGTAACTAAACTAGTCGAAAATGACTAGAGAATCGTAGAACAAGAAGAGACCCATGATGATGGTATCATCTTATACGTGTTTAGAACATATATAAATCCCACATAAAGTAACATCAATATGATTTCCCAGGATTATAAATAAAAATAAAGTAATAATTTAATTAAAGACCTAATTTACGTATTAATTTCGATATGAAAATTTTCAAACGATTCATTAGAAATCATCATAAATATAATGACAGCTTGATAACATGTTAATTGACTTGCAAAACAACAAATATTGTCAGAATAAGAAATTCCTGTACATTTGATCTACTTTTACAGGGGTAAAGTGAATATTTTAGGAATTATAAGGGATAAAATGTAATTTTATATTAATACAGGGAGTAAATAGTAACTGATCTTAAAATTATACCAGGGCAATTAAATAATTGCACACCATTCTTTGAACTTTTGATTAACGGTTTGCTTTGATCATTAGCCAAAAAGGACAAAAGTTATATACATTTTTCTTAAGGGACAAGTCGAGATATAATCAATTTTATAATGGGACAAATTACAATTAACCCTATTTATTCTAATAATATTACAAATAATATCTCGAATAAAATGATAGAAACATTCATCAAATAAAAAAGAATAATAATATTTTTATATAAGTTAAACATTTTTTTGATATACTAATTCATACTCTTTAAAAAACTGATCGAGCAACATAATGAAATTCTTTTGTTGATTAAGTACTTTTAACTGATAATAAATAAAATTCAAGTATTAAAATTCACATCACTATAGTTCTCTTTTTGAAAAAGAAAAAAAAAAAAAAGTGTACCACTTTTTAATTATAAGCATCAACACTTCCAACTTTGTGGACTCCATTGAAAATTGACAAAATTTTGAAGAAATCCAGCAATTGCCTGTGTCGGTAGTAACAGACGAAAGCAGAGTTAACAAAACAAAAAAATAATTCTTATCAAAAAAAGGGTTCATCTCCATTCAATCAAGTAAATCAAGAATCCCACTCTCATTCACACTTCTTGATCTGTAACTCCTCCATAATCCCCACGTTTTCTCACCCCAAACAAATCCAAAACAATCCCTGCAAAACCCCGGTTTAAAAAAAAAAAAAAAAAAACCATTTTTCCAAAAAAACTTCTATAAAAGAGACAGGAAAAAATGGCTCTAAATCATGGAGGATCACCATCTTTTTTTGAAAATGCCAGTATATAAGGAGGGCATTATGATAGCATTTCTTCCTGGCATAGCAGCATCTAGACTGTTCATCTTCATCTTCTTCTCCTTCTTCTCCTGCTATCACTTGCCCTCCTTGCCACTGTGATTGCTCTGCTCAGCCTCTTCCATCCATTCCGCAAGGCAAGTATTTTCTATATGCTTTGATGGGTATCTGTAGATCTGATAGATCTCTTTGATTTAGTTGCTTATTTTGGATATTAAGTTGGTTTTTACTGTAGAATGATCGAGCCATTATAGGAAAATTGGGATATTTAGGTGAAGAAATGATTTTTTTTTAATTTTTAATTCTAGTATTTGAGATGATCACATAGTTATTTCGCTGATTTAACCATATGGGGTGTGTTTGTTTTGGTGAAATGTATAGGGAATTTGCTATACTTGATGAATATTAAATGTTTTTAAATTGTAGGTGAAGTGATTTGTATGCATTTCCTTGATTTTTTTTCTATATTTATAGCCTAAATTTGGACAGTAAGCTACATTGCGGAGGGTGGTGTATGTTTAACTGAAAATTTGTCCTGATGTGATGAATTTACTTCATGCTATAACTTCTGGGGCCCTAGTTATGATATCTTAACATATGTAACGTGGCTGGATTATTATGAAACATTTTCATTATTTCTGTACAAGGTTTTATCTGTTATGCCTTTTTATGCATAACAATGGATTCTTGTTTAAGAACACGCTTTGCTGGTGTATCTTGTTTGCAAGCTTAACATCTAGATTCTACTAGTGAAAAAGGCAAGTTGTCTAGCGCTCCAAGTTTTGGTTAGCAGAGAGTCCTTTTTCTGCATGGTGCTTAAAGCTCAATTCTGGTAGCCTTCAACCATTGTCACTTACTAGTCTTGAAATTTTTTATTTTTTTTTAAATATAGTTGACTATCCTTATCTCTTCTTTTCTTTATCAATCCTGTTCATCAGTAATGATGTTCTTGACCAAAATTCCGAGCTTCTGTCTTTAATGACTTAGTTAACCTGCTTTAAGTTTGAACTTTGCTTAGTTACTTTCTCTACATATGCATGCCAAACGAAATGATTGATTACCTCACTGACACAAACTATGTGATGACGTTATTAGGTTACAAAAATGATAATTTGTTGAATCCATTGCTACTGCATTTCTGATTGAGTTTATTGAGTCCGTGTTGCAGATACTTCTAGTCTTATACATTTAGATATGCACTTTGCATTCATTTTTTGGCTCTGAATTCTTCCTGTCACTAGTGAAAAAACAAAGAGAAAAATATTTGTTCTTTCTCTCTTATTTGTTTCTGAATTGCATTGCAATGACGGACTATATGCTCTTGGAGAATCCCCATAATGACTGTGGGACATAAATGTATTAAGCATCACATTTTCTTTTCTATTTAAGTCAAGTAAGGATTCAACGGGAATAGCACTTTGATTTAGCAGAAACTTACTCACATCTACCTTTGAATGGATAACATGTATTGCACGAAATGGAGAGAACAAGGAAAAAGAGGCTGGGAAAAAAGAGGGGGGGGGGTGCGGCCTGGGATTGTTGGCAAGCAAATTAATCTAGTTCTGCATTTGGAGAATGATTCATAAATTGTTAAAACTATTTGATGATCGAATTTCATTCTTTGGCCTTATTCTAAAATGTACTCTTGCATTCTTGTAACTCAGTGTTTTTAAAAGTTTTTGCTTTCATTGATGTCTTAAACTAGAGCAATTTGACAATATTAAAGAAAAACAAAACATAATCATAAAATATCCAAATAATAAAACCCTTGCTATTTCAGGTTTGAACTCCCTATTTTTATTCTCTCAATACATGCTACTATGCTTTTTTTTGAATTACAGGTTTAATATACAAGGTACTCAAAAGTTTTTGGGAATGTAAGGAATATGAATGATCCATGTAATACTAGTCCTGACTCTTGACATGCTAGGTTAGCTTGAATTCTACAATATTTCACTTCATGTTTATTAGGAGTACCTGTATATTCTCCCTGTTTTTCTTATTTCTCTTTATAATATTTATTGGATTAATCTTTTGTACACCGTCAGTGTAGAAATTTTTCTACACCATTGGGTTTAGATGCATGCCATGTGTGTATTGTTTGAATTTCAAATGTCACTTTTGCACATGTCATTCATCCACCCGTGATGGTGTAAAAAAATTTCTACACTGACGGTACATGAAAGATTAAACTATATTATATTTCCTCCTTTCTTTATACTTTTCAGTATTTTAGGTACCTGCTGCTTGTAAAATTGGATCAAGTGAATCTTGCCATTTACTTTTAATTGTGTAGTTTCATCTCGTACTTTAGTTAACTATTTCTTACGTTGATAATGTATGTTTACTTGGTGCAGGTTTGAGCAATAATTCCTTTGCAGGTCAGTTTTTGGATCTCTGTCTATTATTTTTATTTTTTTATTTTTTTCCCTTTTGGATTTCATATTTACATACCTCTCTTTATGGTTCTAGGTCCGCTTCTAATTTTATGGGTCTTGTGGATGGCATTTTTACTTCTATGCTTTTTCGGATTATCTGTTGAGTGCCAACTTTGAAATGAGAGATGAGTTTGGGCATCCCAATTTTTCTTGTATTGCCTTAGTATCGGCAATAAAGAGTGCCTGACATGTAGTGTGGGGTATTTTGAAGTTTTATTTTATTTTCAAGGCATGGATATTTAGGCAGAGGGACAGAATCAGTTGTCAGAGGCACTCTCAGCTAAAAAGGGTATACATGAGCAACTTAGATTGCCTTTGGTGGGTTGTTTTTGAAGGAAGAAATGCTGCTGGAATTGGATTTGAGGCCTTTTTAAGCAGTCCTCATTTAATTTTTATTTAGTTTTCTAGTAGCTTGTTAAAACCCCTGACCTTAACATGATTTAGTAATCACTCTATGAAAGGAAATTGTTCTTTAACAAAATAAAGGAAAATAAAATCCACATTTTGTATTGCGAAATGCATATTATAAAGTGTGATCTGATGATGTTTGGCTAAGATTTTTCCAAATTATGTGTTCTTAATTGATTCTTCTTGAGATAGTTTTTCATTGAATATGGATTTTTTTGGGGTTGAATGATTTGTCTTTTCTAGAATGTCTACGACTTATTGGACGTGGTTTTGTCTCTATAGTTGTTTATCTGCAAATAGATGGTAAGAGTGTAAAGATGACATTTGTTTTTCTGAATCCTTAAAACTGTAAAACACCCATCTCATCTGCAATCCCAAGGTGTAAGGGGCCAGATCTAGGTATGGGTGACAACAGTGTCTGGTACCATCATTGCTTAGATGGACATATTATGTTTAATTACCATTCAGTTTCTTCTCCTTAAACACATTCTTGCGCACAACGTTGTCTGCATCTGTGAATTATACACATCTAGATGTGTATAAGAGACGAATTCTTCGTTATTTTTCCCGTACCAGTATATTTGCACTATTTCTTTTACCGCACTTCACTACTTTCTAATGTTCTGTTTCACAGATTGTGCAAAGCATGATCCAGATGTTAGTGAAGAAACAGAAAAAAATTTTGTAGAACTTTTGTCTGAGGAATTAAAGCTGCGGGAAGCTGAAGCTTTGGAAAATCAGCAGCGTGCTGATATGCAATTGCTCGAGGCCAAGAAGATGACCTCGCAGTATCAGAAAGAGGCAGATAAGTGCAATTCCGGAATGGAGACCTGCGAAGTGGCAAGGGAAAAAGCTGAAGCGGTTTTAGTGACACAGAAGAAACTGTCACTGCCATGTGGGAGATGAGGGCTCGTCAAAAAGGATGGAAAGAAGGAGCTGCTAAGTCTCGGAGTCGAGCAAATGTACAGGCCATGTAATCCTAATGGCCCTCATAGGATCTTAATTGGATATCTTGCCTCAAAATTCATCTTCTTGAGATGGTGGAACTCTCCACATTCAGAGGCCTGAGCATAAAGTGAAGCATTAGGCTTATGAATTTCCACATGTTATGAAGTTTACTGCCTATTTACAGTATTAGCTCCTAGAAATGATTTTGGTCGTTTGAAGCTGACCATCCACTATGCTGTAAAGCAAAGCCTTATAGGTTCCACAATATAAGTTATTTGTTGATGTTTCCACTTATAAGGTGTCTGAGATGATTGCGATCATGTTACTGCCAAATTTTCGCTTTGGGATAGTTTTAGATTGTTACATCTGCAATTTATGAGTTCGATGATCTTGATGTTTCCTATAATCGACCCCGGTTTGACAGTATTACGTTAGTATCGATATGGCAGACCAAATTTATTGGATTTGTGATCCAAAACAAAACTATACCATTTTAATGTTGCAAGCAATCGAATTCAAATGAAGGCAAAGAAAGAATCTGTGCTAAATTGCATCTTTAACTTGAGCAAAAACTGATGAGTTTTCGTTGTCTTGAGATTCGAATGCCTCTTTCAACCCAGCGAAGTCAGTTAATGTGCATGGTAACTACGAAGGTGTGGGGGGATTGAGATTTTGTTTTCCTGTTTAGACGTGCAAAGGTGTAAAATCTTTCTTGCGTTCCAGCGGCTGTGTTGTTGTGCAATAGGAATATACTGATAGTTACAATCATGTTTGTCTGAATGGGAAAGACTACTTCAGTTCCTTATATTTAGAATATATACTAATTTATCTCTTATTTATCACAAAAATCAATTTGACCTCCAATTTTTAAAAGAATTAACCAATTTAAGGTCTATAATGAAAATTGTAGACAAAATTATAGAGTCATTAACAACACATCTACACATAGGTTAATGGTAACGTGATTTGCTTTTCTAATTTGTTTATAATTTTCATCACAAGTCCTAGATTAATTAATTTTTTTAAAGATAATGGACCAAATTAGCATGTTGTGATAGATAAGAAATCAAATTAATGGATACCACAAAGATAAGAAAGTAAATTGATTTATACCCATTAAGAGTACTATTAGCATCACATATTGTAATTTTCATTTAAGTAGACCGTACTTATAATCTTAATCGAGAGTTTTGATGTTAACATATAATTGACTAAAAAGTAAAAGGGTCAATTTTGCATAAAATATAGGGGTGAGAGAGAGTATAGATATATGTGTCAGTGACATACAAATTTCCACCTTCCTATCTTTCATTGGCGTAAATACCATCTTGTGGAAATTGAGGCACAAGAAAAGTTTGGCAGGTTAGAGTAACGGCACCATAGTTACTTAATACGTGATACGAATATAAAAATATAATACGTTATTTTTTTTTAACCAATATATATATATATATATATATATGGTGTATTAATATCTAATACAATATACAAGTTTGAACAAATTGAATTGATATGTGATACGGAAGATCACCTCGCGACTATGAACGGGATAAATGATATAACATGAATGCGTCAAGAGATATCCTAGAGAACTCGGGGGATGAATGATGAATCTGTTAATGATTTTGATAAACTTGTCCGTCATTCTTTAAATTAATTTGGCCTTTGTTTAGGTCGGTGGAAGAATTATTTAATATTGTTAGAACTTATAAGTTTCCAATATGCAAGTTCTTGGACATCATTGCAGTGAAACAGAATGGTTTGACGAATATGTCACCTTTTTGCATCCAACAAAAAAACTGATCATTGCAGGTGTAACAGTGGTTGCAGTCGTTGCAATGGTAATTCGTGTTATTTTGTCTGTCATTTTCACTTTAAAGGAAAGAAAGAAAAGCAGAGGAAGCTTGAGAAAATTGCTGGAGGATTACAAGGCTCTGAGACCTACGCGATTTTCTGATCTTATGCCAACACCAAGAAGATCACAGATCAATCTCCAAGTACACATTAGCCTCGGATGTTATCTAGGTGTACAAAGAGAAGCTCTCAAATGATTTTCTTGTTGCAGTGAAGTTCTTTACCAGATGAAATGGCGAAGAATTCGTCAATGAGGTATGTATAAAATGGCAAATTAATTTGTGCATTTAATAATTATTACTGAAGGTAAAAAATTATCTTTTGCCATATTGTTGGATGAGGAATAGAAAAATCACGGTTTCTACTAGAGAGTAAACTGCTTATAAAATATATTTTGTGTACTAAAATACAACGCATCCTAATTCAAAGATGATAAGACAACGTATAATGCGCACGAATCACGTTAGAAAATGCTTTGAAATAGTGACCTCAACCTTTATGTTAAGTATTAAAAAATATGGTTTTCATTTAAAATTAATTGGTGATAAGTGGAGTGATTCAAAAACTTATTAATTAGTTTAAAATCTTTTAACTAGTCGATGTGAGATTTATATTTTAACACCTTTTTAACACCTCCTCACACGTGACTTGAATTGGATGGGAAACCTGTTACACGTGGGTCAGAAATAGATTGGACATGAAATTCTATTACACGTGAGTAAGACGTAAAAGAGTCTGTTGGAAGGGGTTGGACAGAATTCAAAACACCTATGGATGGATAAAAAAAACACTCTAACTCTTATACCATATTCAAGAACGTGAATTTTCATCTCAAAATCAATTGATGATAAATAAAGTAATCCAAAAACTTATTAATTAGTTCAAAATATTTTAATTAATCGATATGAGATTTATATTTTAATACCTATTAACACTAATAATCAATTCGGAAGACTCACAAATCTTGCAAAATACCATCTCCACATATATATATATAAGTAGCATCTATCATAATAGATGTTTTACATCAATACTTTTCCATAGTCTTACTTTGTTAACTAGCCTTCTTGACAGCAGTAATTGAGCCAGAAGAAATGGTAACTGAATCATACCTAGTATTGGAACATGTTAGCCAAAAACAAAGAAGCAGTGACAGGCACATAATCCTTAGCAGGACATTGTTTGTTGGCTTCACTAGGTGACCCTGTCTGTGGGCCATTAGACCAATAAAGATAATTTAACAATTCCTTACCCTCCTCTTGTGTAAATCTCCCAGGCTCAAAATTTTCAGGATTATCAAACACCTTTGAATCCCTCATCACCAATGTCTCTTATACCCACAAATGTGTCATAAGAGACTTGTAAGGAATACAAAGTCACATAAAGCTTAGGAAAAATCTTTCCTAGCTCTTGCATATTGCAAAGGAACTGGAGGGTTAATTCTCAAAGTTTCATAAACAAAGGATTGGACTAATCCAGATCTTTAACTACTTCAAAGCTAAGCTTTGATGAATCTGTTCCAATTTTTTCTCTGACTTCATTTCTCAATTTCTCTTGAATCCCATCATTTTTGTCGTCCGCGAGGCTGCTAAAGAGACTATTGAAGAATATAGAGAAGCCATCCATTTCAGCCAAAAGCATTAAACCCGAGTATGAATAGAAGATTATGAACTGTTTCTTTTGCAGTGAGATTGAACTGAGTTTCACCTCTTTGTATTGCTTCTGTGCCTTGTTTCTCGACGAACTCGACGAGCTTGTTGTAGCCACCTTTAACGAGCCAAAAAGGGTATGCAAAAGAGTGGAGGAAGATTTCTTCTAAGGGTTGGAAAAGACCAACTTTGACAGTGGGGAGGAGCTGAAGAGCAATCCAAGAATCGAGCATGGTAAAACCTGATTTTGAGATTTCTTCGGAAGTTGAGGTGTCTGCTCCAGTAATGCATTTTGTGAGGAAACTGAAGAGGAATTGTTGTAAAGGAAGGAGGACAGCGGCTGAGCCAGTATTTTGAGATGTCTGATTCAATTGTTTCCCACATTGTGTCAACAATTTGAGCAAGCTGGACACAATGTGGGAAAAATAGCTTCTTTTAGGGTGTCTCTTATACACATCTATATTCGTATCATCGTGATTAAAGCATCTATGATTAAAACCACATGTTATAATCGACACGACTATAAAAACAATAATAATAATAGCAGATTATGCTGATAAAATTCTTGAAATATACGTCATAATTAGTTGTAACCAGTCTGTTTCATAAAATTATCAAAGAGATTGTTAAAAATTTCATTGTCCAGGCTCTTCAGCTTTGTATATAGGGAACTTATACATTTTCTAGGACCCCGAGAGAATAACATTTTCTATTTCATCAGATTGTGAAAGGATATCCATTGAACATCTCATGTTATATGATATATCTTTTAATTGCTGATAAGGTGGTCACATCTTGTTTAGAAAATTTAGGCTCATACTGCTCACAAATTCTGAATACGACTAGTGTGTTTGACAACGACCCAAACGAATCTTTAAATTTATAGATCCTTAAAATTGATCAATGAATTTCTTAGACATTAGCTGAATGAAGAAACACAAGATTGGAAGAACTTAAGGTTGGAACATTGGAATTTACGTAACTTAAACGTATCCATGAATACATTACAAAACTTATATATAGGGAACTTATACATGGCTGGTGGAGCTGGAATGCATAATCACAAACCTAGTAGTCCTTTTGCTGGCATGAGTTCTCACTAGCATCACAATTATAAGACATTTTTTGATGAATAAGTTAATTGCTTTAACAATTATAAAGAATGTTGAACTATAAAGTTACGAGATTATGATCCTGAAATTACCATGCAATGGTCACAGGAAGTCATTTGAAAAGAAAAAGAAAATAATAATTTAATTCTATAGGACCTCGACCTGAGCGAATATACATTTTCTATTTCATCAGACTGAAAGGAAATCCACTTAGGAAATTATACATACCACTTAATTTTTTATATAGGGAAATCCACGTAATTTTATAGAAAATATTAGGTTCGTACCACTTAATAAGTCTGAATATGACTAGCTTGTTTGACAACCCAAACAAATCTTTAAATTTATAGAAAATATTATAGTACAAAGTGGTAAAAAAAAATCATGGTCGTTATAATATAATGTGAGAAATGGTAACAAGTTGGATACAAAAAAGAATTAATCTAAAGAAAAAATTGAACACCAATTTGGAGAAACAAATGTATTGCACAAGGATGAAGTTTAATTAGGGATCATCTCCGGAGTATTTGATTTCCATCAAGGTAAAGACACTTAGTCTATTTAAATTTTTTTGACGACTGAAAATGAGGAAAAATGAGAATATGGTGAGTAACTATGCATGTGAATGATCTTTTTGAAAATGAGATCTTGTGCTATGTAGCTTGCATGTTGTTTAAGACCAGTAAAAAGCCAGCTTGGCTCCAGGGTGAGTATATGTGGAGATGGTATTTTGCAAGATTTGTGAGTCTTCCGAATTATAAATTTTTTTATTTTAATAATTTATTCACATTTGCTTCCCCTGAATTTTTTTAAATTTTCTTTTTTCTGTATGTTACCTCCAATTTTTTTCCAAAATTCTCTTTATCCTTTACATTATTTCCTAGTGAAACTAAATGTTTACCATATTCATTACAAAATAAATAGATAAATAAATAATATAGAAAAATGGAGAGTTTGAAAATTTTTAAAGTTAAATACAACAACACAATATTACATTATTGTTGATCCGTACAGACGACTAATGACTGCATTCCCTACTATTGGGGTGTTGATTATGCTCTTGTTTAAGCCTCTCGGATAAGGTATAGTGTGTAATTTATGTTTAGTATGTCGTTTTTGTTGTTAAGTGTCAAAAAAATGGAATTAAGTTCATATTTGATTAATGGTTGTCAACAATTGTCATGTTGTACTTGAACATTTTTCTTTGAACACTTGCCACCCTAATTCTTCCTACTTGCTATTTCAATCCTACAGTTAATGAAACCAAAGTGATGAAATTTATTAATGAAAGTATTAGTGTATAAAGTGGTAAAAAAAAAATTTGAGGTTTAATCTAGAAAATATTAATAAGTTCGGTGCAAATAGGATTATACCCTATGTATGTTCTTACTATTTTGGATGTCCTACATCAATTTGACACTACTGTATAAACAAAAGAGCCTTTTCACAACTACTAAAAGAAAATACAATGAGAATAGTTGGACTACTAACATTTAGTTTGCACTCATTTTTCACGAAGAACGAGGTAATGGCTCATTTCCTTTTAACCCATAGATTCGGTATCATTTTGACGTAAATACTTTACGAGGATCAGATTAAAATTTTTGTATCTCAACATAGACTAAAGCTGAAAGCCTGGACAATGAAATTTTTAACAATCTCTTTGATAATTTTATGAAACTTTTACTGCTAGAGGATTTTACACATCCAATTTGTCAAGATTTATTTTATCACTAATCCCATATGAAGGGCTTAAAGTCAAAAGCACATTTTATACCCAATCACTCAATGACAGTAACAAAAGATCTTTATAAAGGTCCATCCATTTCTCAAAAAAAAAAACAGAGTAAGAGAGAAATGGATGGACTTCTTCTTTTTCAGCCTGGTATTATTGATAAACAGCTCAATTAATGGCTGAAATATTTGATAAGCAGGCTGACTCTTAACCAAATTACATGTCGCCATGTCTCTTATACAGCAGCTAAGATGTTGTTTAGCAATCTGAATTCGTCACATATTATGATTTTTTAGTAATTTACTAACATGCAAACTACAGTAGTACGAAGCTAGTAAAGGTTTTCCTTCTTTTCAATAGATCTTTTAAGACAAAAGTTTATTTTTTGGGTTCCATAGTCTTGGTTCAAATTGGAAAGAATGCACAAATCCTACTCTAGATGTGTACATCTAGACGTTGTATATGAGGCCAAAAAATGTAAGTAAATTGATGGATAAATTTATGTTTCGCATCGTTGTTAAAAAAGAACTCGATAATCATCTTAACCAGTAAGAAACTTTAAAGGCCTCATATATAACTTGTCGTGAATAATAAAATATCGCAACAATTAATTAGATATTTCTTCCGTCTCATTTTATTAATTTTTTACTATTTGCTCCAAATTATTTATTTAAATAAAGGTTAATTTACCTAATTTACCATTCATACAAATCGACTAAAATAACATTAAAATTATGTTAGAGTATTAATTACTTTCACAAATTATTTTAAATTTTAAAACTCCAATACTAACTAACAAATTTTGAATTTGAATATAAAAAAATGTGTTATTAATTGATTAAATATTAATTTCTCTTAAATTGTATGTCAGATTAATCATACCAAATAAATTAGGACGCCCGAGTATATATTTTTTTCAAACATTTAAGACTTTTAGAGCTGATTTGTAAATAGGCCAGAAAAGTAGATATGTCTGAGGTATCTAGACAGACAATCCTATGCGTGTATTATCTTATTTTTTCTAGGGACCGTTTGATTAGCGGTTTGTTTTTATCAAGGAAATAGTTGGAAGATTAAGATCTGACTCTTAATTGCTGTAGATCATAAATAAAATTCTTATTATTACAGCAATTTTTAATGAAAAGGCCAAATTGTCCTCAAACTAGTCAATGTAACTTCTCGACTAAAACGTATGGGCCCTACCCCACCTTTTATCCCTCTTCTTCCTTGTTCCCGACATGACCGGTGATTTGGCAGACAAAGGAGGAGGCAGCCGGCGACGTAGCCGAGGTCGCTGCTCAAAAATATATTTCCTACATCCGATTGGTAAGAAACTATACACAGGACTCAATTTTTTCACGTAGATAATAAATTTGTGCTCAAAATTTACCTAAAATAATTAGAGAATCACCAATCAGATAAAAAGTAGAGGCAAGTTTTCTGTTATTTTCTTTACCAGGTCCAAAATCAATAAACATAATAGAGCCTGGGGAAAGATTGGAACTTTATGGACCATTTTCATCCATGAGGCACATAATTTGGGAAAATCAAATTATCAAACCCATGATGCTTAGGAATTTTGGCAAGAAATCTGGGGAGGATTTCAATGTTGACATGAGGTCGTGACTGTGACCAGTTCGAGCATGTGGAAGGGAAAGAGTTTGCTGGGTTCCGGTTGAGATTTGAGCAGTAGTGGTGATTGCGAGATGCGCAAGAAAATGGAATTGATGATGCATGGAAGGGGCCAAATTAACCAAACGTCTTCTTCTTCCTTTTCAAATTTTTTTTTTTTTTTTTTATCGCAATAGAGTGAAAAAAAAAAAACTTTCTTTTTCTGCGATTATCACTCATGGGCGCCCATCATAGCATCATAGAGAAACAGTGAAGTTTATTGCCAGATAAAAATAAGGGGGTGGTGGTGAGGAGAAAGATGGGAACGGAACTGAGAGCCAACGGTGGTGGTGGGCGAAAATTTTGAGAATGATAAAGGGAAAGAAAAACCAATGTGGGACCCAAAACAAATGGTAAGTAAGAAATTTTGACGATTTTGGGAGGGTAATAATGTCAACGAAAATAGATATGGCATCCAGGAATGTGATGTGGCAGTATATTGCCCACTGAATGCTAGCTTTCAGTTTGGTATTCTCATTGTATTTTCTAGTGTCAAATATACAGGATTTATTGAGTTATACAGTAGTGTCATAGGGTATAAAGGACTGAATTGCTTATTTTTTTACATTCAATCATGACTCGTAATTAATTAAATAATTAATTTTTGACTTGACTTTAACCTCTAAGTTAAATTATCGATTGAATACCGATTGATTAGTTTGACTGATTATTGGTCGAATAGATCGTTCGACTTTGTTAATCTAATATCGATCAAATAAATCGAATAATTATATTTTTTAATATTTTAGTCATTTTATAATAATATATTAAAGTATTTGTGTACGTAATATTTTTGTATCTCTATCTCCTCCTTAGTAATTTAAACCCATGACTTTAGTTACAGAGAAAGTTTTGTCTTATCATCTATTCTACATTTCATTGTCAAATTCTTAATACTTAAATATTTTCTTTTTTTTGTATAATTGTTGCAGTTATTAATACATGTAATACTTCAGATTATGTATAATTTTATGTATCTAAACATTAATATTAGTGTACAATTTATTAATATAACACTTTTGTGGAATCTATTTTCACTTTAGTATTGTAATACACATTTGTTTTAGTCTCAATTGTATACAATAAATTTTAATTTGTCCCCAATTAAGTACACCGATGTTTGACATAACAATTAAGTCTCAATTAAACATAACAAAATTTCCTTTAGTTTCAATTGAATACATAACTTTGATTTGTTCTTAATCGAGTACACTCACATTTGATTTGTCATCAATTGAGTAAAATAATCTTACTTTAGTCTAAATTGCAAATAAGACATATTTTATTTGTTCTCAATTGAATACATCATCATTTGATTTATTCTTATATATGTACAACAACATTTGCTTTTGCTTCAATTCAACATAATAACTTTTCATTATTTCTCAATTGAGTACAAGATGTTTAATTTATTTTCACTTGAGTACAATAATATTTACTTTAGTCTGAGTTGTATGCAACAACTTTTATTTTATTTTCAATTGAGTATATTAACGTTGGTTTTATACAAAATTTACCGGTTCAAATTGGAAATTTTTAAAAGCTATTTTCAGTTTATGTTATCAAACTTGAATAATTTGCTTTTGACCCAAGTTTTCTTCTCTTATCTAATATGACTTCTCCTCTAATTTAAATGAAATTTTTCTTTTTAAATTTTGATCTCAAATTTTTTTAAGAATGTTAGATCTTTGTAGTTTGACGATTTTAATCCTCAAATAATTAATTTGCATTAGCACTAACGAATCAAACGGATAAAATGACCTCAAATATACATTTTTAATAATTGAGTAGCCATTTATACAAAAAATATAATTCGAGGACTTCATATATAACTAACTAATAATTCAATGACCATTGGTATATTTTGCCCAGTCAAATATTTATATTACTATTTTATCTCTGACTCAAATAAATAATTACAATGTGTTTTATTACATCGGAATTTCCCCGGACAGCCCTATTTATTCGGTATTTGTAGGGCTATTTTTCAAATACTGATTCTGAATAATTATTTTATATATATTTTAAAATTACTTTTTCATTTCACATCTATCACATCAAAAAATTGATATAGTACTTTTCAGAATAATAACTATCCAAACGGATATATTATAGTCATGCATTTGTACCATCATATATATTTTGAAAGACCTAAAAAAAAAAAGGTACTAGTATTTTGAAAGCTTGTTGGCAAATCACTTAAAAAATAAAAAAATTTAAAAAAAAAACTTGTTGGCAAATCTCGTAGTGGAGTTATTACTGGTAAGTAGGATTGTTTTGAAAGTGAAGTATCAAATCGTAGGTAGCCTAGAATTGTAACATCTAGATGTGTATAAGAGACAGGAAATAAAATAATCATTTTTACTTATTTTTAAATCAAATATTTAATAAAAAAATATACAAATAAATATAAAATTTTAATATTCATACCAAAATAAGTTTTCTTTAAATTAAATTTATAATTTGACATTAAATACTTATAATATAAAAAGTTATGCGCAATCGTAAATTTAATACTATTTTTTATTAAAAACTAAAAAAAATAATATGAATATTTTAAATTTATGAAAACTAATCAAAATATTAATTTAACTTAGTAAATATAGACATAAATTATAAGATTTTAATGATTTAAGTTATATTTACCTATAATAGTAATTCTATCACTAAAATTAATTGAAATTAAAATTGAGATTATAAATTTAAATTGTAGAATTATAAAATATATAGAATCTAGATTCTATGCTTGTACCACGGTTCATTCATTTTATTTGGATGATTAATTACTTTCATCTGACCGCAGTCCCCACATCCATATGGATTATTTCGATTTTTTTCAGCATCATAACAAAATTGTCTTTTTACACATCTAGATGTGTATACAATGAGAAACTTACAGGCAATTAATTCAAGAAGATGTGAAATAATAAAAAAATTATAAGAGACACTACGGAAAATAGTTAGGTAAATATAATTTTTAATTTTATTTGTAAATTTTGTGATATAAATTAAACGTTATAAAATTTATGACATTAATTTATATAAAAAAAATATTATAAAATTTAATTTAATAGTAAAAATCACAGATGAAACTAAAATATTTTTCTAATAAATCTGTCCACTTTACCACCTTGACCTAAGAGAATTCCAGGTGTCACACGCACCTCATTGAATGTCTGATGTATCAGACATTACCACAGGTCTGTATTTGAGCAATGTAATTAAATTCACATCTAGATATTTTAGTACGAGTTACTTGCTAATTCTCAAAGAAAAAAATAAATAAAAAATTTTGTGTGTTTGAGAATTAGCAAGTAACTCGTACTGCATGGTCCTAGCTAGGACCACCTCTCCTCCTGACAATTAGATCTTCAACAGCTGTGTGGATAAATGCATATGCCAAGGACAAAAGTTGAAAAGAAAGCAACTTATCTTAACGACGTGAAACTTGTGAAGCAAAAATATTTATTTGGCGAATAAAATATTAAAATATAATAAGTAAAATAATTTATTTTTTATTTTGATTGCCTTCAATCGCCTGGTAATCAGGTTGTACCCATAAACATAGCTAGTGACTTGCCCTAACCAAACTGTCGTTCTCCTAAATTTTGAACTACCCAAAAAAAATTCTCTACATGACCTCAATGCTTTTTCTTTTTTTTTCTTTTTCACAATTCATGGCAAAATTCGTATCCCTGTCAAAGTTAATTAGTACTCCTTCATCTTTCCATCCATAATTCTCTTATCTAGTTCATATTTGCGGTAAATTATAATCATTTTATCAAGTTCTATCAAATATAAGGCGGTCGACAGAAAAGGCTCCACAGAAGTCATGTGTTGAATACATGTGATGCATGAATTGCGGACATCGTGAACAATAATGCAGAATCTCTACTAAAAAGAGAAGTATGTAATATTTGAGTCCAAACAAAATTTTGTGTAATCAATTATTTCGTTGAAAATATATACTTCTCTTTTAATGGCAATTAAATTTCCAGCTAGATTGCTAGATTATCTATTTCATTCAACCTCGCAACTGACTATAAATTTGCTTTATCTAGGTCCATTCATAGTGAAGAAAATGATATTTTTTTTGAAAATATATAGAAAAGAAATAATCGACTCAAATATCAGGACTATAATGCAAAACAAACTAATTTTTCATGAGTATGTCTTGATTTATATAGGCAGTACTCGTATCTAATACTTCCTTCAAGTGGAAAAATAGAGTATATTGGCGAATTAAGAGTTTTAGTACTATTTTCTAGCCATCCAAAAAAAAAAAAAAAAAACTCGAGCAAAAATCTATGATCTATATGTGGAGACTTACCATATGTTAAAAAAAATTAATTTAGCGAACTTGATTGATTCATTTTCTGTTGTTATTTGAGGTGGAAAAACAAAATACTACTCGGAAAATGAGCGATACCTGAGTATGTTTGGATTCAGAAGTATCAAGATATGCGTGTTGAAACAAACACGCAAATCACCAGTGAACTTAGTACTTGGCATGAAATCTCCAACAAGAACATTGGCCTTCTCCACAATCTCCATATCAAAGAGATGATTAAAAGACTTGACATCAAGAACAGCAATAACATTGGGGTTGACACCTAAAAACAGAGGAAAAGTTGGAGGCACATTGGTTCTGAAAACTGTGCTCTTATTTTTCTCAATTCTTTTCTTGAAAAATGTTTCTGGTCCCTGGAACCAAAAGTAATCCAATCTATCTGAAATTGGCCCTAGCAAAGGCCAGCCATAGCTTCCGGGGATCGTCCGGACGGGCAAGGAAGAAGATTGTGATGATGGTGGTGGTGATGATGCTATTGATGGTGATGATGATATTCCAGGAGAAGTTCCCATCATCCTTGCCATCATTGCGCTCATGATTGTAACTGTGAAGCTTTATTCTCTCTCAGCTTGTTTATTTGAGGCTTTGTCCTTTGAGCATGTATTTTGTTGAATGCAAGGCTAGAAGGATAGTTTTATGAATAAACTTTAGTTCTTGTCAGTATTATATAGTAGTAGTTTTACTTTTATCTTCAAACAAATGTGGAATGAAGTAAGAGCTCTAGGAGAGAAGTAGTTTTGCTTTTATCTTCAAACAAATGTGGAATGCAGTAAGAGATAAAAAAGGGGCAATGAGGGTTGCCCTTGACTGTCAGGTCCATTCAATTGTCAATACTGAATTAACCAAGTTTGAGACTTTTTTTTTTTTAGGAAAAATCGCCAAAATAGTCCCTCAACTTTTACACTTTAGCCAGAATAGTCCCTCAACTTTTTTTTTAGCCAGAATAGTCCTTCAACTTTTTTTTTAGCTAGAATAGTCCTTTAACTTTTATTTTTTAGCCAAAAAAGTCCTTTTATGGTGTAATCACCATAAATTTTTTATTTTTTTTATTTTTTATAAATTTCACATGAAAGGACTATTTTGGCTAAAAAATAAAAGTTGGAGGACCATTTTGGCTAAAAAAAAAGTTGAGAGACACTATTCTGGCTAAAGTACAAAAGTTGAGGGACTATTTCAGCGATTTTCCCTTTTTTTTTATGCGGTCAAGACTTGTGTAGATTAGATCTTGTATGTCCCAAAATAAAAAGATCCACATTTTTACTGTCTCTTATACACATGTAGATGTGTATAAGAGAAAGAAAAAATTAATTTAAAAAAAAATCTTAGCTCAAGTCATTACATTTTGCAATCCGTACAAATATAGTACAGTTGCAAATTGTCCTCGATGCTAAATTTAGATGAAGACATTAGCCTCCAAATCTTAAAAAGGCTAAATTTTTCATCTAAAGTTAGTGGTCAAATGTCATAAACATTTTAGTTGTAATTTGCCACCCTAAAATTAGGTTGAATTACACTTTGACAACCTAACTTTATTTTATAAGAAGTTTGTCCTTAAAAACTAACAATTATTTTTTCATCCAACATTATTTTAAAAAAAAACTTTTTACCGTCCAATATTAAGTACATAAAATAATTTGTTATTTTACTTTTTTTTGTTTGTATATATTTGTGATAGAATGTCAAAAATATATACAAACAACATTATTTTAGTTCTCTTAATTATTTTACTTTATTTTTTCTATTATATTAATGCATCACTTTGTATATAAAAATTACATTATTTGAGTAATATATTGCTTTAATCTTATAAGCATCATTTTTTTTCAATATAAACATACTATTGTTCAATCCTCTGACTCATTCTCTCTCAAAAAAAAAAAAAAAAACAAAGGATAGAAAATATTAACAAGAAGACAAAACTCAAAAAATATATTTAGTTTATTTCAAGTTTCGGAGAAGAATTTTAATAAAAGAAATTCACAATTATCACCTACTAGCATCAATTACTTACCAAATTTTAATAAAAGAAATTCACAATTACTACCTACTAGCATCAATTACTTATAAAAGAACATACATATTTTTAACCAAAATTTAGCAATGTTTATTAAATAGAAAAATATCTCATGCACATAATGAAGAATCTGTTGGCTCAAAAAGCAACCTAATAAGGGAGTGAATTAGGTTATTTCAAAAAATAATTCTTTTAATGTGCTTAATGAGAAATGCAAACTTTATGCAACAAATAAACACTTAAGCACAAATGAATACAAAAGACATTCAATAATTGAACCTCAAAAAATAAATATAAAGATGATTAAGATAGAGAGTATCAAACCAAACTCCTAAACTTTTCAAATTTAGAGTATAACCATTAGTAGTGCCTCTTTAAAGAAAGTGAGGCAATAACCTTCTTGTACACAAAGTATAGGAGTACCCTTGCACTAACTAAATCCATCTAGTTGGGCCAAAGGATTTTACAATACAACCTCACTTTTGTACACTTGTTATCCCTCTACTCTTATACTTGAATATCACTCACTAATCTACTCTTACCCACACTAATTCTTTCTAATTGAACTAAGATAACTATAGTATTCAAACTAATACAATCCCCACTATTTTAGCCATCCGATGGAAATTAATCTCAAAGATAGACTCCATGATGGAAATCACTTTCACTCGTCAATCTTTATGCCCAATTTGAGTTCTTTCACATTTTTCTAGTGTGATGACAGGGGTAAGATTTTGGCACATGTTACATGTGAAATCATGTTGTCCTTTAGCTAAGATATTTTTTGGGGAAGGATATTTGATCCCTTGAAGATATCTACATCAACTTTTAATATGTGGCTGTTATTTCGTGATATAATTCTTTTTCACCATTCCATATCGTGCCAAATAGGGGTGTTAATGGATCATTTCGTGCCATTATAATGTTTCTTTCTTTTCTAGCCATTTTAGTCTAACGTTGCGGGAATCCATTGAATTGACAACTTTTTAACGCTTGGACTGCAACAGATGGGTTTTTAGTTTGGATGGCCGTCTGAGTAGAGGAGGGTGTGATGGATGGTGCTCTGGGCCACCGGGAGAGGAGAGGGGGCATCCAGTTTTTTTACCCAAAAAACCAAATTTTTTTATATAAAAAATGGAATACTGTAGTAAGTAAATCTTACTAATCCAATTAAAATTAACAGGAAATCCTTAAAGACAAGCTTCATTCAGAAAAGTTAGTTGCAGGAATGCATTGGCAAGAGAATATGGTATCTTATAAGGTGAAATTTATTTTTTATCGTATCGTATTTTGATTATATTATATGTGGTATGTTTCTTATTGTGTTGTATTTATATTTAACTCATTTATTTTCATATCATATTGTGTCACGATACCCGTTTATTAGACATATACTAGCCTATCTGATGAGTTAAATAACATGCGATCCATTTGATTTAAAATTTCAAAATTTAATTTTTTAATAATTTAGACAATTTTTAATACTAACCTTATTTTTATATCAAGTTAAAACATATTTTTAAAATTTTTGAAATTTTTTAATAGTATTTAAATTATTATTATGTTTGATTTAATAGCATTACATGAAAATTATTATTTACAATCTTAAACTATTTTATATTAAATTATAATCGAGATAATATTTTAGTAAAATCTGCATTCATTTAGTAACTTAACAGGTTATATCGTATCAACTCATGAGTTGATTCAACTTGTTTACTTTCATGTCATAAACGGATTAACTATTAATGACTTGACAATTTTTAAACCGTGTCATAACTTGTTGATTTTATATAATATTCGTGTCGTAGTACCGTAACGAATCCGAAATTACCAACCCTAGTCCCAAAACTAGATAGCAAGAACTGGTAAAGTAAATTTTATTGTCTCGTCTAAAGATTAGCTATTATTCCTCTAGATCTCAGCCATCAGATCTCGAAACATGTAAGTGTAACTTGATTTTAAGTATCCATCTTTTTAAGGTAATTTGATGTGACATGGCATATAGTATGATATTTTTTGCTTGCTCAAATTTGAACGAAACAGATTAGAGTTTACAATTTGATGGTAAGCTCCCACGTAAATTATCCTTTTTTTTTTTTTTTTTTTTTTTTGGTATCATCGAAATGGTGCATGAAAATTAAACCGTAAAAAGAATAAATAGATAAGAAAATTCATGTTTATACCTATTGCCTAATATTCTACTGATCAAGATTTAATAATTGATGTTCTTTATTAATTTGCATACTTGTGAACTGTTCACAGCATGCTTATCCATTACAAGGAGTAAAACTTTTGGATGAAAAATTATTTTTATCATCAGCCAGTTATTATACATAGTTAGTAATTAATCAATAATCAATGAAATATGTTCATTTGAAATGGAGAACCCATTAATTAGGAAAATCGGGGAGAATTGCTGAGTCAGAGGATGAACAATAGTTCGCACTGATACTTTGTGAAACAGAGACTGTGGTGTTGACGGTGGGCAATTGCCTCTCTCAACTTTGAAAAAATTATAAAATAGTCTAAAAAATTTTAGTATTTTAAAGTTGCCTTATAATTGTCTCTCAAAAATTTATTAAAATTGGTTTCTTTTCATCATTTTCTCCTAAGAAGTTAAAATATATTTAACTACCCCTTTATCACTTACTATCTCCATCCTAATTTTTTTTTTATTACAATTTGACTTTTTTGGTCACACGGAGCAATTTTGTAATTAATAATTTATATAACTTTATTCGGTTTTTAAGGAAATTTATATAACAAAAGTGAAATTGGAGTCAAATACTAACACATAAAAATTTAATATATTGACCAAAAAAGTCAAACATTAACAACTTTACTAACACGGAAATAGTATCATCTATAAATATTTTACATCCAAAATATGCTAGTTGATCATGAAAAAAAATATTTATATTAAATTACCATTATTGAATATTAATTATTAGTTGCTTTACGCTAAATTTAGTTAGGTTCTAAACCATGAACTTATCTAATTGTATTTGCATTTAATATTAACATAATTTTGGCCCTTACTATATACTCCATCCGTCCCATTTTATGTGATATGATCAGTTTTGCACACAATATAAGAATAATTGATATTTGACCAAGTAATAGAATAATTTTTTCATTATTGTCCCTCAATTAAAATTTAAAATTTATTAGTTGGTTTAGGATTCAGTTTTCAAAATTTGAAATGGTTTATAAGAATAATTAATGTTGAAACAGACATTAATGCTCTTTTTTTGGAACTTGCATGAAAGGTAAATTAAGTAAATTGACATTTAGTTATTTGCCTTTTCAAGGAATGACAAATAATTTGGGATAAACTAAAATTGAAAAAATGAGGGAGTATTAAAAAAAATTTCCCCATACCATAGGGTGTGAACGCTGCCCCTATGGAGAAACATGACCCATATTTTCTAGGTAAGTAAGTCATCCATTTCAAATAAAGGACAACGACTATCATAAAACTTGTCGTAGAAATTTTCCACTTACTTTGGATTTGGTACTGTAATGTTTTTGCCTCGACTGTTCTATGCAATGCATACGTAGGTTGACATTGCTTATCTTATATTCAGTAATTGAAATGGATGATACCAGAATTGGCTGCGTACGTGACAAGAGTCATTATGTGAACTATCTATGTAACATAGCTCATTAGGGGTAAAAATATAAATCACTCAAGATTATATAGTGTAAAACAACCGGGCCGTCTGGACACCCTATGAAATCTATAAATAGGGGGTACTAGCCTAATAATTTTATCTTTATCCTCATTAATGCCAGAATATTCTCTCTCTACTTTTTCTTTCTAGATTCCCTATCCATCGTTTGGTGCCGTCTATGAGAATCTATAACAAAAAGTCTATGCTTTTTTACTTGTTCTTGCTTGTTCCTACTTTCTCCTTGATTTTGGACGTTTCCTTCTTGTTTTTGAGCTTTTTGTCAATTTTTATTGGTTCAAAACTCTGAAAAAATGAAAAATTGCACTATTGTTCATCGTGCTAATAACAAGGAAGTTGAGGGAGATAACCAGCACCTCCTTATCGAGACTGAGGCTCAAGACGAGGTTGAAACTTCTTGATGATTCAACAAAAATAGGAAAAAGTACTTTAGTACATTTCTAATCATTTTAGTCTTTCTAAACTTTTATTAAGCAAAAAGAGAATAGTACACCTTCTACTCAAAATGACTAGCGCACAGTGGCCCGGTCGCCACCCTGGCAAATAGCCTGAACCAGCCATGAGTAGCATAGAGCTGAGGCACAAAATCGTCCAATCCAGATCTATGGACATGCCTAAACAATCTCATTCTATAAACAGTGGGCCAAAGCAGCCTTCACTTCATGAACGGATGGGTCCAAGGCCGAGGGCAAATCAGTAGAAAGAGCAAGACCCTTCCTAGCTATTTCCATGCAGCTTGAGAAGAAGAGCTTGGAATTAGAAATTCAAGGAATCCTCCAGAAAAAAAATCTAGTCACCCCTTCTTTCTTATTAATTGAGGTAGACAATGATCCATTTACCATGTCCATAAAAATAGAGCATCTTCCTCTTCAGTTCAAGCATCTGATCTTGACAAGTATAAGGATGACTCAAACCCGTCCGATCACATCTCTCATGTGGTTTTTGTGACCAGACACTATGGCTATAGTGATGCCATACAATACAAACTTTTTGCTACAAAACTTTGAAGCTCAGCTTAGAACTGGTGCGTTATCCATGAGCTTCCAGTCAACTCGGCAGCTACATTCAATAACTTAATAAAATCATTTTTAAGCCCTTTTAGAAGAAAATCAGTGGTCCAAAAAGATACATCTTATTTGATGAAAGTTAAGTAAAAACAGGAGGAAACTCTGAGCCAATATGTAGACAGATTCAAATGACGAGACTTATCTGATAAAAAAAATCGATGAGAAAATCATGATAGCTACATTTTGTAGTAGAGTAAGACCAAGGCGTTTAATGCAGAGTTGGCCAAAAAAATGCCAGCCACATATTTGGAATTATTAGAAAGAGTTTCGAATCACATATGGAGTGAAGAGTCAAATAGAGCAATACGAGAGATATATGAGCCTAAAAAGAGGAACCATAAAACTAAGATTGAGCTCAACTCCTCAAAAAAGCAATAGATTATATAAAGGCCGGCATATCCAAATCAAAGGCTCTTAGTTGAGCGAGTAACATACACCAACAATACAACTGTGGATAGCTGATCTGAACGAAGGACATTTACCAAACAGAGACTTTACACCTTTAAGCACAACCAAGAGGGAAATTTTGTATCAAATTCAACATACTGGAATTCTTGAACCCCTTTCTCCTATGCAAACTGCTCCTGACCAAAAGGATAAGTCCAAATATTGTGCCTTTCATGGCCAACTCGGACATGACACCTAGGCTTGTAATCATCTAAAAGTTGGCATTGAAAGAGCCATTCAAGAAGGGCATCTACAACTATTTATTCAAAGGATAGCTGCAAAATTTCGTAGGAATAATACATAGCAGCATGACAACAGGGTTCCACCTTGGCAATATCCACCAAGGCAAGCACCTTAGCCCAGAAACAATCGTCCTCAACAAGACCCAAAAAACAATATTGTTGGGGTGATAAATACATTTGCTGGAGGGGTGACTAATGCGGATTGATTGCTTTGTTAGGTAGAATTTAACTTTGAAAGGACAAACAAGCAATAATTAACCACACTAATTCACTATACTCTACCTAACTTCCGCATTAGAGTATACAGAGTTGATAGTGGTATAGGATGAGTGGGTATCGTCCCACAAGGATTGTTGGAAGGAAATTACCAAGATTTATGGATATTTGTGTAGTTAAGCGAAATCAAACAATGGATGATGGAACTACTCTAGTAAAAATCATGATTAAATGAAAACGATAAAAACTTAATTTTATGTTAGATTAACTAAAAAGCAAGTAAGTGAAAATTACCAATTACGATATTAAGAAACTAATTAATCTACTCTAGAAAAAAGAAAGTAAAGGAAGGCACTTAATTCTAACCTAAATTAACCAAATTAAAACTAAAATTGAAAGCAAGAAAATTACCCAATTAAAAGGACTACAAATAAGAAACCTTGAAGACTTAAAAGCAATCATTTCTAAACTAGAAATTTAAAACAGTTAAACTAGAAATCTAAGTATTTTTGGATTTTTGAAAGAAATAAAGAAATCCCACTAGTAATTAACTAGAAATTAATGCAAGAAATTGAGAATTCTTAGATTAACTAGAAATGCAAGAAATTATCAAGAACCCTAATTTACCTAAGAAACCCTAAAATTGCAAATAAAGAAATTCTTACTAAATTAGACTAGAAAGCAAATAAAAATTGTATCTACGCTAAGCTTGTGATTAACCCACTACGATTACCTAATCAAAATTCGAACTTGGCAAGAAATTAAAAGAAGATCTAAGAGACAATTAAAGAAGAAAACTTGGGATTCAAGATATCTTAAATTATCCTAAAATCTACTATCTACTACTAACTCTACTTACTTCCACTTCCTATTTTTTAGTAGCTTAAATAGTGTAGTGTTACACAAGGCTAAAATCAGGAGTTGTTGGCTGAAAGTTTACAAAATTGCCCTTATAACTTAACTCTCAGCAAGTCGAGATTGCGATATAGAGCAATTGAGATCGCGATATGGAGAGTTTGAGATCGCGATCTCGACTATTTTTTCAGCATTCTTCATTTCTTTGATTATTGCAATTTGGTCCCTTGACCTTTCATGGTTCATTCCAGCTTGCAAGCTCTAATTTTTTACTTGTATAATATTAACACCATTAAGCAATCAATTAATCTAGAATTTTAATAAAAACTTATCAAATTTAACAAGAACGGAAACACAAACATATATGAAAGAAATTAACTAAAGTCTTCAATTAATTACTCAAAGTTTGGGATTTAAACTACCAAAATGCTATAATTTTGAGGAAAATAACTCTATTTTACTAGAGTTATCACGGATTCGAGCAATGCTCGAAAAAAATATGCTCGATATATCCCTGAAGGTTAATGTTGGGATAAAAGGCTGAAGCAATTCATGAATCTCGACTTCACCTCGATGACCCTATACCCAACTGTATGCCACATGCCAACCTAGTTGTTATTCATGTTCAGGTCAGAGGATATGAAATGCACCGAGTTTTTCGTAGATATGAGTAATTCAGCTGATATTATTTACTAGGATGCATGGCAAAAAATGCATATGGACCTTTCATTGATCAAACCATTCAACGATCATGTTGGTCAGATTCACAGGCTATTCTATTATGCTAGAGGCAAGTGACTGATGTTTTCCAAACCTTATTTTGATGATGACATAAACACTTAACTCTGTAAACAAGTTTTTGCAGGTCTGTTATCTGTTTTGCTAGAGATAGGGCTTTCGGACACACTGAACCGTCCGAACTGGGTCAAAACTTCTCGGACGCATTGCACCGTCCGAACGAACAGGCAAAAAGAAATAGGATCCTACTGCTTCTCTTTACGGACGAACAGGATCTTTCGAAGCCTCTATCGGACGAAGGAACGGACGCATGCACGGACATCCGAACGAAGCTCTTCAACAACTGCATGAAGATCAGACGCTGTGTCGGACGCTTCCAATATGTCTCGGACGTCCGAAACCCCAACGGCTACTTTTTGTGCGTTTATTATTTAGCCGTTAGGAAGTAGTTGCAACCACCATTTATTGCTCTTATAAATAACTGCTTTGACATTAAGAAAAAATCATCTAACACATTGAATTACAAGCCTTAGAGAAAAGCAATTTGAGTACAAATTGGCTATAGTGCTTTGTTGTATTAGTGTGCATAAGCGAGTGATCTTCATGCAGTGAGTGAAGCTGATAATCTTGTACGAAAGTGTGGTTGTAAGTAAGATTCTTGGCTCAACTAAAAGAGTTTTAGTGTGAGCAAGAAGTTTCCAACTTTGTAAAGATTATTGGCTCACCAAGTGTGTGAAGCATTCTATTGATTTAATACTTCAAGCTTGCCAGCTTGGAAGTATTGGTTGTTTAATTTTCTCTCTTTACGTCAGTGTTCCATTGATTTTATTATATCAGTTTATATTTGAAAAATCTCAATATTTCTAAAAGTATATATTTTTAAGAAACCTAATTCACCCCCCTCTCTTAGGTTGCTTTGGGACCAACAATTGGTATCAGAGCTTGGTCTCATTTTATTGATTAAACTGCTTTTGAGAAAAGAATTATTATGGCAACCAACAATGCTCTATTTTTTGAGGGTCAATCTGTTATACTAGGTCCCCTATGTTTAATGGGACAAATTTTATTAGTTGGAAAGATAGAATGAAAATATTTCTACAATCTATTGACATTGATTTGTGGAATGTTGTCAATGAAAGTCCTTTTGAAGCTTCTATCATTGATGATCACACAAATAGAAGAAGAGAAAAGACAAGGGATGAGCTCACTCCACAAGACAAGGCAAACTTGACGTTAAATGCAAAAGCCATGAATGTGCTATATAATGCCTTGGATGCAAATGAATCAACTCACGTGAAGGGATTCATTTTCGCTAAAGAAATTTGGAATAAATTGAAGGAAATCCATGAAGGGAGCGACGATGTTCGTGAGCAAAAGAAATCCTTACTTGTTACCAAGTATGAGTCTTTCAAGATGGAACCACATGAGAATATTGACAAAATATACTATAGGTTCAATGACATCATAAAGGATCTTGAAGCCTTGGGTAAGGAGTACTCTTTGGGTGAAAAAAACAAAAAAAATCCTAAATGCTCTGTTAATACATCCAAAGAATGGGATGCCAAAACTATTGCTATAGAGGAAGCCAAGAATTTAAATTTAATGCCTATTGAATCGCTAATCAATTCTCTTACATCTTATGAATTGAAGTTAAAAGCTAAAGTAGTGGATGATGAAGAAGCAAGGGCAAGAAGGAGCATTGGTCTAAAGACCTCTCAAGAAGAAGATGAAAACAGCTCCATCAATCTAGAAGATTTCTTAAACATTACATCAACAAATGAAGAATGAGAAGAGGCGAAGCAACAAATTCAAATAATTTCAAAGGAAAGACGAGGCTTGAAATGAAGAAGCAAAACGAAAAATATTTTGAATACGGTCAACTCGGACACTTTGCAAATGAGTGTCCTTCCAAGAAAAAGAAGGAATGAAGGAAACCTAGATTCAATAACTTTCAAATCACATGGGATGATTGCAACTCCGAAGGAGAAGTTGAAGAAGAAATGGAGTCGGCACAAATGGCCTTTATGGCTATTGGAGATGATGAAGGTAAATTCTAACTATGACTCCAATGACAAAAATGATGAAGATGATCTTGAAGCTTTCATTTTGAAATTGCATGATAGCTTAAAGGAATCATATGCTAGAAATAAGGAGTTGGTAAAAAAATCAAATGCTTTATTGAATGCTAACTCTAAACTTGTGAATGAAAATAATAGGCTATCACAAGAAAATCGTGATTTGAAGAAAAGAATGCATGTGAGATCCAAGGTCAAGGAAGAACAAGCCTCCTTGAAGAAAAGAATGGATGATTTGAATACTCTCTTGACTAGAAAGAAAGCAAATGTTGTTGATTTAAAAAGAAATAGAAATGTAGTAATCAACAAAAATTTTGTCACATTTAGAAGGGATGACTTATGTGTTGTAAAATCAAAATCATCTTTATATGGAAATAAAAATATTATTTGTAGATATTTCCAACAACACGGACATGTTAAGAATATGTGTTATGTAAAGAAGAACGAAAAGCTTGGAATGAAAGTTGCATGGAGCTTGTTAGCAATTTCACTAACTCAAATGGACCCAAGAAAACGTGGGTACCAAACTTATCAATTGATTTTATGTGTAGGTACTTAACATCACCAACAATGCTAAGTGGTTCATAGATAGTGGATGTTCAAGGCACATGACGGGTGATGCTTCTCTCTTCACGAATCTCACATCCAAGAATAGTGAAAAAGTCACTTTTGGAGATAACAATAAAGCAAAATCAATCGGCATTGGTGATGTAGGTAAAAATGGTGAAACTTTGATTAAGAATGTGCTTCTTGTTGATAATTTGAACTATAATTTATTAAGTGTTAGTCAACTTTGTGACAAAAATTTATATGTATTTTTTACCAAGCATGAATGTCTTATCCTTGATAAAAATCATGTTGTTTTATTCAAGGGCACTAGGCACAATGATGTTTATGTGATTCATATTGATAAAATTAGCAATAGCAATGTAAAATGTCTTACCTCTTCCATAGATGATCCTTGGCTTTGGCATAGACTCTATCAAGTATCTGTCATTTTAATATGGATTTGATTGAAAAACTTGCTAAGAAAGATTTGGTAAGAGGTTTACCAAAACTAAAATTTTTGAAAAATAAAATTTGTGATGCATGCCAATTTGGCAAACAAGTCAAAATTTCTTTTAAACCAAAGAATTTTGTGTCTACTCATAAACCTTTAGAATTGCTGCATTTAGACTTATTTGGACCTACTCAATATGCTAGTTTTGGTGGTTGCAAATATGCTTTTGTTATTGTAGATGACTATTCTAGGTATACTTGGGTATTATTTCTTGTTCACAAAATGAGGCGTTTGAAAAATTTGTAAAACTGTTTTCCAAAATTCAAAATTTATTAAATTTAAAATTCATTCGTTTAAGAAGTGACATTGGTGCCGAATTTAAATTTGGAGGTTTTCCCGACTTTTGTGATGACAACAGTATTTCCCATGAATTTTCGGTTGTTAGAGTCCCTCAACAAAATGGTGTTGTCGAAAGGAAAAATAGGACCTCTATTCAAGAAACCGCTAGAACTATGATTAGCGAATGTGATTTACCTCAATACTTTTGGGCCGAAGCGGTTAACACGGCTTGTTATGTCATGAACCGAGTTTTATTGAGATCATTTTTAAACAAAACACCTTATGAACTCCTCTTTTGTAAAAACCCGTTGTGAGCTATTTTAAAGTTTTTGGTTGCAAATATTTTATTTTAAAAATTAAAGAAAATCTTGAAAAATTTGACAAAAAATCGGATGAAGGAATTTTTCTAGGATATTCTAGTGACAAGAAAGCATACCGAGTTTACAATAGAAGAACACTCTTGATTGAAGCAGTTGTGCATGTTACATTTGATGAAACTAATGATGTTATTTCAAAGAATTTATGTGAAGATGAAGATGTAGGTATTCTAAAGGAGCTCGAAAAGCTCGTTATTTATGAAAATCATCAAGAGATCACATCAAGCAATGATGTCAACAACCATCAAATAGATGATGAAAAGAATGAGGATACTCAGCCAAATGATCTTCCGAGAGTTTGGAGATTCGTCTCTAGTCACCCTCAAGATTTAATCATAGGTGATCTATCCGATGGAGTAACTACTCGATCTCATAAACCTTTGAATAGTAATTGTGCATTACTTTCTCACATTGAACCTAAACATGTAGATGTTGCTTTGAATGATGAATTTTGGGTTAATGCCATGCAAGATGAACTTAGTCAATTTGAAAAAAATAATGTATGAACCTTGGTTGAAAGACCATCTTCTCATCCCGTTATTGGAACTAAATGGGTCTTTAGAAACAAATTAAATGACAAAGGTGAAATCATAAGGAACAAAGCTAGACTTGTTGCAAAAGGTTATGCTCAAGAAGAAGGTATTGACTTTGATGAAACCTTTGCTCCCGTGGCTAGATTAGAATCCATTCGCATGTTTCTCGCATTTGCATGTTTCAATAATTTCAAATTATTTCAAATGGATGTCAAAAGTGCATTTTTAAATGGTTTTATTGATCAAGAATTTTTCGTTGAACAACCTCCGGGCTTTGAAAATAAAAATCTTCCAAATTATGTTTTCAAACTCTCCAAAGCTTTATATGGTTTGAAACAAGCTCCAAGAGCTTGGTATGAAAGATTAAGTGGTTTCTTGATAGAAAATAGATTCAAAAGAGTTGTAGTTGACACCACTCTTTTTACAAAAACAGATTTAAATGGTTTGTTAATTGTTCAAATTTATGTTGATGATATTATTTTCTGAGCAACTAATGAAAATTTGTGCAAGGACTTTTCACATTTAATGCAAAAAGAGTTTGAGATGAGTATGATGGGCAAGCTGCAATTTTTCCTCGGACTACAAGTTCATCAAACTAAGGAAGGAACGTTTATTACGCAAATCAAATACACAAAGGAGCTACTCAAACGATTTCGAATGGAAGATTGCAAACAAGTTGGTACGCCAATGTGTACTTCAACCAAACTTGATAAAGACGAAGAAGGTAATAGCGTTGATGAAAAATACTCAATAGAGGTATGATCGGAAGTCTACTTTACTTAACAGCCAGTAGACCAGATATCCTGTTTGCTGTTTGTTTATGTGCTAGATTTCAATCTTGTCCTAAAGAATCGCATTTGATAGCTGTTAAAAGAATTTTTAGATATCTAAAAGGTACAATAAATTTTGGTCTGTGGTATCCAAAGTCCTCTACATTTGATTTAATTAGTTATTCTGATGCTGACTTTGTTGGGTGTAAAATTGATAGAAAAAGTACCAGTGGTATGTGTCATTTTCTGGGAAACTTTCTTGTGTCTTAGTTTAGCAAAAAACAAAATTCTATTTCTCTTTCTACGGCTGAAGGCGAATACATTGCTGCTGAAAATTGTTGTGCTCAACTTCTTTGGATGAAACATACTCTGAAAGATTTTGGTGTCATTTTTGATTGTGTTCCTATAAAGTGTGACAACGCTAGTGCAATTAATCTCATAAAAAATCCTGTTATGCATTCGAGAACCAAACACATTGATGTTAAGCATCATCGATTTCATTAGAGATCTTGTTTGTAAAAAGGAAATTCGTGTTGATTTTGTGCCTACTTCAGATCAACTGGCTGATATTTTTACAAAACCCTTAGCTCTAGATCGCTTTGAATCTCTCAGAAAATGTTTGGGAATTTTACAGCTCAATTTGGCATAGGTTCTTAGTTCGGACGCACTCGTTCGTCCGAAAACTGCCTATCTTTCTCGGACGCTCATAATCGTCAGAACGATATTCATTTTCTTCACTAAACTCTCTGGAAATCTTCTAGACGCGTACCATCGTCCGAAAGAACATCGGACGCACTGGATCTTCCATCGGCCGTCCGTTCATCAGCGTTCAGACGCTTCATCGGATGCACACCAAACGTTCGGCAGTCCGAAGGGTCTCCCTGTTCTATTAAAATCGTCTATCTTCCCCCTTTTGGAGTCACCCTCACACCCGAAACCCTCTGGCGAAAATTGTTCCTTCAACACCCCCTCTAAATTCCTACCCTCTTTCCCAAAATTGGTTGGAAGATTATCCTTTCCAGAGTATTTCTCACCTGAATGATATCGATTTTCCCCCATCTACCATCTCATTTCATCAAATTCTTACCAATCTTTCACAAAAATAAACTTTTTTTCTCTCCCTTCCCTTCCTTCACAATGGTTAAATCTCGCGGAGGTTCTTCTACAGCAAATCGTGGACAAAAAACTAAAGGGAAAGCTCCAGTACGAGGAGAATCATCTGCTAATCCCCAAGCCTCCACAAATCCAATCTTGCCAAAATTCATCGATGCCAAGGCATCCGAACGGTATACATCCCTTTTAAGTAAATCTATAATCGTTCAACGTCCTGCATCTCAAAGTCATGTTTGATGAGTATAATCTTCCCATTGTCAAATCCTGTTTTGAAAAATAAAATTGGGGTCACCTAGTGCATATTGACTTACCTGTATATCATGACATGGTGCTTCAATTCACCGCAAATCATCGGAAAGGCCCCACTGTTCGCACTTTAATTTCTCGTGTTAACAGCACCAATCTTGAGATTATTTGTCATCCAACATCATTAACACTATTTTTGAATGTGAAGTCTCAAACCCAAATGATTTCTCCTATTTATTTTCTTTAGATAAATGGCCTGCTGTTGATACTCGATTTGACATCGAAAAGGTTAGGGCCATTTTTAACATCAATTTTAAATAGGCCTCGGAAGCCAAAACCACATTGCTCACTCCTGAACTGAATATTCTATACACACTTGTCACAAATTTGTTATTGCCAACTGACGGGCATCGCACTGAACCCGGTAAAATGCAGCTTTACTTGTTTTTTTGTGTTTTCAAGGGCATTCCTCTTGATTTTGGGTATCTCTTTTGTTCCCTATGGGAATTCTTTCTTACTGATACCCGAAGAAACATTCTCTTTGGAAAATTCCTCAACAAAATTTTTGATTTCTTTGAGGTTCCTTTCAGCGGAAACAAAAAATTTTCTCCTTATTTTAACAAATCTTATATTGAAAGAAAAGGCCTCCGATTTTTCAACGATCAATGGTTAACTAAGGCAGAATCTAACCTCAGCCTTTGATTTGGCACATTCACAATCCCATGCCTCCACCTCTGATTTCGCTATTCTCCATTCTCCTCCTCCTCAACCACCTCTACCACTCCATGATTCTCATCCATCTACCTCTGAACCGTCACTTTCTCATATTTGTGGCCTTCTCACCTCCTTGAGCACTCAAGTCAGTTCCTTTCAACGTCGCACTAATCGAAAGTTAAAGTGACTTGAAACTCGTCAGATGATTATCCAAGAGGTACTTAGCCTTGTCATGTCTACTTCGGCTCAGGTTGAATTTGCCAATCTTCAGTCACAATATCCACTCGACTCATCTTTCGACAGTGATGAAAATAAAGATGGAAATGTTCGTGAGGATGACGAAGAAGCTGCCAATACTCAAGGAGCTACAAATGACGATGAAGACGACGATGAGGATATTGACGACACGTTTGATTTCATCATGCAACGCCGCACCGGAGAAGAGGAAGACAGTGAACCCACTGATGAAGATGTTCATCAATCATAACGTCAAAAGACTGAAAAGTGCTCCAAGATGAAAAATGACTCGCATTAGTTCTTTTGACATCTGTGTTTAGTTCTTAGCATTTCTCTATTTTTTAGGACTTCCCGTAGATTTACCCTTTTATGTATTTCCTTGAATTAAGTACTGTTAAATTTTTAAGTTGAGTAATTGAAGTTTTTTGTTTATGAATTTCTGTTAAATACTTGCATGTTCTCAGGGGGAGTTTTGTTTGATGATCTCAAAAGGGGGAGTAGTCTTCTATATTGCAAAATGATTAGTCTTGTCAAATTGTTTTTACATAATTACTCCATGAAGGTTTGTCATCATCAAAAAGGGAGAGATTGATGTTTTCCAAACCTTATTTTGATGATGACATAAACACTTAACTCTGTAAGGAAGTCTCTTATACACATCTAGATGTGTATAAGATAGGGCTTTCGGACGCACTGAAATGTCCGAACTGGGTCAAAACTTCTTGGACGCATTGCACCGTCCGAACGAACAGGCAAAAATAAGAAATAGGATCCTACTGCTTCTCTTTACGGACGAACAGGATCTTCCGAAGCCTCTATCGGACGAAGGAACGGACGCATGCACGGACATCCGAACGAAGCTCTTCAACAACTGCATGAAGATCAGACGCTGTGTCGGACGCTTCCAATATGTCTCGGACGTCCGAAACCCCAACGGCTACTTTTTATGCGTTTATTATTTAGCCGTTAGGAAGTAGTTGCAACCACCATTTATTGCTCTTATAAATAACTGCTTTGACATTAAGAAAAAATCATCTAACACATTGAATACAAGCCTTAGAGAAAAGCAATTTGAGTACAAATTGGCTATAGTGCTTTGTTGTATGTGTATAGCAGTTGTGAAATATTCAACTGTGAGTGGAGTGATAATCTTGTACGAAAGTGTGGTTGTAAGTAAGATTCTTGGCTCAACTAAAAGAGTTTTAGTGTGAGCAAGAAGTTTCCAACTTTGTAAAGATTATTGGCTCACCAAGTGTGTGAAGCATTTCTATTGATTTAATACTTCAAGCTTGCTAGCTTGGAAGTATAATTTTCTCTCTTTACTTCAGTGTTCCATTGATTTTATTATATCAGTTTATATTTGGAAAATCTCAATATTTCTAAAAGTATATATTTTTAAGAAACCTAATTCACCCCTTCTCTTAGGTTGTTTTGGGACCAACAGTGACTCTATCCCTGGCTTTGGGTACCCCTCCAAACTACTGAGTCAAGATGATTAATTTTGTCATCGTTAAATGTTATAGCTCATACAATATGATTTTGGGGTAACTTAGTATGATTACAGAATTATACCCTCTATGTTCCATATTGGTATCAAATTCATGTTCAGGGATGGATTTTAAAGGTCGATCAATTGGTAGTCAGTAGGAAGCTCGAGCCTACTACATGATATCTCTCCAAACTCAAAACCAAATTGTGTGAGTTGCTGATAAAGCATACCTGGAAAAGTTTGATTACAAATCACTCAGCTTTGAGGCTCTGAGCTTTCGCTATCTCAATTCCTGATCCAAAAGGTAAGGGAAAGACAAAATTGGAACCTGAGGACAATGTCCCCATTGAAGAAATTGCTTTCATCATATTTTTTCGGATTGAAAGATCAAAACATGTGCTATACTGCTAGTAGAGCTTAAAGGTCTTTTGATCCAACTCATGTTGTAAATGGATGTTTTTTCCTGGTCTATGGAAGATAGGCATTGTATTCCACAAGAAATCATTGAGCACAAGGTAGGCATTGATTCGGACCACAAGCCAGTTAAGTAGAAAAATGTCTCTTCGGCCTAGAAAGAAGTCTAATCATTAAAGCCGAGGTAGACAAGCTTCTTTTGACCAAAATTATTAGAGCATTTTTTTATCCAATTTAGCTTTGTAACCATGTACTCATAACAAAACCTGATTCCTTTTGGCGAATATGCCAAGATTTTACTAATCTTAATAAAGTTTGTTCGAAGGATAGTTTCTCTTTGCCTTCGTTCGATATTGTAGTTGATTCATTTGTAGACTATTGTAATTTTACATTTCTTAGGTTCTTTTAAAGGATATCATTAGATATACATGGAAAGGGAAGATGAAGAAAAGACCTCCTTCATCACGGATTGAGGTACCTACTGTTATTTGACCATGCCTTTTGGCCTGAAAAATACTAGAGCCACTTATCAAAGACTAGTTAATAAAACCTTTAAAAGGGAAATCAGATGGAACATGGAGGTCTATGTAGATGACATGGTCGTCAAAAGTAAAACATATAAGAAAATAATAGATGACCTAATAAATGATAATCTCTAAAAGAGGTTGAATCCTAGTAAATGTACCTTTGGGGTCCCTTCAGGAAAATTTTTGGGCTTCATTGGGTCTTAGCGAGGCATTGAAGCAAATCCAGAAAAGGTAAAGGCTATCATAGAAATGAAGCCTCTGATCTCAGTAAATGAAGTTCAGAGATTGACTGGTAGAATGGCCGCGCTGAACTGATTTTTGTCCAAATCAGCTAAAAAAGGTTGCCGTTTTATCAAATAACATAAAGAAAGTTGAGGATTTCTCGTGGACTGAGGAAGCTTAGAAAACTTTCGATGAGCTCAAAGAATATTTGGAACACATTCGAGGTTAGCTTCGCCCGAGCATAGTGAACCACTATATCTATATTTATCAACCTCGAATCATGCAGTTAGCTTAATTTTGATTAAAGAAGGAGAAGGAAGAAATTAACTTCCTATATATTTTACAAGCAAAGTGCTTCAAAGGCCAAAAAAGAATTATCCTTTAATTGAAAAAGCTATTTTTGCCAGATGTGTCTAGACGGATGCTCAAATGGTTTGTAGAGCTCTTTGAATTTGATATCGAGTAGGGCTGGCAATTTCTGACATGACCTGATAACACGACACGAAATTAACAAGTTATGATATGACTTGAAATTTATCGGGTTATTATTTGGTCAACCCGTTTATGACACGAAATTAAATAGGTTGGGTTGGGTCAACCCGTGGGTTGATACTAGGGGTGTAAACGAGCCGAATCGAGCACGATAATAGTGCCCTACTCGAACTCGAAATTTTTTCTGATATTCGAACTCAAGCTCGAGCTCGAACGAGCTTCAAAATTTGAGCTCGAGCTCGAGTTCGAAAACTTTGACATAGTTCGAGCTCGATTCGAGCTCACTCGAAAATAAGTAAAACGAGCTCGAATTCGAGCTCGAACTCGAGTAGTTCGACTTTTTCGTAGGTAAAATATGTAATTTTTTTAAAAAGTATGGATATTTTAATAATTTTACATATCTAGAAAAAATAAAAAAAATTATTATAATGCTCGAAAAGCTCGACGAGCACTCGAGCATATTATACATATGCTCGAGATCGGCTCGTCAAGAGTTTCGAACTCGAGCTCGGTCAACTTGAGCTCGAGTCGAGCAGCTCGGTTCGTTTACAGCACTAGTTGATACGATAACCCGCTAAGTTACTGTATGAATAGATTTTGTTAAACTTTTTATTTTATTATAATTTAATATAGTATATTTTAAGACTATGAATAATAGATTTAATCCTAAGCCTAATTATATTATTAAATCAAACATAATAATTATTTTAAATATTATCCAAAAATTTTCAATAATTTTAATTATGTATTTTAAATTACTATAATAATAAGGTTAGTATTAATAATTGTTTGAGTTATTAAATAATCAAAATTTGAGATTTTAACTCAAATGGATTGCAAGTTATGTAATTGTTAAATAGGCTGATACTCTCTATCAATAGTAAACGGGTCAGACACGAACCTGAATGGGTTAGACACGATAAGAAACGGATCCCACATGCACGCCACGATGCGACACGAACATGATAAGAAATGGGTCGCACCTAACATGACATGATAACCTGATAACCCGACCCATTGACACCCCTAATATCGAGTTTAGACCTCGGACAACTACCGAGGTGCAAGTCCCCTTAGATTTATGAGTTAAAAGTACTGGTAATCCTTAGCAAGAAATTATGATGTCATTGGAATCCTCAAAAACAATTGAGCCACCAAAAGAGGATCTAATTTGGGAACTATCCTCTTTTGGTTACATGTGGATAGAACCTCTTGTGAGTTTGGTTTGGAAGCAAGAGTTATTATTCGAACCCCAGAAGGCTACATCTTTATGTATGCGCTGTGATTCGAATTTCAAGCAACAAATAATGAAGCTGATTATGAGGCACTCATATTTGGAATGAAACTGGATCAAAAAGTGGGAGCTCAATCATTAAGGATTCACAGTGACTCACAATTGGTGGTTAATTAAAGTTTGGGAAATTTTAAGGCCAGGGGAGTCATCTTTAAAAAAAAAATATCCTGATAAGGTCAACCAGTTGGAATCTTAATTCAGAAAAGTAGAGCTCATCAAAATACTGAGGGCTAAAATCACCTATTCTAATGCTCTTTCAAACCTGGCCTTGACTATTTATTCATATCTCACCAAGGAGATCCTCGTGAGGTTCAACCAATCAGATCAATTGAGCATTCTAAAGCAATATTGGACATCGATCTGGATCTTCAATGGATGGGCCCAATCATGCAATATCTTTCAGACGAAAACTACACTTCCTGAAGAAAAAAGTGAGACACAAAGGGTCAAAATATGAGACTTGAAGTATAAGCAACTAAATGGCATTTTATACAAAAAAAAAAAATTTATCTAAGCCCTTTGCTTAGGTGCATTCGGTTGTCATAAGCTATATATGTGCTGAGGGAGTTGCACGACAGAACCTACAGAAGTCATTTAGGGCCCAAAAATTTGTCCTAGAAATTTTTATTGGTAGGGTATTATTATCTAACAGTTCATTCGGATGTTGATAATCTTGTCTGAACTTTCCATACATGCCAAGTTCACGAGCCTATATCTTTGTATCCCAGGTCAGCTACGGTTGCTTGTCAAAGCCCATGGCCTTTTGCATAATAGGGAATTGATCTAGTAGGTTCTTTGCTCAAAGGTCCTGAAAAGATGGAATATTTGGTGGTTACCATTGATTACTTTACGAAATGAATTGAAGCCGAGCCCCTAACATGTATAGCAAGAAAATCTAATGGAAAAACATCATATGCAGGACCCTCTCTTTCAGAAATCTTGCTATTCTAATATCAGGTAATGACAAACAATTTGAAAGAGAGTCTTTTGCTAGTTTCTGTTTTGGGTTGAGAATAAAGTAACATTTTACCTCAATAACTCATCTGCAGACCAATGGACAAACAGAGGTATCTACCAAGACTCTCTTGGTGGGTCTCAAAACCCACCTGGATTGGGTTGGTGCTTAGGTTGATGAGCTACCAAGTGTTCTCCAGGCTTACTGGATAATACCTCAGACAGCAAATGGAAATACCCTTTTTAGTTTGGTGTACGGTTCTGAGGTGGTGATTCTACCTGAGATAAGCTTGCCTTTAGCTCGAACAATATTGCATGATCTTGAACAAAATAATGAAGCTTTGATGATCAGTCTAAGTCTCTAGGAGGAGCGCAGGCTATATACTTCTATCTGAGATATGAAGTATAAGAAGATGATGACGAATCATTATAATTCAAAGGTAAAACATCATTTTTTGAGGCATGGTAACTTTGTTTTTACAAAAAATCTTAGGCCAGTAGAGTTGAAGAAGCTAAAAAATTGAATCCAAATTAGAGAGGTCCTTATAGGATGGTTGAAACCCATAGATCGGGAGATTATAAACTTGTTTCCATGGACTGAAAGATCGTACCTCGAATATGGAATACTGTAAATCCCATAAAGTATTATCCAGGGCTATAAGGCCTGAAAGTTAAAAAAGAAATCATTTTCTTAAAAAAAATGGGTTTATTCTATTCAATCTATTCTTTAAAAAAAAAGAAAAAAAAAAGAAAGAAAGAGTTGAGACCTACGAGGACCTACGAGCCCTCCTATAAAGGAAAATAGGGATGTCCTGACCCGTCTAAGTGTATAAGAGATCAGGATCAAACTCAGAAAAGCAAAAAATAAAAAAAGAACAAAGAAGGGCTGAGACCTTGGGACCACTCTAAAGATGAAAAGGGCTGCCCTAACCCGCCTAAGTGCTCAAATGCTTAGGATAAAGCTCAGAAAAAAAAAAAAAAAAAGAAGCAAGATAGAAAAGCAAAAAGAGTATCCATGATACTAGATTACTAGATCTATAACTAACCTATCGGTGTATTAGATGTGTCTTATACACATCTAGACTATGTATAACTAGACAGATTCATCTAAATTATTTTGCCTGCAAGATAAGCAAGGAAATGACTGATGCCAAGATTTGTGTTTTTTGGCAAAGTCAGTAGCATTTCTTAGCAGAATATGTCTTTGGTATTTGCAATTTGAAGTTACAGCTTAAGGTTGTTGCTTCAAAGTTAAAGGTTAGCAGTTGTAAATTGCGAGTAGGTTAGTTCATTTGAACAGTGACTTAGAAAAAAATCAAAAAACTAAAGTTTAGGAAGGAAAAGATTGATGAAAAGAAGGAACTTTCATTAATATACAAAGAGATTACAAGGCTGAGTCTACTATCTATTACAAAGATTTTCCTATTCTAAGCTTCAATAGAAGGCTCGGCTCCACTTGTAGCTCTAAGCAACAGGATCAACTTCCTGAATCAAAGAAAGTACTAAGTTAAAATCAAAAGGTATAATCAGAAAGTTGCCAGGCTAATGAAACTCTTCTGAGTTGGAAGGAGGAATGCACAAACCCTCTTTAATATTTTGGGGATCAACTTCTAGACTAGGTTGGCTTGAATACCTACTTCAGCGGGCTCTGGAACAAGGATGGGGGCTATGAACTTAGCCTCTAGATCATCCCAAACCTTGGCAAGGATCTTGGTGTCATAAAGGCGAGTAGCCTCCAAGTCCACACTAGGTGGGTTGTCCTTCACATAAGCATCACATGCCATAGTAAAACCTCTGATGTATGCAAATTTGGAGAACTCTTGCATCCCTATTTTGTTTCATCTGAGGTCAAGAATTCATTTCTACTCACTACCCTCAGTTGAAGTTCATGTCTTTGGATAGTTAGCTTTAGCTCGACAAGGGACTGTTACACGGTAGTAACCTTAGTCTCGAAATCAACTTTAGTTTGAGCCAGTGAAGCCTTAGACTCAGTCTTGGCCTGGTCCATCTGCTTCTAAAAAGCTTCGACCTTATTTTTGTGCTCCTTGGCATCTTTTTCAAGCATGCTTTGGTGATGCTTGGATGCATAGATCCTAGCCCCAACTTCCTTTATTTTCTCCTCCATTTTGTAATATTTTATGGAGAAGGTTTTTCGGCATTCCAAGTCCTTCTACTTAATGGCCTTCTCCAAGAGGGGCTTTAGGTGATCCTCTATAGCTTTTTTTTGATAGCCAATCTCTTTATTCTTCCAAAAAATTTCAACAGACTGGGTGTGCTCTTTTGCCTCCTCAACCAGAGTCATGTTCAGGGCCTAATAGCAAAGTTGAAATAATATTAGAAATGGAGTTTCAGAAAAAATTGAATTGAATGATTGATAAAAGGAGAAAAGGAGAATCTTATATTTATTAGAGAGATATAAATCTCATTATATCTCTGGGAAGGCTTCAAGTCTTCTATGTATTCCTTATCTTGATGAAGCGAAACATTCTTCGCTAGTAACTGCCACTCAACCAAATTGGGTTTGGTCATTGATGTCCATTTCAGTTACTCGATCCAATGTTTGGCTAGAACTCAGAGTTGGACTTCTCTGGAACCTCGACGGGCCTCACAATCTGAGCTGCCCTAGATAGGTCTCTACTACCTGCTACTATCCAATCTCCTATTAGGGTGAACTCTTTTTCACCTAAGGAAAGGTACTATTCAATCATGTTAGGGTGGTGAGGAATACAAAAGGTCCATTTCTAGGCCTAAGAAAATAAGAAATCATCTTGGACGCTGAGATATTCTATTCTAGAATTGTCTTGCTCCTGGCGAGCAAAAATGTTAGGGGCTATTATCTCCCTTGAAGAGGAAGTGCCCCCGAGCTGCTTGGAAGGGCCAGCTGGTTCAGAAGGACATTATCCCTTTCTTTATCACTGGCGGCAACTTAGTATTTTTTTTGCTAGACCTTGTAGCAGTGTCTGGGGTTACAGCCTTAGTCAAAATTGCTAGGCTACATGGCTAAACTATTACAGAGTCTACATTAATTACTATGGTGATGGACTGAGCCGCAGCAACCATAGTTGTCCCACGCCCCAAAAACGGGACCGTAACACGCCGCGCTAATGGCACACCGGTCCAAAGCGCAAGGCACAAACGAACAGAGCAACAAACTTAACCGCAATGTAATAGAACCATCAAACCATTTCTTAACTATAAAACCGAATAAGTTCATTTTTACACAAAAATACGAATTACAAAATTTCTTCTTAGTACAAAAGATGCTACAACAAAAACAAAGTTCATCAATACAAAACCTATTAATATTTTTCAAATGTTTTCTTTTTACTCTCCCCCGCCAGGAAATGTCTCATGCCATTAAACGTCAGGCATGTCCAAAACATAGCCAAAAAGATCCATTCATTTCAAAACATAGCTAAAATGTCTCATGCCATTTAAACGTCAATAAACCATAATCATAAGTAGTTTCTAAAATGTATCATGCCATTTAAACGTCAGGCATGTCCAAAACATAGCCAAAAAGATCCAATCATTTCAAAACATAGTAAGCTAAAGCATAGCTAACAAATCCAAGTACAGTTTCAATCCGGAATATAATAAAATAGCATGAGTATCTTTTAGGCTCGAAGGTATGACCGGTTCTATAGTGTATCCATGGGACGCCATGGTCGAACTGCTGTGAATGTTTTGAAATGTGTATGATGTTTGTAAACAGTCATAAAATGGTTTCATATCAAAAGAGTTTGCAAACATATCAATTGATTAACATAAAATAGCTTGGTCCCGATTTCATATGTAATAATTCCAAAACATTGTAAAAGTGCAGTTTCAAACATCATACACATTTTAAAATCCATCCAAACATATTTCGAAAATCATTAAACAAAATACAAGTGGAAGAGGGTCTATGTTACCCACCTTTCAAAGCAAAACTGCATAAATGATCACTGAATGCGATCGCCGGCGGTAGGTGGCGTGGTACCTAAAACAGATATAAGAAGCCAATTACACCTGTCTCTTATACACATCTAGATGTAGGGAAGCGAAACGACGCGAAACGATAAAAAATGACACCAACATCTATTTGGTCAAAAATGACCTTTTTACAATTTCTGACCAACTTCGACAAGCTAAAACCCCAGGCAAAACACTTAGTTAACCCCTCAAATTCGTATTACAGCTAGATTAGAAGATAATAAGCTCAGTTTTCCAAAAAACTCAACCTTGAGCCGGGACTATATCAATAGCATTCCACAACAATGGAAAACACCTAAAACCATCAAAAGATCATTAAAGATCCTTCAAACATAACCAATTATCCAAATTATCCTAGTTGCGCCAAACTTCCGCCTACTTACAAAATGAAGGGAAATCAATTCCACTTGGTTTCAAGTCTCAATTCCTATCCAAACTAACCTTAAACCACTCTTAAAACATCATTATGTGCATAGACATAAGCATTCATAGCATAACATTCTAGGGCACATATGGAAGACAAAAAACCCTAACTCATAATCTTAAAATTTGTAATCTAACCATGGAAAGTTGTTAAAAATCAACCCCAATCACTTCCCAACCTCCAAAACACTAAAAACAACCCATAACATACATAAATCAACACATATAAGGCTGCAAAGAGGGTTTTCTCAGCCATAAAGAACCCTACAAAACTTGAAATTAAAGCTTGGATCATAAAGCCCATAAGCCAAAAAGTGCTAAAATACAAAAATCTTACCTTCCAAGTGATTTCTACTTGAAATCCAAGAAAACTTTTGGGGAAAAATAGAGGAAGAAGTTCGGCCAGCAGCATGGAAGAAAATGAAGAAGAAACAACAAGAAGAAGACTTAAAAAGAAATTCCAAAGTTGACCCAAATAGTACCCAAGTTGACCAAATAGTCTCCAAGTTGACTATTTGACCCAAAAACTAATTTTTTTGCTACTAAATTAACATCATCTTGAATAATTCAGCCATCATACAACACCCACACACCACAATGCACTAATTACACTTAGTCCAACTTTTGACCCGTTTACCCGCCGGTACCGAAATCGCGTAAACCGAAAAATTTGCCGAATTGTTAACGAATAAGTTGAAGTACTTTATGACTAAAAATAATATGAAAAACATTTTAAACCAATTAAAATCAAAGAACAAGGCTATTAAAATACTGGGTTTCACATTCTACCCCCCTTAAACAAAGTTTCGTACTCGAAACTTACGAAATCACGAAACAAACAAAGCTGGATACTTCGATCTCATGATGCTGAGTCTAAGAGACAGCTTTGTTTGTTTCGTGAGCTTAAAAGAGCACGTGTCTCTAACTTTGACCTCCCGGATGGTAGAACTGAGACAGATGCATACTTCTGATCTGATAAGAGCCAGGCAAGATCAGACATTGAGGAAGTAGTTTCCTAGACGTGCTTACCTTGTAGAGCACCGGTCATCAATCCGTGGCAAAGGGTATTTATTCTTCACAGTTACCCTATTAAGCTCACGGTAGTCAATGCAAAGTCTCTTTTGGATGTGTTTGGAAATGTTTGATTTGGGGAGTCATCGGTAACTGAATAAGGTCAGCCTCAAACTTCCTATCACAAAACTCTAACCGACAACCTTCCAAAACAAACCTAGACTCCAAAACCTTCCCATCCTAGGCGGCATACTAGCTGATAAGAGTCAAAGACGGAATCATGAGCAAAGAATAACTCTTCAAGAATCAACAAAAGAGAGGTACAACAAAGATTACATAAGCAAGTTGTACCTCTCAAAACCCCCAAAACAAGTTTTTCAATAACTCCAGGTATCTTCTAATTCCACATTCTTTCCTGTAGTGTCGCGAGCAAAACAGAATCTTATATAATTCTAAGCCCGAGCACATCAATTTAAACCTCGAAAGACTCATCGAATACCTATTACTGGACTTAGGATTCAAACCTATGCTCTGATACCACTAAATGTCACGCCCCAAAACAGGACCGTAACACGCCGCGCTAATGGCACACCGGTCCAAAGCGCAAGGCACAAACGAACAGAGCAACAAACTTAACCGCAATGTAATAGAACCATCAAACCATTTCTTAACTATAAAACCGAATAAGTTCATTTTTACACAAAAATACGAATTACAAAATTTCTTCTTAGTACAAAAGATGCTACAACAAAAACAAAGTTCATCAATACAAAACCTATCTAATACACTACCCCTCTCCAAACAAAAGAGAAGCTTGGAAGATTATCCGCTAGAGTCCTACCAGTAATGTGGAATCTGGAGAAAATCTAAAAGCTGCTAACGCATGGAGAGTAAAAAACGAGCACCTAATCTGAAAAATTATAAATCACGTGGGGTGAGCATAACTAGCTCAGTGGATATCATAAAAGCTGGTAGGAAATGGGGCCAAGCGTTTCGATAAAAAGAAAACATTTGATAATAACATTTGTGAAAACCGTAGTCATGAAGCAGTTTCTAAAATGTCTCATGCCATTAAACGTCAAGCATGTCCAAAACATAGCCAAAAAGATCCATTCATTTCAAAACATAGCTAAAATGTCTCATGCCATTTAAACGTCAATAAACCATAATCATAAGTAGTTTCTAAAATGTATCATGCCATTTAAACGTCAGGGAATGTCCAAAATATAGCCAAAAAGATCCAATCATTTCAAAACATAGTATGCTAAAGCATTTTCACAAATGCAAGTACTCTTATACACATCTAGATGTTCACAATAGTTCAGGTCTACAAGAAGGTAATGCAAATCTTGAAGGCCGTCATCTGTCTCTTATACACATCTAGATCTGTATAATTGTTTTGAACTATCTTTTTGGAGGTCAAGTTATGCCATGGACAAAATGGCAGTCTGTCTCTTCAAAACATTCACAGCAGTCACCATGGCGTCCCATGGATGACCATCCAAAATTATATACCTAGGTCACCTATGAGCCAAAACAGTCATAAAATGGTTTCATATCAAGAGAGTTTGCAAACATATCAATTGATTAACATAAAATAGCTTGGTCCTGATTTCATATGTAATAATTCCAAAACATTGTAAAAGTGCAGTTTCAAACATCATACACATTTTAAAATCCATCCAAACATATTTCGAAAGTCGTTAAACAAAATACAAGTGGAAGAGGGTCTATGTTACCCACCTTTCAAAGCAAAACTGCATAAATGATCACTGAACGCGATCGCCGGCAGTAGGTGGCGTGGTACCTAAAACAGATATAAGAGGACTCTTAGAAGAGATGTAGAAGTTAAAGAATGTTCTATAGCCACTCTCTTTCTGAGGGGTGACAAAGTCAAGGGACCTTGGTTACAACCCAACTCAAAACAACATATTCAACCAACCAACAAAATCCATTTCCAAGGTATTCAAGGGACCTTGGTTACAACCCAACTCAAAACAACATATTCAACCAACAAAATCCATAAACGGAAAGATTCACCGGAGCAATAGCCGGGACTATATCAATAGCATTCCACAACAATGGAAAACACCTAAAACCATCAAAAGATCATTAAAGATCCTTCAAACATAACCAATTATCGCAAATTATCCTAGTTGCGCCAAACTTCCGCCTACTTACAAAATGAAGGGAAATCAATTCCACTTGGTTTCAAGTCTCAATTCCTATCCAAACTAACCTTAAACCACTCTTAAAACATCATTATGTGCGTAGACATAAGCATTCATAGCATAACATTCTAGGGCACATATGGAAGACAAAACCCTAACTCATAATCTTAAAATTTGTAATCTAACCATGGAAAGTTGTTAAAAATCAACCCCAATCACTTCCCAACCTCCAAAACACTAAAAACAACCCATAACATACATAAATCAACACATATAAGGCTGCAAAGAGGGTTTTCTCAGCCATAAAGAACCCTACAAAACTTGAAATTAAAGCTTGGATCATAAAGCCCATAAGCCAAAAAGTGCTAAAATACAAAAATCTTACCTTCCAAGTGATTTCTACTTGAAATCCAAGAAAACTTTTGGGGAAAAATAGAGGAAGAAGTTCGGCCAGCAGCTTGGAAGAAAATGAAGAAGAAACAACAAGAAGAAGACTTAAAAAGAAATTCCAAAGTTGACCCAAATAGTACCCAAGTTGACCAAATAGTCTCCAAGTTGACTATTTGACCCAAAAACTAATTTTTTTGCTACTAAATTAACATTATCTTGAATAATTCAGCCATCATACAACACCCACACACCACAATGCACTAATTACACTTAGTCCAACTTTTGACCCGTTTACCCGCCGGTACCGAAATTGCGTAAACCGAAAAATTTGCCGAATTGAAAAACGAATAAGTTGAAGTACTTTATGACTAAAAATAATATGAAAAATATTTTAAACCAATTAAAATCAAAGAACAAGGCTATTAAAATACTGGGTTTCACAATAGTAGTTGCGGAAGACAGAATTGACCCTAGGGCCATCGATGAGGAGGTCAAAGTAGAGGCCGCACTGGGTCAACAAGGGCTAGCTACTGAGCATAGAAAGGAAAGCCTGTGTCACAAGCTTGTTAGGACTAAGACCCGATAAAAAGTTTATCCAAGTCCCCCTGAGCTTGAGTTAAGTAAAAACAAAAAGTAATTGTGTCAATAAAATGTACATATAACTTAAAAGAGCGAGAACGTAAGAAAAGAGTCATTTGAGTTAATCATATAAGTTGTAGACCTTTCTTGGGGTCAAAATTAAATGGCCAATCTAATCCAGTTTAAAGTCCATCCTAGGCAAGAAAGTTATCACTAAATGGATTTAACCCTTGAAGTCCAAATGGACAGAGGCAATAGTGAGTGATACTACTGGCGCTAAAGTTTTTGGGGGTTGATTTTGAGTTGTCAGAGAATTCTTGGATAGGTTCCAAGGACCTCAAGCCATTACTGGGGAGATGTATCTAGCAAAAAAGAATTATTGCTTCCAGTCATGGATATTAGAGGGATTGCCTCAAATAAAATAAAAAAATGACCCGAGGTGAGAAGTAAAAAAGACCTAGAAGTTAATTTAAAGAAAAACCTAAAGCCCTCTACGCTTAAGGGATAAGCACATACTTCACATCATAAAATGGCAAAGCCCACTATGAGGCAAATTGAGATCAAAGTTAATTGGGGAACGCTAATGTCCTAGTGGTTAGTATTTTCAAAAAAGAACAGGGGGACAAAAAGGCATGGACCAGCTAGAAGGTGGTCATCGTAAATGGTCATGTAGCCCATGGGTGGGGCAATAGCTCAGTCTTCGGCCTAGAGGAATTTGGGATGAACCTCTTTAGAGATATGGTACTGTTCTTTGAGTTTGTAAATTTCTTCTGGGAAAAGAGGTTTGGTTGAGACTGGTTACAAGGTTTAATTAGGTCTCGAATTAAGGAATAGGTGATAGGGGAACAATTCCTAGAAAAACAAAAGGGACAAATACTAAGGAAGGGTTTCATAAAGAGTTTAAAATGAAATCTATGGGGTCCCTGATAAGCTCATAAATGTCACATATTTCATGTGTCATTTACCCAATTTTCATGTAATGTAAGCAATAATTGAGTTAATTATGAGTTTAATTGATTGATTTTTAGTTTGAATATAGGTTTGTAATGAAAAAGGAGTCAAAAGTATCAAAAATTTGGAGAAAAATCAAATGGACGAAAAACGTACAGCGGCGAGTAGCAAATCTGGACACTGTTTGGTATTTTGATCATAAATTTCTTATCCAAGAAACAATTGAGGTTATTCAAGATGCTTTGGAAATCTAAGAGAGAGAACTACTACTTTCATATTTTGAGTTTGTCCAAATTCTATTAGCATCAGGGTCAAAATCGAGATGAAAATTAAGACAGGTGCACTGGAATTCGTGCATGTGTGCAAATGAAAGTGTGCGCTTGTGCGCAAGTCAAAGAAAGAAAATTTTTGCTTTTGGAAATTGCACACATGTGCGAGGTGCATACGATGGACTGCAGGTTACAGAAATTACTTGTTTTGGAAGTTTTCTCTACCTGGTTGGACTCCTTTACAAATTTTATTGTATTTCTATCATCTAAGGGGACTAAACCCTGAGATATCCTCTATAAATACCCTATTGTATGAGAGTTTAATATTTATGCATATTCATCATTAGTTAGAGTAGATATTAATTAGAAAAATCATAAACTAGGGTTTTATTCTTCTTGTTCACGAGGTCAAGCACATCAACTCTTGTTCCAGCTACGCTATTGAGTTTGCTTTCTTATTTAAATTCAATTTAATTTTAGTTCTTATTTCAATTCCATAGTTTTAATTTAATCTTCTTGTGCTTACTTTTCTAGTTCATTAATTTAAATTTGCTTCCGGTAAATTTTATTGCTTTCTTTAGTTTTACTTTATAGTTTTCTCTAGTTTTAATTAGTTTTGGTAATCATTCTTAATCTCTTAGTGGTTAAAATTAATTTAGTTAGGTAATAGAACAAAATCCTGCAATTGATTTGTCTAACTAGTATAAAGATTTGTGAACCAAGTACTTGTCCAATAGTCCTTGTGAGAATGATCCTTACTTACTCAATCTACAAACATACCTCGTATCCTTGCAAGCGTGTGTAAGTATTGATTATGATAATTAAGGCATTAATTTAATTTATTACTTGTGTGTAAGTATTGATTATGCCAAAGAAGCTTTCCCTTTCCCTTTCCCTTTTTGTGCTTTTATTTTCTTTAACATTGGGGACAATGTTTATTTTAAGTGTGAGGTGGGGAGTTATTTGGATTTACAATTATTTGGTGTAGTTAGCTCAAAATTTGCTGCAATATTCTAACTTTTCTTTTGATACGAGAGTTTTCCAAAATTTTTAAAAATTTTTGTGCTAATTAGTTGAATTTTTTAAATTTTCAAAAATTCTACAATCGCTTAGCAAGTCTCTTTGATTTTTTGCATGATAATTGTTGAGTTGAACCATCATGAGTGAGTAGTCGATGTTAATTTTTTCCTTGCATAATATATTTTTGAGTTCTAATAGCCATAATTTATTTTATTTGTAACGCTTAGAGATAATTATGTAGAATCATTTATATTGTATCCCCGAACTTGTTTTCTTATATTTTCGAAGTGAATTTTGTAGGCAATTTGATTTGGTTTATAAATGAAGGTAGAACATTTCTTTGGAAGTTTGAACCTTTCAAGCCAACCGTTATTGAAATTTTTATCCCTAGTACCCTATTCAAACCTTAAGTTGTAAAGAATGGAGTGAAACACCATTCGCTTTCTTTCATAAAAATTCATTTTATCTACCTTTATGGGTTTAATAAATTCTTTAATTTTTTTATCTCAAAATGTCCCTTAAGAGATTTATTCCACACAATTATTGAGGGGATATAGGGTACAAGGTAGTTGAATGAGGGTGGTAAATTGTATAAATGAGTGGTGTACATTTATGGGGCAAGCAGTGCTGGGACGAAGAAGAAATTTTTTGAAAAGTGCAGGTAATGCCTTTCACTAGTACCTGCCTTGTTGTGATACATGTAGTGCCTATCATTGGTACCTATATTTGCAAGTAATGCCTATCACAGGTATCTGTATTAGTGTGTTTACAGGTAGTGTCTATCACTGGTACCCGTATTGGGAGCGAACATAAAAAAATGATAAATAAATAGTTCCGAAAAAAGGTTGGCATATTGGGTTGAAATTGAAGAAGGAAGGTGTTTCGTTTGTTTTATAAATTTTTTCATAGGGTGTTTCTTTATTAAGTGTGGGATTATTTCTGTGAAGGATTGGTATTTAACATTTATGATGTTATATGCATTTTAATTTATACGCTTTGTAGTGTTTTGTAGGTAATTTTAATGGTTGGCTACAAACTGAACCAGTGGAAGAAGTCAGGAACTGGAGTGCAATTAACTGGAAAAGTCAAAGTTTGATCAATAACTTCAAAACCACAGTCAAAAAATACAAGCTATAAGAATGACAAATGCGATTTTCCACCTCTTCGACCTTAGAGTGCAACAACTGTAGTCATGAAATCAGAAAAGCAAATACGACAACCATGGTTTTCAAGCAAATCGAAGAAATACTTCAAGAACTACTGTCACTGAATTTGTATAACTAAAATAATAACCACGGTTGTAGACAAAATGTCAGCACTTTGACAAGCTTGACTTTTGAAAACCTAGTTACCCTAGAAACACACCTATCAACACACAGTAATAGGTGTAGTTCAGTAGCCACCCTTAGTTAGGATAGAGCAGTCTTGCAAGCTTTTCTTTTCCTTTTCATCTTAAACTTAATCCTAACTTTAGTTGTAGAAACTCTACTTATTAGTTCTAATTTATTGGACTTTTCGTTCTCTTTAAATTGATATCCATTTTACTTGCTCTAATCTAACTTTCTTGCATTTTCATTCTTGTCAAGCTTTAACTAGTTTTCCAGAAGTAGTGTAAATTTCCATTTTGGTTGTTAATTTTACCTTTAATCTCATGTTTTCTTCATTTTAAGCATTAATTAGTGGTGGGTTTGCATTTAATCTTGTTTTCTTAGCCAAATCATTAGCCTAGGATTATAGATCTTGCATTTAAATTTCTTTCCCAAAATAGTAAAATTGAAAAACTTTCTAGCCTTCAGTATAGGAATTTCCATTTCTAGCATATTTCTTTATATCTCCTAATCATTTCTTGCAAGATCATTAGCTAGTTGACTTTTAAATGCTTTCCAAATGTAGTAATTATTGTAGTTTATATTATTTCTAAATTTGATGCTCTTTCTTCATAGCTAGCAATGGTTTAATTGCTCCTTTAATGGTAGAGTAGTTTAGTTATAACTCTAGTTTAGTTGGTTATTTGTCTAATTCAATTTGCTTCCTGGTTTAGTAATTGAAGTTACCCGCTTAGTGCTACCTTCTTTATTTCAATATAGTTAGCAAAGTGTGTGTTTGCATTAATTTCACTTCTTAATTGCTATGTTATACTTCATATCTCATTTTAGCTTGAATTATGCTCTTATATGCTCATGTACGTTATGCTTGTCTAATTTATCTAGTTATACCTTTCATTACTCCTTAGTTTAGCTTAGCAATTACTTATTTGTGCATCTTTAATTATTTTAGTAGAGTAGACAAATTTCTCTTTTTATTTGTCTAACTAGTGCAAAGACTTGCATAGGCTAGTATTCACCTATCAATCCCCAATATATAAGTGAGAACGATACCCACTTGGCACTACTTATAAATCTACCTCATATACTTCAGAGTGTGTAGGTGTTGGTTAGGTATAGTAGGGTCTTTTTATTACTTGTTTATGCGTTAATTTGCCTAACCAATATTTACCGAACAAAGATCATGGGTTGGCAAGCTAGGTTTTTATCTCCTGATGGCTTAGTAGTATACCTATTTATTTGTTTGCAGTATTGCACCCTCGGAAGTCTGTCATTAAGGATTTGGAGAAGCTGTTAGCCAATTTCTTCTAGGGTAATTTTGAGTTTGATTTAGAAGGCATTGGTTATCATGGAGTACCAATTGTCAGCCTTTAAGTAACAATGGTCTAGGTATTCATTGTTTGGAGGATACTGCTAAGGATTTTGGTATGAAAACTCTATTGGAGTTTTAGCAACGGGAATTTTCTATGGGTTAAATTTCTATAAAAGATATATCTTCATGGAAATGTTCGTCCATGTGTGGTAGAGGAGACCATAGGTTCTCAAATCTATCAACTTGGTAAAGGATGCTAAGGGATAGAGATGAAGCCGTCCACCATATTTTCTTTAAAGTGAAGAATTGGAGTTGTTCATTCTAGTTTTATAATTGGTTAGCTAAAGGACGTATCTCTACGAAAGTTGAACAAGTTTATGATTCACATGTATCAGTGGTTCAATCTTGGGATTAGTTCAACTAGAACCTTGCTTTAGTTGATCAGAGATATTCTATTGCTGAGTTTACTTGTATCACAACTATATTGCATGATGGAATATGCCATTTGGTGGATAAATAAGACATTATTGCTTGGTCTCTCAATGCTAATGGAAAATTTTCTATCTCTTCATTCATACAAATAAATGTTTATACTGCTGGTTTTCCAAGGCAAATGATATGGGGTAAGAGGTTCTAGCCAAAAGTATCAATCTTTATGTAGAAACTCTTAACTCGAAAACTACCTCTTGATGATATTTTTACTGCAATGGGATTTTCTTTGGTTTCTAAATGCTGTTTCTACCATAACCAAGAATTCGTAAAGTATTTATTTCTATCTCATCTTATTGCTACTAATGTTTGGAAGTATTTTGAAGGTCTTTTTGAAGTATATTATCCTACATCAAACCAAATAGCAGTTAAGTTAAATCTTGGTGGTGGAATTCCTGTTTGTCCACATTAGTTGGCATCCTTCACAAGAGCATCCCGTGTTTTGTCTACTGGTATTTATGAAAGGCAAGAAATATGGTGATTTATGAAGATACCTCTTTTAGTTCATTTTAAATCATTACATGAATCTACTCTTATCTCAGAGATATTTCGATGATCTATCCTTTCAACAAGACGTGTGCAGCGGCTGTTATTTTTCTGGATCGTCCAATTGGCCTGATCTTAGGCATTTCAGCAAGGTATATTTCGTGCAGAGAAAGGAATTAATAGTGTTTTTTGGTGTTATAAAAATCCAGATTTGAACTTCCCGAGTATTCCGCAAACATGTGTGGGGGTTCTAGAGTTCAAATTTAACTGTCACACTCAGTGGTAGAATTTACGATGTCCACCATCTTTTAATCGAGAATACTCTATTAGTGATGGGAATAGGACCATTCTAGCTAGGGGGGGGCCTGGATTAATTTGCTTTAGGGAGAAACCAGATAATTATTTTTAGCCTTATCTACTGCTTCGAGGGTTAATCGCATTTAGGCTGCACCGGGTACACGGGTCAAATGGGAAGCCTGGATAATGATCAAATAAGGTTGTTTTATGCATTTTGAGTAAATCAAAATGTAATTGTTCTGCAATCCAGTAGGTTTCTGAGTGCGTTAGTTTTTAGAGTTGGATAGTTAGTGGAAATTTATGTACTTGGTGGCCGTTGGTGGGTCAGGATATTTGTAATTCATTTGTTGAGAAAAAGACAGTTATTAATAATAGAAAGTTTATTGAAAATTAATATATTGCCTTGTATATTGTGAAAAAATTACAACGTGGTAATTAATAATAACAGATTGAATAGCTTTAATATACTCCCTCTTCATTGTCCCATTTTATTTGACATGGTCAAACTTGCACATAGTTTAAGAACATTTGGTATTTGACCCACTAATAAGATATTTTTTCATAATTGTCCTTCAATTAAGATAACTCTTTTGTTAGTTGATTTTGATTTTTTAAATTTTGAAATGGATTGTGAAAGCAATTAATGTTGAGACATGAATTTGATGCTATGTTTTTTGGACTTGCATGAAGGATAATATAGGTAAAATGAGATTTAAAAATTTTCTATTTTAAGGAATGACAAATAGAAAGCGTGACATATAAAATGGGACGAAGGGAGTACAAATCAATACTAATTAGCCATGTTTAAACTTAATGTAGATAGAGCCCCAAAGGGCAATCTAGGTGAATTGGCTGGAGATTGTGTCCTTAAGGATTTTACCGGAGCATTAATCAAGACATTTTCCAATTATTATGGTCTTCAAACCCATTTGAAAGCTGAAGTTTTGGCTCCAGTTGATGGATTAAAGCTTTGTTTAAACCTTGTTACATTCGCAATCAGTGGAGATTGAAATGGATTTTTTTTATTGGTTAATATTGTCAATGGTTCGATAGTAGCTCCATGGAGTATTGATCATCATATTCAATTCATTTTCAGTTTGATGTCAAAATTTCTCTGAGTTTAATCATGTTTATAGTGAAGGGAATCAAGTAGTAATTTTTTTGCAAATGAGGGCATAAATTCCAATATGTATTTAGAATATGAGGGCATAAATTTCAAAATATATTTAGAGTATAACCAAATTAACATTCCATTTAAGGCTAGTGGGATGTTATTTTTGGATACTATAGGTTGCCCTAATTTCAGAATATCTAAACCTTGACTTTATTCTAATAAAAGGTTGTTGGTGGTTGCTTAGAAAAATGGATATACAAAAAGAGAAGCTTCACACTTAACACCTACCTAAGTCATGTATTAAAGAAAATGCTTAATTATATTTTATTCTTGTAAATAAGGGTCAGTTGTAAATTTCTTCCCAGTATTTATTTTACTATTTACATATTGTCGCTAAGACTTAATGGGGTTAATTTTTCCATCCAAGTGGAGTGGCGAAATCAAATTATTGCCCCTCAATCATTTTAGCTACACTTTACCAACATAAAATTAGGGTAACTTGCGCTTTAGTACCTTAACTTTATTTTAAAAGTACTTTTTTCTTGAATTCTAATATGCTTAATTTTGCATCCAACTTTATTATATGAAAAAAAACACCTTTTAGTATTAAGTGCATGAACTATTTTTTCTTATTTGCCTTAATTGTAGAATGTTATCATGGCACCACTTTTCTTCGATTGTTATATGTTGTATATTTAGATTTTTTTAATTTATTACCACAACTTAATTTTTTTAAGCAGATTCTGTTGGACCCCATTTATGATATCATGTTTTGATGATGACCAAATCATACTAACAGTTTGAAAATAAGTGTGCAGAAGAACAAGGAGATTCGGACGATGAAGACCGTCCGAGAGAAAAGAGCTCAAACACAAATGACTGTCCAAAATACCAAGTGTCTCTAAGACAGAGTTTCGGACGATGGTAACCGTCCTACACTAAGAACCTGAAGTAGTTTCGGACAAATAATAGCGTCCGATCATATTTTCAGAAGACATTGCATCGACTGGATGCAGATTTGGATGCATCCTTGGACGTCCAAACGTATACCCTCAGATAACGGATGCAGCGTCGGACGCAAAATTTAGCAGCGGCCGTATGAAAGGTACAACAGCTAGCTCATTCGGACGCACACCCACTGCAACGGCTGTCCGAAAGATCTAACGGTTAGTTTTTCAGTAAACAAAAAATAACCGTTAGAGAATTGTTGAAGGCAGTTTTTGGGCATCTATAAATACCCTGAAGTCTGTAAATGCAAAAATAGAGAGTAGAACTACTGCATTCAATACAAACACTTGTAAGAACTATTTGGGAAGAAATAGGCAAAAATTATTGAAGAAGCAGAAAATGACATGCGATACCAATTTCGGAAATTGCAAAATTTTGACAAATCTCTCTCTTTCTGCTTCGGTAAGCTTAGACAAATTTCTCTTGGTGAAATGCGTTTAAAGAAAGTAAAATGAAAGCCTATGCCATGGTTGGGAGTTGAGAAGAGAGTTTCGTTTGGCTAGAGAGACTTTTAGCTTGTTCATACTGCCGTGAAATTCTGCAAAAATCAAGTCAATATATATATATATATATAATGTGAATTTTACGTGAGACACATTATGAATTTCATATAAGGTTAATAATTTATCTGTTTAAGCACATGTAGATCTTGCGTGATAAAAGAATATGCCGTATGCCAGAGTCATCCTCCCGTTACATTTACGAATGCCAACAAAAAAGTGTAATTAGACGAAGAATAATTAGTACTAATTTTTTTTTTTAACAAAAGAGACTCAAGACATTTAAACCAATATACAATAAACAAACACTAAAACAATAAAGTATAATGCTTTTTTATGACCTTTTAATCACGAGTTTAACTCACGAAGAGATATATTAAGATTTATTAAATATCTTTTTTATTTAAAAACACATCTTCACACTTGAAATTAGGACACAGGACTTCAAATGCTGGAGATGCAATATTTTCTTTTAAAATAATAAATAAACCAAATTCTTAATGGCAAATAATTTTCTTGGTATAGTTTAACTTTTCAGGCAAAGGCTTGTTCCCATTATTGTTCATACGTGCTTAAAATGCTAGTATAATTTAGTAAAACTTATGCTTAAAAATTCGAGAAAATGCTTTCCTGTTTAATAGCTAACAGCTCCTCAACCAATAATGATAAAAGAATCTTAGATCTCACCAGTAACACTTCCACTATGTGGGCTTGATTTATACTATGTTATTAATGAAAAGTGTGGCTTGAGCTATATCGAATCCTATAATTAATAATAGCACACCTCGTGTTTAGGGAAAACTATTTCAACAGAAAAGATAAGGGCTAATGATGTCGATGAATTAGAAATGAAACATTAAAGAATTGAAAGAAACAAAGGAAAGGGGTGTACCCCAGGTGAAAGGTGCACTTTAATCTAGTGATAGGCGGATCAAAATTATAGAACACGATTTGCAAATTTGAAGCTGGAAAGTGACTTTTTTTTAAGCATCTCACAGTAAAAACTGAAGGTCTACTGAGATCATCAAAGTTAGCTGCGGAACAAAATTTATACAGCACAATTTACACGTATGTTAAATTATATTTAATTCCCCCCTTATATTTACTCTGGTCTAACTTAGGCCCCTTCAATTTTATTTATCATCAATTCACCCGCTTTAAACATTGAAAGACATAAGTACCCTTCTTTTTTCTTTACCCTTTTGTTCTCTTTCCTTTCTTAACCATATTCCAAAAACAAAACTTCAAAGTATATTTTGGATGCCCGCATATAATATTGCTTATATTTAAAGCATTCTTAATTTAATACGTATTTGATTAGCAATTATTCATAGTGAAAATATGCTATAGTTCACGATCAATCAATTATTCATAGTGAAAAAACAGCAATACAAAGGTTGCACCACAATATACAGAATAAGATTAAGTTTAGGCAATTCAAAGTTCATTCCAAACATGTGAGTAACTACAGGATGAAAAATGAAGAATTAAATAAGACAAAAGTAGAAAAGGAAAGGAAAAAGGAAAAGAGTATAATAGTAGGGGCATATTTGTCCAAAAATATATAATTCAAACAAACGGTTAACTGGTGAAATTATACAGGGGTTAAATGTAATTTACCCTACAAATCACAATGAATGCACAGGCAAATGTGGCACTGAAGCTTGAAAGTGCCAGTTTCTATACCATCTTACTGTGTAACTAAAGGTGTATGCTGAGGTCATCCAAGTTAGCAGAACCCTGGATATACAACCCATGCTCATTTGCAAGATGCAGTAAGCATATGAAGCACAAATGTGGAGAAATGTCTTGAACAGATGATGCAGCTCTGCAATCATTTGGAAGAGCAGCTATGACTTGCTTAAAGGATATGTTCTCTTCCTGTTTCTTTTCCTGCAGAAACATTAGACAATTTTATTTACAAAATCCACAAAGAAGAATAAGATACTGTCATAAAACTTAAATGATTTTTCACAAATCTTTATGAGTGCAGAGTAACTAGCTACAATCAACACCCAGTGATTAATGTTCAGTAAGGTAATCATTTTGGCGATTAATCAATACCACCCAGTTATTTTATATCAAATGAATAAACATTTGAGCAAACTAACAACTTCTTAGAATTTCCATCTGGCATCAGGAGTAATCATTAGAGAACATGGTATTTTATTCTTCAGATTTTTTTTTTCTTTTTTTTCCTATTTGCTTTTTAGCATTTGCATAGTTTCTTATACACTGAAAAGTCTAAGCTTGAAAGGAAAAAACCTTGCACTGTTGAAATAGGTTATCCGGAATCTGCATTACCAACACCATGACATCATTCCATTACATTTCTTTTTTTTCTGCATCAACATCTTGCTTGGCATTAAGGACACTTCTAGTGCAAACACCAACAGCCATAGAAGTAACATGCTGTGCTTATGCGACTCGTAACATTTCACAGGATTTAATCATAAGCACAAATAATCCCAAGACTTCCTCACTCCTCAAATCCCTTGAGTCAAGATTTTTCTTGCAAAACTTGGGAGCTTAACTTCTGCTGACACATATTTTGGCACTTCAATACAGAGTGCTTCCCATATCTCCAGAATGTCCTGTTTGCTGTAATTCTATTTATCAGGGTTCAGGAATTCTTCTACATGACTTCATGTTTTCCCTCTTATATTTGTAATACTAAAAGTGCACCTGACCATCACAAAGAGGGCAATTATGGGAGTGACTAGAGAAGTACCAATAATACACCTGTGATTAATAAAACAGAACCACCTTTGATGCCCAAAGATTATATTAGACAGTACAATGATAAGCAATCATGTATAACTAACAATCAAAGAGCACCTAATTCCAGATGCAATCAACTCCAAACACAATTGCCAAGCCGCCATATATCTTCGAGTGGCCTGGATGAAGAATTACATTACAGAGGAGAAGCTTTCATTCGTCGATGGATAAACACTTTATTCTCTATTATCCATTTTATACAATTTTCCACTTGGTTCATCTGGAACACAGCCCAAAGAATGTACTTCCTCTGTCCCATTGATACTATCATACTTTCCATTTCAGGATGTCCCAAAATGATGCTTCCATTAAATAATATCCTACATCATAGTTGTAATGTTCCCAATTTACTCCTCTCTGAGTATACATAAAACTTTATATGGCTTTGAAATAGGAGCCTACCATCTGATTGAATTTGACCAGATGTTTGAAGCGTGTGTTTAAGCAGACATTCTTGCTTTAAAATTTACTGGTGTGTGCATATCACTCCTGCCTAATGTGTGACCTGTTATGTGAATTACTTGTATATGGACCCAAAACATCCCACTAGTAAATTGACAAGGACAAACGTCTGTATTTTGAGGCTTAAACTACCCTAATCTGTCATATCCACGAGTAGAGAGGGCAAACAAGAATTTTACAAAGCAAATTTTGGCACTGTAGTGATCTATACAGTTGATATCCAAAAGTGTGATGGTTTTTTGAAGGACGAGCAATAACTTATGTTCTAGAACCTTCCAGAGGTCGTAGATAACTTGTAGAAGATCAATTAATGTAAAGTACAATAAATTCAGGAAAACATGAAGTTACCTGCACTACTGCCATATTGATTTCTTTTATATGGTCCCAAAGGGTTTCCTTGAGTGCCTGAACATCAACCTGTTTTGATGTCCTATCATACTGGACCTCAATCTTGTTTACCTGTTTATATACAAAGACTTGAGAGTTAATAGCAATCAAATTTTCCTATGAGACTAACCCTACATACAGTAGCAAAAACGATAAATTAGAGCTGAAAATATTATAGGACACAATTTGAACTGGAAGCATGTAAAAAATTAATGGAGAAGAACAACCTATAAAGAACCTAGATAACAGGGTTAAGCTTCCAATAAGTCAATTAGTATCAAAATACGGCTACTTGCTGTTTCCTCTTACAAGCATCTAAGGAACTGTATGAACCTGCACCAATGCTTAAGCACTCCATTTATCTACTTAACAATATGACAGAAGGGCCATTAATACCAGAGACAGAATTGATAGTCTTATCAGTTATCACAAAGATCGGATGAATAATAGTGATTAAGCAGTAAAGATTTTGCATGTCTTCTTATTCCCCTTTAGTTTGGCTCCCATCAAGCAAGTTAAAAGCAGGAAAATCCGGTGCAATATAAATTTGCCATGTTTTAAGAAAAAATGTTCAGTTAGAAGCACTTATTTCTAAATTTAATAAACATTACGTCTAAAGATTAAAATATTAGCTACCAATCAATAATTTACTAATAAAATGCTGTCCAACTCTCGACTTCATTGTTATTCGTTCTTAGAATTCAACCGCACTGCTGTGACAATATGAAATTCCTCTGTAGCATCGATTTGTATTCTAGAATTCCATAATTGACACTAAAACTAGCCAATGAAAGGCATAATGAAGGCAAACTACCAGTTTCATGCTTTCACCTCATCTTAGGCCAACAAATATGCATTGAAAGCTTCAGAGACAATATGCTGGCTAAATACCAGTATAGTCACTAGTATTATACCAGACCTCATTGATGTACTTCATGAAGACCTTTGTAAAACAAAATTTCGGAATAATAAACTAGACATCTCATTTAGTGTTATATTGGAGATAAAAATGTATTAGGAGTAAAATAAATTGTGAGCTTAGCTAAATCTAGAAGTTTTAATTTATAAATATATGACATGGCCAACACCAACAGAGAGTTTTATATTATTCTAGCTATGCTTGTACATGTTATTATTGTATAAAACACTGAGCCTTTACTAATTAATTCATGATATAAGGAGATAGAAGAAACAGTATTTCATAATTCTGATTGAAAGTTTATAAACAAACTAGTAATCAATGCATAGCAAGAACATGAGAAGTTCTCTAGGATCAAAATAAGCAAAATCTAATCGAATAATTAAGCAGAGAAACAGAAGGAACTTAACTGTTAAGAGAACTCAACTACTCAAGTAATTTAACAAGATTCAGTTTTCAGTTTCCAATAACTAAGTACTTCCATTCAATATCTATCGGCATATTTTCTTTTCAATTGTAGCGGTAAAAAAATTTGCACTATCAAAAGTCAAAGATCATTAATAAAGTGTATCCTACAAAATATCTGTCTTAGTATCAGAACTTGCAATTTCAAAGTGTTTAAATAAGGGAGTTTTTGTACATTTTAACCAAAAATCAAAAGTTTTCTTATACAACGCACCTAATGAAAGTCAAAAGTTTAAATAAGGGAGCTTTTGTAGATTTTAACCAAAAGTCAAAAGTTTTTCTTATACAATCTACATAATAAGGCTTGGTTTGTTGTTGTTGTAATCTACATAATGAAAGTTGCCAAAAAAAAATGAGATACAGTGAGTAGTATATAGAAAATAAATCCAGCACCATATGGTGTTCAGCACTTATGGTTCACCAATTAATATAAAATCTGTTTTGCAAACTTCAGGTAGTTAGATATAGCTAATACTTATCAAGATGCATCAGGATTAATAACATTAAGAAACCAACCTGTCGGGGCTGAGAGACAAGATTGCTAGTGTCATCAATGTCACTATGAGCACTTTCATTATCAAATGCTCCATCAAAACCATTTCCATCTTCCCATGATGGTATTGTTCCATAATCGTCTCTTCGCAGATTCGATTCATCTGACCACAACCAGACACAATCATCAAGAGACTATTAAAGTATTAATTAAGTCTATCTGAACAAAACTGGCCATATCAATACAAGTTCTGAAGAAGTAAATCTGCTTAAAAATAATAATAATAATAACAACATAATATCTTTATGATGCTTACTAATGACTTTCCTTCGTCTCCGCCCAAGACACTACAACAAGAACAAAAAAAAAAAGAGGAGGAATTATACAACCATCCAAACAAGGCAACAATTTATACAGTTTTCTATTATGAGTAAATGTACCAAAACATTGGGTAGAAGAAACAACTTCACAATTGGTTCCTCTGGTTGATAGTGGCAATCTTCTGGAAGTCTTGTTTTACAAGGTGTTCTATTTGCAGGCAGAAGCAGCAACCTAGGATTCTTTGGGGGAGCAAACACATTGGAGATATCGCTATCCAAGGCTTTAGTAAAATCAATATCAACTTCAGCTTTTCTAATTTTTGATATTTTGGTCTTTGGAGGTGGTGCATTTTCCTCTGGAACCTCTGAACATTGAAAGAGTCAACATTAAGTATAGGAGGAGGAGAAGAACAAGATAGCAAAAGCCTATTGAATTTACCTTTGGCCTTTCGATACTTCCAATGATCTGGACCTGCCCAAGCATTTTGCTTTGAAGAAAGTCCCAAACTTAAAAACAAATAGTCATCAACTTTCTCAAATCTGTCATCTACAACATATTCGTTAAACATACATGGTTCACTGTCCTGCAAGGATTAACCAAATTATTCCTGCAAATTACAGTCCCACAAAAAATTCATAAAAGGTAAGGGCAAAAACACTTGCAGCTAAGGAAAATTTGTACCTCGTATTGACTTGCCAAAATTGGGTTTCCATTGAAGGTGCTTTCATCCACTAAACTTGTTTGTTCATCCTGATCCAAGCCCCAAGTTCCACAATTTGCATCCATATCATTGTCGAGCTCAAAATTATCATCCTGAGTTACATTACTTGTCCTGGTGATTTTTCTCCAGAAGAGTACGGTTCAGATGGTCTTCGATTATCCTCATCAAAATGGTTAATTATATCCCTAAGACTGGGGGAAATCTCCTCCTTCTGTGGCATGTTCAACACCATCTGTTCTATGCTATCTGTATAATAAAAAACAAAGTAAGCATGAAACATATTGGCTACTTTGAATTGTAACCTCATCCAGTGTGCAACTAAGACAGAACCCAGAATCAGGATAAATTGCAAAAGAACACACCTCTCATGAAAGTTATATCAATTGTTTCGGACCTGTCACGTTCAACTGCAGGCAGTATGCACTTTCCAGGTAATCCTCTTATCTCCAGTGAATCGAAAAGAACCTGGCAGTTGCCATATACTCCAAGATTGTTCAACAGAAGACCCTTTGCTCCACCTTCGTCAAACTGTGCAGATGTCTGATGATACAGAGGATCCACAGCAAAGGCCACTAAATAACAGGCACATTCCATCATGTCGATGCTACAATAATCTTTGTAACAGAATATTAGAGGATGAAAACTCACCATCAAACTTCTTTACATTTAGTGCCTCGAATGATGACTCCAGTGTTGACAGAGGTGATAGCTGCAGTTACCAACTTTATAGTTTCAGAAACCACTTGTGACAACTTACTAGATGAACTTTTAAAGACAAAATGTTAACCTTTTTCTCTTGCTCTTTCCTTGAATGACCTTCCACTTGACTATTATTGTCAATGACATCCTCCGAAGTGTTATCTGTCATAAAAACCAAACCCTTAAGGATTCATAGCACAAAGGAGAACAACCTCATGAGACAACCTGACGTTACGAGCTAAACTCATTAATTGCTAAAAGCTTAATGGATGCAAGAACCATAGTAGTTAAAACTGCTGGCTTCAAGTGTTAAAGTGCAGCATGAAGCGAAGCCGAATGCTTGCGCCTTTTTTACTTCATGTGAGGCACATTCAGTTAGGTACAGAATCCAAGAGGCCCAATAAAAGCTTTGTATATTTTTTGTTCTCTAATTTTTTTAACCATTGGATCTGTGTGAATTTTAATCTTGATTGTTGACGGATTAGTTGCATGGAAGTTCTTGGGGTTCGAATCATGGGAGAATTGAACATAATTCGGTTAAGATGAAGTTCTCTGAATCATCAACTAATAACATGTACAGCCTTCTTTCATGTAATTGTATGTCTGTCTCTTATACACCTCTAGAGCCCAACTCACCTTCTTTTTCTCATTTTATTTTGATCATCTTTGTTAATGCTATTTACTTAACTACTCTAAATTCTTTGCTGGAACCATCCAAGCTATGGAAATAGCCCAGAGTCCCAAACTGAAGTGCAGCAAATTGTGANATGATGAAAATTTAACCGAAAAACAAAATTGACCGTAAATGCTGAAGTCCTTATGATTTCTGCACATGAGAGCAAGGTATGTAGTCTCTTCTGAAATAGCATGTCCAAAGCATTGAAACATCTTCTCGCTGTAAGAAGGAATAAATACACTTACCTCGCTCATTTTCTTGACCAACTCGATTAATTCCTCCAAGGACCTTATATGCCTCTGAATGTACAGAATCCACCCTCATTGAGTAAATTTTAACTCCAGCTTCAAGAGTACAACTTGCCTAACATTTAAAGAAAAGCTGTAACATTTCTGTCCAAGAAAACATTACAGATAGGCTAAAGCTAGACAATTAGTGTTAATTATGTGTATACTTTCTTCTAACATGATTTCAAGGATCTTTTAATCCTTTGCCTTCATGGTCAAGATTTGTGCTTTTCATAGTTTCCAAACAACAGCAAAGGTGCATATTTTCACTATTCTTTCACTCCCATTTATGTGGAAAAAGTAAAAGCATCAATAAGAAGCTCATCTCTTTTATAGAAACAACAACAACAAAAAAAAAAAAAAAAAAGAAGAAAGAAAGAACGATATCAACCAAAAAAAGTGGTAAGCAACAAGTGTTTCCAATTTCAACAGAAAGATAGAAAGACACAGAAATAACTAGAGCCAACAGACAGACATCCACAGACACATGAAATTACCAGAGCTGATAGGGACTTCCATCCAACACTCACCCAGTAAGATCTCGCTCTTTCTCTAATAACCTGTCCTTGTTTAAATAAAACTAGTTGATTCTACTAGTTGTCCAAAGCTAATACTTTCTTGCTTCGTACCAAAGGCTGTTAGGTGATTTTAAGCTGAGATAAGCTATTTCCATAAAGCATCCTCGAGAAGCTTTTTCATATTAGCATTTTTCCTCAAAAGCTTTTAACCAAAATACTAAGCAGCTAGTAAAGCTAAAAAAATGACAAGAAGCTCTATGTATCTCTTATTAACTCCCTCTCTTTATAAAATAACTAGTTGCGTCAACCAGGGCATCAAAATCCTTACGTTGTTGCGATCAATTTTGGATTCAATACATAAATGATAATTGACTTCAAGACTATAGCCCTAGAGGGCATTGATGCTAAAAACAAGCCATTCCAATAGCCAAAGTTGACTATAAGTTCATATTCACAGTTCATGCTCCACGCCAGTAGAATAGGATTCATTAGTCCCTTTGGTGCCCTCCACAAGAAAATTAATGGCCCCATATGGATTGCATTATTTGGAGTATTATTTTGGCACATTAGTCGAGGCATTATTTGAATTATTTGATAAATAACAAAAAATGTAGAATAATTTGAATGAGTATTTGGATTGTGAATAATGCAAATAATTTTTTGAAAATAAGTGTTTTTTGCATTAAAAGACAAAAACGTACGTGAAAATCAAACAAAATTACTAATATCAAAATATATAATCCCGTTCACTTTCTTTTTCGCACCATCAAATCAAGTACTAAAAACCACACACAAACGTAGTTACAGCCTTCTCATCATTTGAAATCCAAATCTCAAAAAAACAAGATATGCCTGTATATGCATGCTAAATAATACTTATTTAATATAAAATAAAAAATAAAATTTAAAAATTACTATAGTGTTTTTTTGCACTAAAAGACAAAACACGTACTCAAAATTCAAATGAAATTGTTAATATCAAAATACATAATCCCTTTCACTTTCTTTTTTGTACCATCAAACCAAATATTAAAAACCGCTCGCAAAGGTAGTTACCTATTCATTGTTTGAAATCCGAATCTCGAAAAACGAAATGTGTCCGTATATATATGCTAAACATGTATTTATTTAATACAAAATAAAAAATACAATTTAAAATTTACACTTTTCTGCTTACAATTCGGACTCCCTAACATAGGTTCGAAAGTCCAAACCTTATAAACCATTTTAAAGTCCACTTTCCCGCCCATAGTTCAGACTCCCCAACTTAGGTTTGGAAGTCTGAACCTTATATACCATTTTAAACTCTATGTTTCCGATACTTCAGACTTCCAAACCTAGATTCGGAAGTCCGAACCTACATTCCCATTTTTTCCGTGCTCAAAAAAATTTCAGACCAATGAATAGTAATAGATAGGACAAAAAAAATTAATGCTAATATATGTGAATAGTAAAATAGTAGTAAAATAATTGTTTGAATAGCATAAGTAATGAATAGTGAAAGAAAATTTTGAATTGTGTAAATAATGAATAGTATTTTGGGAAAAAAGTATAGAAGTTGACCAAAAAAATTTTTCTTGACCAAACAAATATTTCATCAAAAATATGAATAGTAAAGTAAAAAGTGGTAAAAAGTGTTAAAAAGTGTGTCTAAAAAGCTGTCCATAGGGAACCAATGTTACTAAGAAAAACAGTCCTATCAGACACCTTACAACTCAAAATGACAAATTAACAAACATCTGCTTATGTACATATTCAATCCAGCAATATTATCACTATGGTTTAGTAAAATATGCAACTAAATGTTGAAATGGAGCCTCTAGTCATCCGCACTCATAGCCAACATATAAGATAGACAAGGGGATAGTTGATTCCTAGTTCTTTCCCCACTTCAAATTGAAAATACAATAACAACAACCACCAAACCTTATTCCACTAAGTGGGATCTATTATATGAATAATTTTGCGTCATTGCACTCCATTATATATCATATTGTCATTAATTTCTAAAGCCGAAATATCATTTTTACATGTTACCAACCACAACTATTTTGGTCTTCCTCTAGCCCTTTTAGTTTGACTAACCCCTCTAACCTTATACGCCTAATGAAGCATCTAAAGATCACCTTTGCACATGACCAAACCATGTTAAATGTGTTTTGCATCTTCTCATCAATAGAAACTACTCTAATCTTCTCCCTTATAAGCTCATTTTGTATCTTATCCAGCCAAGTATATATGCATATACATCTTAACATTCGGATTTCTGCTACTCTCATCTTTTTCTCTTGTACACATTTTGCGTCCCAACATTCAAACACGAGAGAGTAGAGCACCGCTGGTCTCCACACTCCATACTCCAAAACTTGAGCATTTCTGATACCCAAACTCCAAAAGAGAATACAAATTGTTTCAAAATTTTTCTTGCAGCTTGCCCCAACATAAACAACTGCAAAAGTTTTGCTACTCCCACAGCAAAAATTGATCCCACACTGCAAATAAAATTTTTCTCTCACATACATCACCCTGATTACATTCCCATTCTTTATAGACAAACTTGGGATTTGCGATCCCATAATAAGTTTACAATAGCTATAGCCTAAATCATATTACATCTCATAATCAAAGCCCAATAAATTCATGCGGAATTATAAAGTAGTCACACTCAACCAAAAATTCACTCATATCATAACCAAAACCACAGAAGACAAAAGAATCATTGTTTCATCATAATTTGGCTAATAACAGACAGCAACACAGTTACTTTGAAAATCTAGCAAACATATTCTTCTATTTATATACTTCTAGCTTAATTATCTTAAAAATAATTCAAACATAATCATATACCTTTTGAAAATTGGTCTCCGCATCATTTTCTTCTTCAACTTTAATAATCTCACAAAGATGATCTATCAAATTCAACTCCCATGTATTCTTTTGATTAATTTTCTGCACCCAAATGATAACAAAAAATAAATAAATTGTTTAATTATTACACCAAACAAATGCTCAAAATATTACAGAGAGAGCAGGACATTTTCACTGGCAAGTTTGATGCAATTGTGGAACAATTCAAGTATCTGCTGCTTATCGAGGAACGAATCGTGGGCCATTCTTCCGGCGGGAGGATCAGCGGTCGTCAAAGCGGCCTTGCGTCGAATAGCCGCTGCGCGGGCCGCGCGTGCTTGAGCTCGCTCGAGTTTGTCATCATTGGAGCCCAGGAAGAAGGGGCTGGTCGGAGAGAACGGGCCCCTCTGCTTCGTGTTTGGGCTTAGTGTTTCCGCCATTTCAAACCTATAACTTCTCCAATTTCAGATCTCAACTTCAACAAAATTTAATGTTGAAATCCCTAGAAATTTCAACACTATATATGTAGAATCTCTTTGTATTGGTGCCAATGCAATGCAACTGTGCGTGGAGTGTGTGTTCGGTGTGTGCTCTCCGGCGCCTGAAAGGGGGTTTGGAGGGTAGATTAGTGTGTGTTGTGTGTGTAAGATTTTGAAAATGAATTCTTCCCTCTCGATTTTTTAAATTGTCACATGGAATTTGGGTTGTTGGACTTGGACCCATGGACCACAATGTGGCTATATCTGGACACCTGTGATTTATTAAAAAAAAAAAAATGGTACAATAAATTACATAGAACCTTGTGATTTGGTTAATATTTATCATTTTATGTTTTGAAAACTTACAATGTCTCTCTATAGTTTAGAGTTTTTATTTTTATTTTTATTTTTTTTAAATGAATGAAAAGTTAAAAACTAATAACTCTAGTAAAAGAGTTATTTTACCTGTTTAACTTATTTTATTGTTAGTATTTTTCAGATTTTAGGATAATTTATATGATTTTTATTTAGTTTTGTTGTATTTAGTAATTGCATTTACATTCGTGTAAATATCATCATTTAAATGTTAATTTTAGATTAATTTAATACTTATTAGGTTTTGAATATTTTCACATGTTTAGGACAAAGGATATGAAGCATAAAGGATTGAAGCGTTTGCGATAAGAAAGGCAAAAATTGAAGATTCAAGCTGCTGGAAATGCATTCCATATCGCGATATGGACACAGAAATTGGAATATAAATTTAAGGTGCCATATCGCGATATCGATCCCACATTGTGATATGGACATGCGTTTCAACATTGTATTTTGCCAACTTTTGTAATTCTAAAATTCTATTAATCCTTATGTACTAGACTTGTAGTAAGTAGGAATTAGTGTGATCCCAAAATTTTACTCTATGAGGAAATTTGCTTCAATCAAACTCAATTCTAAATAACTTTCTCTCCAAGCATACTGAGAAAACTTTCTCTCTATGCATGCTAACGTGCGCTTGAAGATACTGCTTTACATTCCAGTTCCCTTTCCTAACGTGCGCCCTACCTATTCTTGCTTCATTTGCTTGATTTTTCTTTCAATTCTATGTTTTTCTTTTGTTGTTTCGATCTGTACTTGCGTATAATGTAGTAGGGTATCCCCTGAAAGAGTGAATTTCTATCCATTTGTGCGTTCTCGAGATAATTTTGGCTTTGCTGAAGTTCTCCTTGTTCAAGATCTTTAATGGCTTCTTCGTCTCAGATTTTTGGAATTGCTGTTGGTTCTCATGGTATCAAATTGGCTGATAAGGATTTTGTGCAATTTGATTCCAAAACTCTTGTTCCTAGTGGAATTGGATAAAAGGGAGATTTATTGCCAACTAGATATGAGGGTTCTCAGATAGATGTGAAGTTATGGGTAGAGGTCGTATGATCCTATAGAGCTATGCATGAAGGTTTGGGGCTCAAATTTGTTCTCCACTGGAGAGGGATGAAGAGCTTGTCAGTTTGGATGTAGCTGATGTGAAGGATGTATGGGCAAATGGTTAGAAGAATGCTTTGGTGGACTTTGTTCTGGGAGTACTCCTTCTTATCAAGCAATGGTCAGATTTGTAGAGTGCAAGTGGGCATGTTATGGTAAGATTGAATGTACTCTGCTTAAATTTGGCATGTTAATATTTAGCTGTGCTTCTGAAGACATTAAAGAGAGGATACTTGATCAATGCCCATGGCATTTTCTAAGTAAAATGATCTTTGTTAAATCCTGGTCCCCTGATCTGAATTTGCCTGAAGAAGAAATGACATCTGTACCAATTTGGGTTAAGCTATCTGACATGAAATTCCATTATTATGTGTGGAAGTGTCTGAGTAAATTGGTGAGTTATATTGGACATCCCTCTATACTGATAAATGACTGATGATCAGACTAGGTTGTCTTATGCAAGAGTTTGTGCAGAAATCAATATAAATAGTCATCTGCCTACTAGTATTCCCTATGTGGATGAGAATGGAAAGAAACCTACTCAAGAAGTGGTCTATGAGTGGCTTCTTCCTATGTATTTGTATTGTCAGAAATTTGGGCATTCTTCACAAAATTGTACATCGAAGCCGAAAACAGTTTCTAAATAGGTTCCTAAGCTGAAAGAAATGACGCATGAAGGGAAAAATGCTGGGTGTGTTGCTGAAAAGGAAATTGTAGGAACTAATGTGGGCACTGCTGTTGATCCTGCTAAACAATATTGTGAATTGGTTGATGCAACAAATGTACCTACTATCCATAAGAAGGTCTCAGACCGCTCAACAGTCTTTGGTTTAGGTGGAATCTTCATCTCATAGGGTCTCTAGCCCTGGACTAGTTCCAAGAATCTCAAATTCTTTTGCAATATTGAAAGATGATATTCTTGAAGTTGATACCCTAATATTCCAAAAAATTTAGAGAATAAGAAGCAAAAAGGAAAGGTTGGAAGAGGTGGAGGTAGAAAGGGGGGAGGAGGTAGAGATAGGCCTCCTAATCTTGCTTGTTAAAATGAATATCTACTGCTGGAACTTCTAAGGTTTTAATGATCTAGTATGTATGCAGGCAGTTGTTAAGAAAGTTATAAAAGATTATAATATTGAAGTTCTAGGAATTGTTGAAAATAAAATTAAATATGAAAATATTATGAAAGTAGCTAAGAGATGCTTACCTAAATGGAGTTGCATCAATAATGGTTATGTGAGAGAGCTAAGCAGAGTGTGGTTCTGTTGGAATCCAGATAGTACTACAGTTACTTTACTAGATGTGCATAGCCAAATTATTACTTGTTTGGTGAGAAAGGAGAGTTATGTCTCTCTCTCTTCTTCTTTTTTTTATGCTGGAAATGCTATAAATGAAAGAATATCCTTATGGAGAGAAATGACTATTTTAAAAAATATGATTAGAGGCAAAGAGTGGATGCTAATGGGTGACTTTAACATTATCAGAAATCACTTTGAAAAACTTGGAGTTGATGAATCTAATAAAGATGCTATGACAGCTTTTGAAGATTGTATTCAAGAATGCGACAGTGAGGATATACCTTATAAGGGTCAGTTTCACTCTTTACTTGGTGCAATTGTAGAGATAGCAAAGCGAGAAGCTATTATAAATTGGATAGGGTCATGTGCAATGGTTCTTGGCTTAATACCTTTGATAAAGTAGAAGTGGAGTTTCTTCCTTCTCTCTTATCTAATCGCTCCCCAGGTCTTATAAGGATAAAAGAGGAATTCAATTTTGGTCCCAAACCTTTTTGAGTTTTTCTCTTATTGGATGGAAAATCCCAAGTTTATGGAATTATTAGGTGAGACTTGGATGAAGCCAGTGCAAGGAAATCCTATAAAATAGTTATGTCTAAAGTTACAAGAAGTTAAGGCACAGCTCAAGAACTTCAATAAGGAGAATTATAGTAATATTACCATGAGAACCAACACTTGCACATATGGAATTATCAAATATTCAGCAACAACTCCAAATAAAACCTCTTGATACTGCAGTACATCAGACTGAACATGACTGTTAAGAGAAATATGTAGATTTATTACTTGTTGAGGGGAAGTTTGTTAGAGACAAAGGGAATCTAGATAGATGTACTTGGCTAAAAGAATGAGATAGAAATACTAACTTCTTTCATAGAAGTGTTAACTACATCAAACAAGGAATAGAATTTTATCAATTTTGGATGTATTTGGCAGGAGAATTGATGACTATGAAGAAGTTAAGAGAGTGGCTGTTAATTTTTTTAAGTCTCTCTTTGCTAAGGAAAGCAGTCTGCCCAATGATCAAGTCCATAATGTAAGGAAGGTAATCACTAAGAAGTTATGCCCTTAATTTGTTGTTGATTTACAAAAAGAGGTGACTGAGACAGAAATTACAAAAGCTTTGTTCTCCATGAAAATTGGTAAGTCCCCTGGACCACATGGCTTTACTATGGAATTCTATACAAGAAATTGGCATGTTATAAAGGATGATTTTATCAGAGCTATTAAGTTTTGCTTTAATAATAACTATCTTTATTATCCTATAAACAACACAATAAGCACCCTTATTCCTAAAGTACCTAATCCATCATTTGTGAAGGAATTTCAGAGCCATATCATGCTGTAATTTAGACCCATATCATGCAGAAAGGCTTAAGAAGGTGATTCCATCTATAATCAATGACAAGTAGGGTGCTTTTATAAAAGGAAGGCATATCTCTGATAACATCTTACTAATGCATGATATAATCAGAGGTTATCATAGGCAAGATGGAAGCAAAGATATGTGGTGAAAGCGGATTTGATGAAAGCCTATAATACAGTTAGATGGTCTTTCCTTTTTACAGTTAAAAAATCATGTGGTTTCCTCCTTTTATTAGTTGGATTGCGAAATGAGTTTGTTTAGCAAAATTCTCCCTAAATCTGAATGGTTCTCTTGTGTATTATTTTCCTAGTTAGTAGGGATTGAGACAAGGAGATCCCATGTCTCCTCATCTTTTTCTATTGGTAATGGAAGTTTTAACAGCTCTCTTTGGGGATGCTACTCTTCATAGAAATTTTGTTTACCATCCAAAGTGTAAGGGGTTAGATGTTTCTCATATTATTTTTGCTGTGTTCATGATCTCTTTATTTTGGCTGGTGCATCAACCAATTCTCCCACTATTATCACATATGTTTTAAAGGAGTTTTCTAACATGTTTGGTTTAGTTCCAAATCCTGCTAAGAGTGAATTTTTCTTTGCTTGTACCAGTGCTTCTTTGAGAAATCAAATTTGTTCCACTCTTAATTTGCAAGAAAGAAGGTTTCCTTGTCAAATATCTAGGTGTTCCTCTTGTTACTTCAAGACTAACTTTTGGTGATTGTAAACCTGTGATTGACAAGATTAGAGCTAGAATTTTGGGCTGGAGTTCAAAAGTTCTATCTTATGGAAGGAGATTACAGTTGGTGAGATATGTGTTGTTCAGCATTCAGACTTTCATTAGTAGTGTTTTTTTTTTCCTTCCAAAGAAGGTGATTAAGACTATTGAAAGCATGTTGTCAGTATTCGTGTGGATAGGAACAAATAATGAGCACTCTGGAGTAAAAGTTAAATGAGATGATGTAGCAAACCCAAGGAAGCTGGGGGTTGTGTCTGGGACTTGTAAAACTCCAATTTGGAACAAAGTCCTTCTTCTAAAGCATATTATTGAGAAGAAAGATTCCTTATGGATAGCATGGGTATATATCATCAAGTTTGGGAATAAATCCTTCTGGGCAGCAAAAATTCCTTCTAACTGCTCATGGTTTTGGAGGAAATTATTGTTGCTCAAAGATATAGCAAGGCCTTACATCCATGCAAGTGTAGGAAATGGAGAATTTATTTCATTATGGCATCATCATTGGCATCCTAAGGGGCTATTGATTTGTGCTTATGGAGTCGATGTTATAAGTGTTGGTCCCAAAGCAACCTAAAAGAAGGGGTGAATTAGGTTTCTAAAAAATTAATTTGCAAATAATGCACAATTAAAATTTCTTGCACTTAACAAGTAAGATAATAAAAATATAAGCAAATAAATGCAAAAAGAATAGAATGAATAAAGAGAGAGAAAGGTTAAACAAACAACACTCCCACACTAGCTAGCTTGGGTAGTAATCCTATTGACTAAGATGCTCCTTCAAATTTGGCGAGTCAACAATCTCAAATATACACAATGTAGGATCACCCTTGCTCACACTACTTCTCTTTAGTTGAGTCAAGAATTTTATACTCAACCTCATTTTTGTACAAGATTATCACTACACTCAATTTTTTTGAATAACACTCGTAAGTACATACTAATATAATATCACTAAAGAGCTAATTTGCACTCAAATTGACTTTCTTCTTGCTTGTATTCAATGTGTAAGATTATTTTTTAAAATACAGATGGGTTGGCATTTATAGATACAATAAATTAGCTCCCAACCATTTCCTAACGGCTAGATAATAAATGTTGAAAAATTAGCCGTTATAGGTTTCAGACATCTGAGATTTTATTATGTGTCCGAACAAGCGTCCGATCTGTGATATTATGGAGTTGAAAATACCAATCGGATGGCTGAGCTTGCGTTCGTTCCTTCGTCTGAAATAGGGATATTGATGAGTTCAGTCATCGGACGCTGTAGTGTCACAATTGAATTGTTTAGTGCTTGACAAGGGTTGCTTTTCTTCGGATAGTTAGATGTGTCCGTTGTAGGTTCCTCAAAATCTGGCTTTGTGTCTGACCTTTCAGAAAGTGTGTTGTGTCCAAGGTAAATTCGTTCGGACAGTTAGGCACGTTTGGTATAGGTGCCTCAAAATCATTCCTTTTGCCTGACCTTTCGGATTGTGCATTGCTTCCGAGGTAAATTCGTTCGGACGAGCTTATGTGTCCGAGTAACATAGTGCTGTTCGGACGATGTACATCGTCTGAAAACTTTGTTATGAACAAATGAAATAGAATTCCTACACAACTTAAGTTAAGATTTTTAGATTGCATTTATCATCGTCAAAACCAAGGTTGTAGGTCATCAATCTCCCCTTTTTTGATGATGACAAATCACAGGGCAAATCAACTCAATCATAGTTCCAAAAATTAATCCATCAAGCAAAATCCAACAACATGATCACACAATTAATTATAAACACTTAAACAGCTATATTTACTCTTCCCCTTTTGGTATCATCAAAGCAAAATACACTCCCTCTGAGAAGATGTCCCCCCTTACGCAAACCATAAGATGAATAAAGGTAAAAATTTTCCTAAAATAAAAACAGTCAAGTGCAGCAAACAGTCAAGTTCAACTACATCCAAGTTCAACAAATTTATTTTAAACATACATCTGAGTTCAGCAAACACATGAAGCTAAGGAGAAACTAGGGGGTAGAATCTAAATCAATCTTCTTCTTGGAGCGTTCCTCACGTTTGCGCTTTTTGGTTGGTATATTATCATCCGTAGCCTCACTGTCTTGTTCACTCAGGTCTTGAGGATCACAGCGTTGCATGATGTAATTAAATGTGTCATCAATGTGTTCATCATCATCAGCATCAACGCTAGGAACAGTGGATTTTTCAGGATTAGTTACACCAACTGGATCCTCACGGGTTTTGGGCTCAGGAATGGAATGATCAGCATCATCAATGTCGTTGTCATCGCTGTCGGAGGAGGAGTCACTCGAGAATGTATTATGACTGAATATTGGCAAATTGAACTTGAGTTGAGGCAGACATTTAATGCTTCTTGAAGGATGGTTTGTTTGGTCTCTAGTCTCTTTAACTTTCGAAGGGTGTGGCATTGAAATGAACTCATTTGATTACTGAGATTGGTGACAAGTGTGCACAGATGGGAAATGGAGGTTCCGAAGAGTGAATGTGTGGGAAATGGGGCAGTGGAGGTGTGGAAGAGGATGGTTGAGGATGAGGAGAGTGAGGTAGTGCATGTCCTGAACTAGAAGCATGAGTTTTAGACTTTTCAAGCTCATAAGCTGCCTTTGTAAACCATTGATCATTAAAAAAATGCAAAACCTTTTGTTCAATATAAGCTTTGTTAAAATAGGTGTTGGCCCAAAAGCAACCTAAGAGGGGAGGTGAATTAGATTGTCTCAAAAAATAAACCTTTTGAAGTGTTTAATGAAAATATAAACTTTGTGCAACAAAAGAATACTTAAGCACAAATGAATCAAAGATAAATATTTAACAATCAAAGCTTAAAGAAGAAATAAAAGATTGAGATAAAGAATATCAAACCAAACTCCCAAGCTTCTCAAGCTTGGAGTACATCCACTAGTAGTGCCTCTTCAAAGAAGGTGAGGCTATAACCTTCTTGTACTCAAAGTAGGCTCACCCTTGCACCAACTAAGTTCCTCTAGTTGAGCCAAAGGATTTTACACTACAACCTCACTTTTGTACACTTGTTATCCCTCCACTCTTACACTTGAAGATCACTCACTAGTCTACTCTTGCTCACACTAATTTCCTCTAGTTGAGCCAAGAGAACTATACTATCCAAACCAATACAACCCACAATATTTTAGCCTATTTCTCCCAAAATAGCTCTTACAAGTGTTTGTATTGAATGTAGTAGTTCCTCACATCATTTGGATGTCCTTGGGTTATTTATAGATGAAAAATGTGCTGAAATTTGAGCTCCAACGGTAAAAAAACTAGCTGTTAAAAACTAAAAGCCGTTAGGAGTTCGGATGGAGGTTCGGACGTCCGATCATGCGTCCTACAGCTTTATGAATGGTGCTTCGGATGGTCGTATGCGTCCTACAGCTTGACAGAAACTTCTTCATTTTGAGCTCTTTTCTTCGGATGATCTTGTTCGTCCTACAGCTTTTGGCTCGAACGGTCATGTGCGTCCTAAAGCTTATGGTTCGGACGGTCATATGCGTCCTATCCCTCAGCCTCTGGTTCGGACGGTCATGTGCATCCTAAATCTTATGGTTCGGACGGTCATATGCGTCCTATCTCTCAGCTTCTGGTTCAGACAGTCATATGTGTCCTACAGCTTTTGATCATGTTTCGAACACTCTCTTGTGTCTGAGTTCCTTTCTTTTGAACGCTCTTCATCGTCTGTAAGGTGTTGTTCAACTTTTGGTCATTTTTCTTTGTGTTCGGGTGATCATTTTCGTCCGGGCCTTCCTGTTTTTCTACACACTTGTTTTTAAGCCATTAGTACGATTTGGTCATCACATCAAAACACAATTATCATAACTGGGGTCCAACAATAAGAGGGTATTGTTTTTTGCCATACTTTAGTTAAGAATTTTCCAAAAGGGATGTTCCTACGAGTGTCAGTCAGAAATAGTACCCATAAGGTACAAAATAGATATCCAAAATCAAGTTTGATTCCTTTATAAACACAGTAAAATAAATACGTTTGCATATGTCCTAGCTCAGTGCAATGCCCATCAGTAGGCAATAATAAATTAGTAACCAAGAAGTACAAAATATTGAGCTTAGGACTAAGCAGAGTAGTTTTGGCTTCCGAAACATATTTAAAATTGACATGAAAAAATTGTTTAACCTCCTCTATGTCAAAACGAGTATCTATAGTAGGCCATTTGTCTAATGAGAAGAAATATGAAATTTTATCAGGAGAAAGAACTTCACACTCAAAAATTGTATTAATGACATTGGAAAAAATTTCAATGTTGATGTGATTCACACGAGAAACTAAGGTTCAAACAGTTGAGCCATTTTGTTTTGCGAAAATTAACAGTGAATTGTAACACCATATCATGATAAACGGGTAAATCAAGGTGAATTAAATTCCCTCATTTTTGTTTTTCAAAGCAATCCTTGATAAGAGGTAAGTTTAATTCGTCAAATAAACTTTGAGAAACAGGACGTTGCACTATTATGGATTTGCTAAACATGAAAGTGTACCTATTTGATGCCCTGGCATCAATGAATTTTGACAAAGTGGGATTGGAGATGGGTTGAGGATTTGTTGATGTTTGACCTTGCACCGGAGCCTTTCCTTTTGATTTCTTCCCTCTGGTGGCTGTTGAAAATCCTTCACGTGAACAAACCATCTTGATTTGAAGAGGAAGTTGGAGAATGAAAATAGTGAAAGTAAATAATTTTTATGGAAATTACAAAGATGAGGACGTTAATATGGTGAAAAGAAGTTCAAATGAGATAGGTGAAGAGCTGGAAAGAAGAATTCCTTGAGCAATTTCAGAAGAAAAAGGACGAATTGAGAGGAATTGGATGGTTGTGTCATAAATCGCCAGAGCTAGGGTTCGGTGGGGTTGGGGTGTCTGATAAGGGAAAAGTGAAAGGTTATAAATGAATAGAACAGTCGTTCAGACGTCAAAATGATTAATATATGTGCAATTGTTCATTCGATCCTATTTCTTATTGGGTTGATGTCGACATCGGCCAATAGCACGACTCCAGAGGAAACTGTAATGGGTTCATAGATGAACGGACTGCCAAAATGCTAAGTTGTGCGTCCAAAAGAATGTCAAACAGTGGTAATCGTCCATATGATTTTCCAAAGAGTTTGGTTAGTAAGAAGAGATGTTCGGACGAATAGAAACGTCCGAGGCGAAAAGTAAAAGAAAATAAGGAGTTGGGATGTTCATTTTTGTCTGAGAGAACAGAGGACTTAGGACACATATTTGTGTCCGAAAGCATAACTCATATAGTTTTGAAATCAATAATGCCCAAGCAAGTTCTGAGAAATTCAAAACGATCTAAAGGCATGGCTCAACTAAGGTTTAATAAAAATATCAACCAATTGATCCTTTGTACGAACAAATTCAACACACATTTCCTTTTTGCATACAAGATCTCTTATAAAGTGATGCTTGACATCAATGTATTTGGTTCTAGAATGCAAGACAAGATTTTTAGTGAGATTAATTGCACTAGTATTATCGCATCGTATAGGCACACAATAAAAAATAAAACCAAAATTTTTTAAGGTATGCTTCATCCAAAGAAGTTGAGCACAACAATTTCTAGGAGCAATATATTTGACTTCCGCCGTAGATAGAGAAATAGAATTTTGTTTCTTGCTAAATTAGGACACTAAGCAGTTACCCAAAAAGTGACATATACCACTAGTACTTTTCCTATCAGTTTTACAACCAGCAAAGTCAATGACTGAATAACTAATTAAATCAAAACTAGTGGATTTAGTATACTAAAGACCAAAATTCAACATCTCTTGGAAGTATCTAAAAATTCTTTTTACAGCAATTAAGTGTGATTCCTTAGGAGTGATCAAGATTGAAATCTAGCACACAGACAAACGGCAAACATAATATCTAGTCTACTAGCTGTCAAATAAAGTAGGCTTCTAATCATACCTCTATAGTGTTTTTCATCAACATTATTACCTTTTTCATCTTTGTCAAGTTTGGTTGAGGTGCATATTGGCGTTCCGACTTGTTTGCAATCTTCCATCCCAAAGTGTTTGAGTAGCTCCTTTGTATACTTGATTTGTGTAATAAACGTTGCTTCTTTTATTTGGTGAACTTGAAGTCCAAGGAAGAATTATAATTCTCCCATCATACTCATTTCAAATTCCTTTTGCATCAAACAAGAAAATTCCTTGCACAAACTTTCATTATTTGCTCCAAAAATGATATCATCAACGTAAATCTGAACAACCAGTAAATCATTAAGACTATTTTTTGGTGAAAAGAGTAGTGTTAACAACATCCCTTTTAAAACTATTTTCAATCAAAAAATCACTTAACCTTTCATACCAAGCTCTGGGAGCTTGTTAAATTCAACCCATATAAAGCCTTTGAAAGTTTGAAAACATGATTTGGAAAATCTTTATTTTCAAAACTAGGGGGTTGTCCAACAAAAATTTCTTAATCAATAAAACCATTTAAAAACGTACTTTTGACGTCCATTTGAAATAATTTGAAATTGTTAAAGAACGCATATGCAAGAAACATACGAATAGATTCTGAGTGAGCAACAGGTGCAAAGGTTTCATCAAAATCAATTCCTTCTTCTTGAACATATCCTTTTACAACAAGTCTAGCTTTATTTCTAATTATTTCACCTTTATCATTTTATTTGTTTCTAAAAACCCATTTTGTTCTTATTACGAGATGAGCTGAGGGTCTTTCAACTAAAGTCCACACATTATTTTTCTCGAATTGACTAAGTTCTTCTTGCATAGCAAGAACCCAAGATTGGTCATTCAAAGCATCATCCACACGTTTAGGTTCAATGTGAGAAAGTAAGGCACAATTATTATTCAAAGGTTTATGAGAATAAGATTTTACCCCATTGAACGGATCACCTATGATTAATTCTTGAGGGTGACTTGAGACAAATCTCCATGCTTTTGGAAGATCTTTTGGAGAGTCTTTGTTCTTTTCTCCTTCTTCATGCAAGTGATGAGTATCGTCTTCATTGCTTGCCTTGGTCTCTTGATGTTCTTCATGTATAATGAGCTTTTCAAGTTCCTTTTGTACACCTACATATTCATCTTCACAAACATTCTTGGAAATAACATCATTAGCCTCATCAAATGTAACATGCACAACTTCTTCAATTAAAAAGTTCTTCTATTGTATACTTGGTATGCTTTATTGTCACTAGAATATCCTAAGAAAATTCCTCCATCCGATTTTTTGTCAAATTTTCCAAGATTTTCTTTGATTTTTAAAATAAAGCATTTACAACAAATTTTTTTGAAATAGCTCACAACGGGTTTTTTGCAAAACAAGAGTTCATAAGATATTTTGTTTAAAATAGGTATCAAAAGAACTCGATTCATCAGCATAGCATAACAAGCCGTGTTAACGGCTTCGCCCAAAAATATTTTGGTAAGTCACACTCACTAATCATAGTTCAACCGACCTCTTGAAGTGTTCTATTTTTTTCTTTCGACAACGAAAAATTCATACAAAATACCGTTGTGATCACAAAATTTGAAAAAATCTCCAAATTTAAATTCACCTCCGTTATCATTTCTTAAGCAAACAATTTTAAATTTAGCAAATTTTGTATTTTAGAAAACAATTTTACAAAATTTTCAAAGGCTTCATTTTTATGAACTAGAAATAGTACCAAGTATACCTAGAATAGTCATCAACAATTACAAAGGCATATTTACTACCATTGAGACTAGCATGTTGAATTGGACCAAACAAGTCCATATGCAATAATTGCAAAGGTTTAGAAGTAGATACACAGTTTTTCAGTTAGAATGAAACTTTAACTTGTTTATTGAATTGACATGCATCACAAATTTTGTTTTTTCAAAAACTTTAATTTGGGCAAACCTCTTAGTTCCAATTCTTTCTTAGCAAGATTTTCAATTAAATCCATGTTGAAATGACAAAGCCTTCTATGCCAAAGCCAAGGATCATCTATAGAAGCAATTAAACATTTTAGATTGCCACTACCAAAGTTATCAAGATAAATCATATAAACATCATTGTGCTTAAACCTTTAAAAAAATAGCAAATTTTTTATCAAGAATTAAACATTCATGCTTGGTAAAGAATACATATAGATTTTTATCACATAGTTGGCTCACACTTAAGAGATTGTAATTCAAATTGTCAACTAGGAGCACATTTTTAATTAAAGTCTCACCATTTTTACCTACATCACCAGTGCCAATTGATTTTGCTTTTATGTTATCCCCAAAAGTCACATTTCCAATGTTTTTGGACATGATTTTGGTGAAAAGAGATGCATCACCGGTCATATGTCTTGAGCATCTACTATCTATGAACCATTTGGCATTTTTGGTGATGTTCATTACCTATGCAAGAAGTTAAGTGATAGGTTTACTTTTGGTACACACATTTTTTTGGATCCATAAGAGTTAGTAAAATGACTATAAATCCATATGGTATTCATTCCAAGTTTTTCATTTCTTTTGACGTAGCAATTATTTTTCACATGTCCATGTTGTTGGCAATAGTTGCAAATAATATTCTTATTTCCATATAAAGAAGATTTTGATTTTACAAAACATAAGTCATTCCTTCTAAAGTGACAAAGTTCTTGTTGATCAACATATTTTTATTCTTTTTCATATCGATAATATTTTCTCTTTTTTTATGCAGGAGAACATTCAAATCATCCAATCTTTTCTTCAAGAAGGCTTGTTCTTCCTTGATCCTTGTTTTCACATACATTATTTTCTTCAACTCAGCGTTTTCTTGTAATAACCTATTTGTTGGCCCCAAAGCAACCTAAGAGGGGGGGTGAATTAGGTTTCTTAAAAAATACTTTGAGAAATATTGAGATTTTCAAATTAAATGCAGATATAACAAAATCAATAGAACAGTAGAAGTAAAGAGAGAAAAATTAAACAATCAATACTTCCAAGCTAGCAAGCTTGAAGTATCAAATCTCTTGAATGCTTCACACACTTGGTGAGCCAATAATCTTTACAAAGTTGGGAAGTTCTTGCTCACACTAAAACTCTTTTAGTTGAGCCAAGAATCTTACTTACAACCACACTTTCATACAAAATTATCACTCCACTCAAAGTTGAATTACACTTACAATTGCACACTAATACAACAAAGCACTATAGTCAATTTGCACTCAAATTACTCTTTCTAAGGCTTGTATTCAATGTATTAGATGATCTTTTTAGGTTATTAAAGCACCTATTTATAAGAGTAATAAATAGTGGTTTCAACTACTTCCTAACGGCTAAATAATAAATGCACAAAATATAGCCGTTGGGGTTTCGGACGTCCGAGAAGTATTGAATGCGTCCGAGGCAGCGTCCGATCTTCTTTCAGTTTGTTGAAGAGCTTCGTTCGGACAGCAGTGTCTCTTATACACGTATCTAGATGTGTATAAGAGACAGAAGCCCATAACTTAGAGAGTTGTTTTAAGAGACAGCCTCAAGTCTTTTCAAGTTTATACATATGTAGATGTGTTCAAGAGACTGTCACTTAGTTCGGCATGTTCTGTGCGTCTGAAAGATCTGTTCCTGCAAAAGTGAAATTTTACAGAGTTAAGTGTTTATGTCATCATCAAAATAAGGTTTGGAAAACATCAATATCTCCCTTTTTGATGATGACAAACCTTTATGTAAAAACAATTGGATATGACTAATCAATTTGCAATATATCACAATTGGATATCAATCATCAAAGCTCAATAGTATAGAGAAGACTACTCCCCCTTTTGACATCAATCAAAAAGACTCTCCCTTAGAACATGCAAGTATTTGACAGAAATGGAACAAGTTTCATACATCCAACTGAAAAGTTTAATGGTGCTAGAGTCAAGGAAATACACAACCAAGCCACAGAAATGCTGAAAACCAAAAGAAATGCTGAAAGGTTCTAACAATAACAAAGATTTGCTAAAAACAAAATACAAATGTGAAAAGAACTAATGTGAGTCATTGCGTTTAGATGTGCTTTAAGTCTTTTGTCTTTTGGATGGAACATCTTCATCAGTGGCTTCACTGTCATCCTCCTTTCCGGTGCGACGTTGCATGATGAAGTCAAACGCGTTGTCAACATCCTCATCATCGTCGTTATCGTCATCGGTAGCTCCTTGAGCAGCTTCTGCATTGTCTTCACGGGTATGTCCATCTTCAGGTTCATCACTATCGGACGATAATTCAAGTGGATATTGGGACTGAAGATTAGCAAATTGAACCTGAGCCGAAGCAGACATGCCAAGGCTGAGTGCCTCTTGGAGAATCATTTGACAAGTTTCAAGTCGCTTTAACTTTCGATTTGTGCGACGTTGAAATGAACTGACTTGAGTACTCAGAGAGGTGAGAAGTCCACAGGTATGTGAAAGAGATGGTTCAGATGTAGATGGTTCAGATGTAAGTGGAGGTGGTTGAGGAGTAGGGGAATGAGGAATAGCAAAATCAGAGGTGGAAGCATGTGATTGTGACTGTGCAATATCAAAGTCTGCCTTAGTTAGCCATTGATCATTGAAAAAATGGAGGCCTTTGCATTCAATGTATGATTTGTTAAAATAAGGAGGATATTGTTTGTTTCGCTGAAAGGAATGTTGAGAAAATCAAAAATTTTTTGAGAAATTTGCCAAAAGGAATGTTTCTTATATCAGTATTTCTAGAGTTCACATAGGTAACAATGATGATTTAAAATAAAAATCATTCCCCTAGTAAACTGTCTTTATACACAATCTAAATAAGTAAAGTTGCATTTCTGATCCGGGCTCAGTTCGATGCCCGTCAGTTGACAATCTCTTGATTTGTGACAAGAGTGTACAGAATATTGAGTTCAGGAGCGAGCAATATAGTTTTGGCTTCCGAGGCCTGTTTAAAATGGATGTTAAAAATAGCTCTAACTTCATTGATATCAAAATGAGTATCATCAGCGGGCCATTTGTCTAACGAGAAGAAATAGGAGAAATCAGTGGGGTTTGAGACTTCACATTCAAAAATGGTGTTAATGATGTTGGATGAAATCTCAAGATCGGTGTTGCTAACACGAGAAATGAGAATGCGAACAGTAGGGCCTTTCTGAAGATTGGCCGTGAACTGAAGCACCATGTCATGATAAACAGGTAAATCAAGATGCACAAGATGACCCTAATTTTGTTTTTCAAAACAAGATTTGATAATGGGAAGATTATATTCATCAAATAGACTATGAGAAGCAGGACGTTGAACGATTATAGATTTACTTAAAAGGAAGTATACCGTTCGGATGCCATGGCATAAGCTGTCTCTTATACACATCTAGATGTGTATAAGAGACAGCTCCAGTAACACGGCTTGTTATGTCGGAGCCTTCCTTTAGTTTTTCGACCCCGATTTGCTGTAGAGGAACCTCCGTGAGATTTCACCATTGTGATGGAAGAAAAAGAAAAGAAGAGAAAATTGAAATTTTTGAGGATTGCTGTGAGAATTTGAGGAAATGAGATGGTGGATGGGGGAAATTAGATGTGATTTAGGTGAGAAGAGCTTTGGGTAGGATAATTTTCCAATCAATTTTGGAAGAGAGAGTGGGAATTTGGAGGGGGTGGTGGAGAGAATTTTTTGCCAGAGGGTTTTCGGGAGAGGTGGTGAGTCCGAAATGAGAAAGATGGACGGTTTTAATCAAACAGGGGCACCTTTCGGACGACCGAACATTTGGTATGCGTCCGACGAAGCGTCTGAAAGCCGAAGAACGGACGGCCGAAGGAGGAGCCAATGCGTCCGAAGTTCTTTCGGACGATGGTGCGCGTCCGGAAGATTTCAGAGTTTTTCTACAAATAAGAATAATGTTCGGACGATTATGAGCATCCGAGAAGTAACAGAAGCTTTCGGACGATCCAGAGCGTCCGAAAGAAAAGTTGGTTGGACGAAGAAGGGCGTCCGAACTATGAACCTATGCCAAATTTATTTGTAAAATCGCCAAACATTTTTTGACCAATTATCATTTAAAGCGATCTAGAGCTAAGGGTTTTGTAAAAATATCAGCCAATTGATCTGAAGTAGGCACAAAATCAACACGAATTTCCTTTTTACAAACGAGGTCTCTAATGAAATGATGCTTAACATCAATGTGTTTGGTTCTAGAGTGCATGACAGGATTTTTTGTGAGATTAATTGCACTAGTGTTGTCACACAATATAGGAACACAATCAAAAAATACACCAAAATCTTTCAGAGTGTGTTTCATCCAAAGAAGTTGAGCACAACAGCAGCAATGTATTCGGCTTCAGCCGTAGAAAGAGAAATAGAATTTTTGTTTTTTGCTAAACTAAGACACAAGACAATTTCCCAGAAAATAACACATACCACTGGTACTTTTTCTATCAATTTGACATCCAGCAAAGTCGGCATCAGAATAACTAATCAAGTCAAATGTAGAGGATTTTGGATACCACATACCAAAATCCATTGAACCCTTTAGGTATCTAAAAATCCTTTTAACAACTATCACATGTTTCAATGTGATTCTTTAGGGCAAGATTGAAATCTAGCACATAAACAAAGAGCAAACATGATATCTGGTCTACTGGCAGTTAAGTAAAGTAGACTTCCAATCATATCTCTATAGTGTTTTTCATCAACACTATTACCTTCTTCGTCTTTTGTAAGTTTGGTTGAAGTGCACATTGGCGTGCCAACTTGTTTGCAATCTTCCATTCCAAATCATTTGAGTAGCTCCTTTGTGTACTTGATTTGTGTAATAAATGTTCCTTCCTTAGTTTGATGAACTTGTAATCCGAGGAAAAATTGCAACTTGCCCATCATACTCATCTCAAACTCTTCTTGCATTAAGTGTGAAAAATCCTTACACAAACTTTCATTAGTTGATTGAAAAAATAATATCATCAACATAAATTTGAACGATTAACAAACCATTTGAATCCGTTTTTGTAAAAAGAGTGGTGTCAACTACACCTATTTTGAATCCATTTTCTATCAAGAACCCACTTAATCTTTCATATTGCAGCTCCAAGTAACCAAGCTCTTGGAGCTTGTTTCAAACCATATAAAGCTTTGGAGAGTTTGAAAACATAATTTGGAAGATTTTTATTTTCAAAGCCCGGAGGTTGTTTGACAAAAACTTCTTGGTCGATAAAACCATTTAAAAAGGCACTTTTGACATCCATTTGAAATAATTTGAAATTATTGAAACATGCAAATGCAAGAAACATGCGAATGGATTCTAACCTAGCCACGGGTGCAAAGGTTTCATCAAAGTCAATACCTTCTTCTTGAGCGTAACCTTTTGCAACAAGTCTAGCTTTGTTTCTTATGATTTCACCTTTGTCATTTAATTTGTTTCTAAAAACCCATTTAGTACCAATAACGGGATGAGAAGAAGGTCTTTCAACTAAGGTCCATACATTATTTTTCTCAAATTGACTAAGTTCATCTTGCATAGCATTAACCCAAGATTCATCACTCAAAGCAACATCTATATGTTTAGGTTCAATGTGAGAGAGTAATGCACAATTACTGACAGTATTCAAAAGTTTATGAGAACGAGTAGTTATCCCATCGGATAGATCACCTATGATTAAATCTTGAAGATGACTAGAGACGAATCTCCAAGCTTTCGGAAGATCATTTTGAGCATCCTCATTCTTTTCATCATCAATTTGATGGTTGTTGACATCAACGCTTGATGTAATCTCTTGATGATCTTCATGAATAACGAGCTTTTCGAGCTCCTTTAAAATACCTACATCTTCATCTTCACATAAATTCTTTGAGATAACATCATTAGTTTCATCAAATGTAACATGCACAACTTCTTCAATCAAAAGCGTTCTTCTATTGTAAACTCGGTATGCTTTCTTGTCACTAGAATATCCTAAAAAAATTCCTTCATCCGATTTTTTTGTCAAATTTTCCAAGGTTTTCTTTGATTTTTAAAATAAAGCATTTGCAACCAAAAACTTTGAAATAGCTCACAACGGGTTTTCTACAAAAAAGGAGTTCATAAGGAGTTTTATTTAAAGAGGAGGTCTTAATAAAACTCGATTCATAACATAACAAGCCGTGTTAACCGCTTTAGCCCAAAAGTATTGTGGTAAGTCACATTCACTAATCATAGTTCTAGCCGTTTCTTGAAGAGTCCTATTTTTCCTTTCAACAACACCATTTTGTTGAGGGACTCTAACAACCGAAAACTCATGAAAGATACCGTTGTGATCACAAAAGTCGGGAAAACCCCCAAATTTAAATTCGTTACCATTGTCACTCCTTAGACGAACAATTTTTGTATCCAATAAATTTTGAATTTTGGAAAACAATTTTACAAATTTTTCAAATGCTTCATTTTTGTGAACAAGAAATAATACCCAAGTAAACCTAGAATAGTCATCTACGATAACAAATGCATATTTGCAACCACCTAGACTAGCAAATTGAGTAGGTCCAAATAAGTCTAAATGCAACAATTCTAAAGGTTTATGAGTAGACACAAAATTCTTTGGTTTAAAAGAAACTTTGACTTGTTTACCAAATAGATGGCAAGCATCACAAATTTTATTTTTCAAAAATTTCCGTTTTGGCAAACTTGTTACCAAATCTTTCTTGGCAAGTTTTTCAATCAAATCCATATTAAAATGACAAAGTCTTCTATGCCAAAGCCAAGGATCATCTATGGAAGCGGTAAGACATTTTACATTGCTATTGCTAATTTTATCAAGACGAATCACATAAACATCATTCTGCCTAGTGCCCTTGAATAAAACAACATGATTTTTATCAACGATAAGACATTCATGCTTGGTAAAGAAAACATATAAATTTTTGTCACAAAGTTGACTAACACTTAATAAATTATAGTTCAAATTATCAACAAGAAGTACATTCTTAATCAAGGTTTCACCATTTTACCTACATCACCAATGCCGATTGATTTTGCTTTGTTGTTGTCTCCAAAAGTGACTTTTCCACTGTTTTTGGATGTAAGGTTTGTGAAGAGAGAGGCATCACCCGTCATGTGTCTTGAACATCCACTATCTATATAGAACCACTTAGCATTGTTGGCGATGTTAAGTACCTACACAATAAATCAATTGATAACTTTTGGTACCCATATTTTCTTGGGTCCATTTGAGTTAGTGAAATTGCTTTCGATCCATGCAGCTTTTATTCCAAGTTTTTCATTCCTCTTGACATAACACATTCTTAGCATGTCCATGTTGTTGGCAATATCTACAAATAATGCTTTTATTACCATATAAAGAAGATTTTGGTTTTACAATACATAAGTCATCCCTTCTAAACATGACAAAATTTTTGTTGATTGCTACATTTCTATTTCTTTTCATATCAAAAATATTTTCTTTCTTTCTAGTTAAAAGAGCATTAAAATCATCCATTCTTTTCTTCAAGGAGGCTTGTTCTTCCTTGACCTTTGATCTCACATGCATTCTTTTCTTCAAATCACGATTTTCTTGCGATAGCCTATTATTTTCATTGTCAAGTTTAGAGTTAGCATTCAATAAAGCATTTGACTTTTTAGCTCTACGAACTCCTTATTTCTAGCATATGATTCCTTTAAGCTATCATGTAATTTCAAAAAGAAAGCTTCAAGATCATCTTTACCATTTTCATCATTAGAGTCATACTTAGAATTTACCTCATCATCTCCAATGGCCATGAAGGCCATTTGTGCCGACTCCATTTCTTCTTTAACTTCTCCTTCGGAGTTGCAATCATCCCATGTGATTTGAAAGTTGTTGAATCTTGGTTTTCTTCCTTCCTTCTTTTTCTTGGAAGGACACTCATTTGCAAAATGCCCGAGTTGACCGCATTCAAAGCATTTTTCATTTTGCTTCTTCATTTCAAGCCTAGACTTCCCTTTGAAATTATTTGAATTTGTAGCTCCGCCTCTTCTCATTCTTCGTTTGTTGATGTAATGTTTAAGAAATCCTTTGGTGATGAGTGCAAGATCTCCTTCATCAAGATCTTCATCTTCTAGATTGATGGAGCTGTTTCCATCTTCCTCTTGAGATGTCTTTAAGGCAATGAAGCTCCTTCTTGGTCTTGCTTCTTCATCATCCACTACCTTGGCCTTTAACTTGAGTTCATAAGATGTAAGAGAATTGATTAGAGATTCAATAGGCATTAAATTTAAATTCTTGGCTTCCTCTATAGCAATTGTTTTGGCATCCCATTCTTTGGATAGATCATTTAGGATTTTTCTATTTTTTTCACCCAACGAGTACTCCTTAGTCAAGGCTTCAATATCCTTTATAATGTCATGGAACCTGCAGTACATTTTGTCTATGTTCTCATGTGGTTCCATCTTGAAGGACTCATACTTGGCAACAAGTAGGGATTTCTTTTGCTCACGAACATCATCGCTCCCTTCATGAATTTCCTTCAACTTATCCCACATTTCTTTAGCGGAAATGCAACCCTTTACGCGAGTTGATTCATTTGCATCCAAGGCATTATATAACACATTCATGGCTTTTGCATTCAACGTCAAGTTTGCCTTGCCTTGTGGAGTGAGCTCATTCCTTGTCTTTTCTCTTCTTCTATTTGTGTGATCATCAATGATAGAAGCTTCAAATGGACCTTCATTGACAACATACCACAATTCAATGTTAATAGATTGCAGAAATATTTTCATTCTATCTCTCCAACTAATAAAATTTGCCCCATTAAACATAGGGGGCCTAGTAATGGATTGACCCTCAAAAAATAGAGCATTGTTGGATGCCATATTACTTTACTCAAAAGCAGTTTAAGCAATATAATGAGACCAAGCTCTGATACCAATTGTTGGCCCCAAAGCAACCTAAGAGGGGGGGTGAATTAGGTTTCTTAAAAAATACTTTGAGAAATATTGAGATTTTCAAATTAAATGCAGATATAACAAAATCAATAGAACAGTAAAGTAAAGAGAGAAAAATTAAACAATCAATACTTCCAGGCTAGCAAGCTTGAAGTATCAAATATCTTGAATGCTTCTCACACTTGGTGAGCCAATAATCTTTACAAAGTTGGGAAGTTCTTGCTCACACTAAAACTCTACATATCTTTAGTTGAGCCAAGAATCTTACTTACAACCACACTTTCATACAAGATTATCACTCCACTCAAAGTTGAATTACACTCACAATTGCACACTAATACAACAAAGCACTATAGTCAATTTGCACTCAAATTACTCTTTTCTAAGGCTTGTATTCAATGTATTAGATGATCTTTTTAGGTTATTAAAGCACCTATTTATAAGAGAAATAAATAGTGGTTTCAACTACTTCCTAACGGCTAAATAATAAATGCACAAAATATAGCCGTTGGGGTTTCAGATGTTCGAGAAGTATTGAATGCGTTCGAGGCAGCGTCCGATCTTCTTTCAGTTTGTTGAAAAGCTTTGTTCGGACGTCCGTGCATGCGTCCGTTCCTTCGTCCGACAGAGGTTTCGGACGGTCCTGAGCGTCCGAAAGAGAAGCAGTAGGATCCCATTCTTTCTGCCAGTTCGTTCGGACGATGCAATGCTTCCGAGGAGTTTTGACCTAGTTCGGACGGTTCTGTGCGTCCGAAATGGATCTGTTCCTGCAAAAGCTTGTTTTACAGAGTTAAGTGTTTATGTCATCATCAAAATAAGGTTTGGAAAACATCACTATTGTTTTCATTCACAAATTTAGAGTTAGCATTTAATAAAGCATTTGTTTTTTTGACTAACTCCTCATTTCTAGCATATGATTCCTTTAAGCTATCATGTAATTTTAAAATGAAGGCTTCAAGATCATTATCGTCATTTTCATCATTAGAATCATAAGTGGATGTTACCTTATCATCACCAATGGCCATAAAGGCCATTTGTGCCGATTCCATCTATTCTTCAACTTCTCATTCGGAGTTGTAATCATCCCAAGTGATTTGAAAATTGTTGAAGCGAGGCTTCCTTTTTTCCTTCCTCTTCTTGGAGGGACATTCATTTGCAAAGTGTCCGAGTTGACCACATTCAAAGCATTTTTCATTTTGTTTCTTAATTTCCAGCTTGATCTTCCCATTGAAATTATTTGAGTTGCTTGCTCATCCTTTTACTCATTCTCTGTTTGTTGATGTAGTGTTTGAGGAATCCTTTGGTGATTAGTGCAAGATCACCTTCATTAAGATCTTCATCCTCTAAATTGATGGAACCATTTTCATCTTCTCTTTGGTCTTGCTTTTTCATCGTCCACCACTTTAGCTTAGACCTTCAATTCATATGAAGTGAGAGAGTTTATCAGTGACTCAATGCGTATGGAATTTAAGTTCTTTACTTCCTCTATAGCAATAGTTTTTGCCTCCCATTCTTTGGAGAGAATATTCAAGATTTTTCTATTCTTCTCACCCAAAATTCTTCCCTAAGACTTCAAGACCCTGAATGATATTATTGAATCTACAATAAATTTTATCAATGTTTTCATGTGGTTCCATCTTGAAGGACTTATACTTGGCAACAAGTAAGGATTTCTTTTGTTCTCTAACATCATTGCTTCCTTCATGAATTTCTTTCAATTTGTCCCAGATTTTCTTTAGCCGAAACACATCCTTTGACACCGAGTTGACTCGTTAGCATCCAAGGCATTGTATAGCACATTCATTGCTTCAGCATTTAAGGTCAAATTTGCTTTGTCTTGAGAAGTGAGTTCATCCCTTGTTTTTACTCTTCTTCTATTTTTACGATCATCAACAATGGTGGCTTTGAAAGGACCTTCATTAACATGTACCACAAGTCAATATCAATAGATTGCAAAAAGATTTTCATTTATCTTTTCAACTAATAAAGTTCACCCCATTAAACATAGGGGGTCTAGTGATAGATAGACCTCCAAAGAATAAAGCATTATTGGTTGCCATAAACTATCTTTACTCAAATGCAATTTAAGCAAAATAAAGAGACCAATGCTCTGATCACAATTATTGGTCCCAAAGCAACCTAAAAGATGGGGTGAATTAAGTTTCTAAAAAATTAATTTGCAAATAATGCACAATTAAAATCTCTTGCACTTAACAAGTAAGATGATAAAAATATAAGCAATTAAATGCAAAAAGAATAGAATCAGAATAAAGAGAGAGAGAGGTTAAACAAACAACACTCCCAAGCTAGCTAGCTTGGGTAGTAATCCACTAAGATGCTCCTTCAAATTTGGTGAGTCAATAATCTCAAATGTACACAAAATAGGATCACCCTTGCTCACACTACTTCTCTTTAGTTGAGCCAAGGATTTTACACTCAACCTCACTTTTGTACAAGATTATCACTGCACTCAATATTTTTGAATAGCACTCTTAAGTACACACTAATACAATATCACTAAAGAGCTAATTTGTACTTAAATCCTTTCTTCTTACTTGTGTTCAATGTGTAAGATTATTTTACTACAAAATATAGATGGGTGGGCATTTATAGATGCAATAAATCAGCTTCCAACCACTTCCTGACGGCTAGATAATAAATGCTGAAAAACTAGTCGTTACAGGTTTCGGACGTCCGAGATCTTTATTAAGTGTCCGATCTGTGATATCATGGAGTTGAAAATGCCATTCGGACGGCTGAGCTTGTGTAACCGTTCTTTCATCCAAAACCGGTATGTTGATGAGTTCAGTCATCGGATAGTGTAATGTGTTCGAATGGTTTAGTGCTTGACCAGGGTTGCTTTTCCTTTGGACAGTTTGGCATGTTCGATAAGATTTTCTTCAGACAGTTAGATGCATCCTTTGTAGGTGCCTCAAAATCCTACTCTCTGCCTGACCTTTCAGACGGTGCATTGCGTTCGAGATAAATTTGTTCGACAGTTAGGCGTGTCCGGTGTAGGTGCCTCAAAATCTTGCCCTCTGCCTGACCTTTCGGACAATGCATTGCATCCGAGGTAAATTCGTTCAGATAAACTATGAGGTCAATTCGTTTGGTGGAGGCCCTAACGAGGATCGATATACACACTTAATGAACTTTGAAGAAGTGTTGGACACTTTTAAATTCAATGGAGTCTTTCCAGATTGCATTCGCATGAGGTTATTTTCTTTTCTATTGAAGGATAGAGCAAAAGCTTGCTTGTAATCACATACACAAGGAACATTCAGGGCCTGCTTGGAATCAATTAGGCCAAGAATTCTTGGTGAAATATTTTCCTCGTTCAAGAACCACTGAACCTCGTAATGAAATCACTTCATTCAAGCAAGACATAGGTGAAGGTCTTATTAAGGTGTAGGAAAGATTCAAAGAATTATTGAAGTAGTGCCCACATCATGCCATCCCCTTTTGGCTTCAAATCCAAACCTTTTTAATTGCTTGACTCAAGAGACCAAATCAATTGTTGATACATCCGTGGATGGTTCATTGTCTTTCAAAATGATAGAAGAAGCTCAAGTTCTACTTAATAGGATGGCATCTAACTACTAGTACCATGGTCCAATTGCTCAACTAGTTGCTCAACAAGTTCAACAAGCTATTGCTTAACATGGAGGTGTCTTGAATTTGAACTCTAATGATACTTTTCTTGCTCAACAAGGATTATTGATGAATGTCATGAGTTATTTGACAAGAGCTTTGGAGAATTTGGAAAGAAAAAAATACCGTAAATGTTGCGAAATTCCATTTATGGTTTCTTCATCTCAAGAACCTCTTGCTTGTGATTTTTGTCGAGGTGGACATCTAAATGGACAATGTGAGGTTTCTATGGTATTAAATGAACAGTTGCATTATGTGACTAATCAACTAGCATCTTCAAGGAATCTTCCCAGAATTTATAGAAATACTTACAACCCAATTGGGAGAACCATCCAAATTTCTCTTGGAGCAACCAAAATAGCCAAAAAAAATCCTCCTTACCAACCCAAACCTCAATAACAAAATTTCCAAAGCCAATCCTCTTCATTTTCTAGACCTTATTAAACCCCTCACCAAAGGAATTTCCAACCCAATTCTTATCAATTCCAATCAAATCCTCTTTATCTTAACAACCATCCAAGGCCTCAATATCAACAACATAACCCTCCACCACTCTTGAACTAGAATCAAAATTTTGAAAGAGAGGGCGAAGATCTCCAAATGCAATTTGAAAATTTGAAGAGAGGTTATGAACTTCAAAGGAGAGAAAATGAGCGAATCAAAGGGAGAAAAAGAAAATCAAAGGAGAGAAATGGAGAATCAGAGGAAGAATATGAGAATTTAAGAGTAATTGCAAGGAATTTAGGGATACAATTGGGGCAATTGGCTAGACAACAAAATGAAAGGCCTTTAGGAGCTTTTCCAAGCGAAACAATTTCTAATCAAAGAGAGTAAAATGGAAGAGATCAAATGGTAAGGAAACAATGCAATGCTATAACTTTGAGGAGAGAAAAGAAGTCAATAGTGGGGAGTGATAAGCATGAAGTTGATAAAGAAGGGAATAATCAAAAGTCAAAGGTGTTTAAAACTCAAAGAGAGGTCAATTTTGATGAAGAAAAGAAGATTGAAGAGGGTGAAAGCAACTTGCAAGAGAAGAAAGGGGGCAATCATAAGCAAATTGAAGAATCTTTGAATCTTTACCCTTTGGTGAAGATACCGTTTCCCCAAAGATTGATTGACCCAAGGAAAGAAGAAAAAGAGAAGCAAATCAATTATTTGCTTTGAGGTGTTCAAAAATTTTCCAAATTAACATTCCATTGCTTAAACCACTCACAAAGATACCCCACTGTGCTCGATTTATGAGACATATTCTAGGTAAGAAGAGAAAGTGGGATAATGATGAGAAAGTATACATTAATGCTAAATGTAGTGCAATTTTGTAAAAGAATTTGCCTCTTAAGCTCAAGGATCCTGATAGTTTCACTATGCTGGTGAACATGGGGGTTACACCTTGCATTGTTCACTATGTGACTTGGAGGCGAGCATCAATGTTATGCCAAAGGCTATCTATGACAAGTTGGGGATTACAAGTGCAAACCAACACAAATCATTCTCCAATTGGTAGATCTTTCTGAGAGGAAGCCTTAGGAAATGTGTTAGTACAAGTGGATAAACTCATTTATTGGTGGATTTTCTAGTGCTCGATATGAAAGAAAATTCAAATATTCCATAGATTCTAGAGAGGCATTTTCTATCAATCGCGCATGAAATGACTGGTATAGAACAAAGGGAAGTTGATTTTACAAGTTAAAAATGAGATAATTGAAATTGATTTTTTTTATTATAATGATAATATTCCAATTTTTGAAGAAAATTGTATCAACCACTCACTTTGTTCTATTCTTGATAGGTTAAATGAGGAAGTACTCAAAGATGAGGAAGGCAAGACACTCAACATGGAGGATAAAATAAAGAAGGACATGAGAAATGAAGTAGAGAAAAAGTTACTTGATATAGGTTATGATACGATGAAGAATCAAGAGGTTTTTGCCAAGGATTGGGGGATTAATGTTGACAAAAGAGTGAAAATACGCAAAAACAGGAGATGGTGGTTCGAGAATCAATTTTGCGTGTTTCTTAGTCATTAGCTCTTGCAAATACTTGGAAAAAGGGGCAAGTGCATGTGAAAGCCATGAATAAAGCATTCTTAGAGGAAAAGAAAGGAATCAAGCTCTTCCTATGGATACCAAAAGGAAAATGATGGCCAATCATTCTTAGTTGCTGATTTATTTGATAAGCGCTTCTTGGGAAGCAAACCAAGTTTTAAATTCCATGTTTTTTATTTTATTTTGAGTGTTATTTCTTGTTGAATTTTGATTTCATTTGATTTGGTTCACTTTTGGTTAAATTTAGTTTTGAAAAGTTTGCTTTTGAATTCAATAAATTGTGCTAAGAAATGGATGGAAATTGTCTTCTGGTACTTGTGTTTTTCATGATTGTAGGTGATAAAGAAATGTGAAGTGAAGTGGTGGAAGTGTGGGCAAAATTTAGCTAAGTGTGAAATTTAGCCTTCGCAGAAGTTGATCCATATCTCAATATGGATTCCATATCGCAATATGGACAGTAAGGACTTTAGTCCATATTGTGATATCGATCCCATATCACGAAATGGATGCAAACTTCTGAAAGGGTGAAATTTCTATTTAGGTGTCGATATCTTGATATTAAAAATGATATCACGATATCAGTAATTGACTAGGGTTTTGACCGTGGTGATATCGTGATAATATTAAATTAGATATCGCGATATCGACCAAATTTTCCGAATACTTAAAAGCCAATTTTAGCCATTTTTTACCATTCCTCTTCTTCAAAAATCCTAGCAGCCGTACTGCTCACTCCACCATTCCCACAAAATCACCACAAATCACCACGAATCCACCATAAACATCCAAAATCAACCTCTCCAAGCATCAAAGAAAAGATACTATTCACTTTAAAGAAAGAATCAAGTGTTTTTAAGGGGTTCAAGGTAAGAATTTCACAAGTTTTCAAGGGCTTCAAGGATTTAATTCATCTTCAATTTATGGGTAATATCTTGCCTTTGTGCTCAAGCCCATAAGTGTTGATAGTTTACCATCAATTTTGAGATTTTGGATTGAATTTCTTAGCAATTTTTGATGAATTTTTTTTGAGTTTGTGCGTCCTTATTTGGTGAATTGAGGAATTTATTTTTTTGGTTGAATTTGATTAATTTTGTGTGGATTTCCATTATTACCCATAAATTTGTGAAATGTTTGGTAGAAGCTTGTCTGATTGATTTCATTATCCGACTTTGCTTGTCGAAGATTTTCTTGATAATCTTTGGTTGTGGATTGTGGATTTGGTTGATAATAAAATATGACAAAGGTTGTATTGGTAGTGGTAGGAGAGGTAGAGGGAGGGGAAGAGATGAATCATCCAAGAAGAGAAAAGCCGATTAGGGGCTAAGTGAGGAATTTATAGAGTTGAGTGAGAATTTGGTTTTTGCTAGTTATAAAGCAAAGGCAATTTTTGAGGATTACCAAAAGCATGGTGTTATAAGGGAGCGAACCTTTGACTTGTTGGAGCATTGGGGAGAGTTATAATATATTAGACAAGCATTGGATGAATAGTTAAATGCAACGAATTGGGAATGATTCAAGGAGAGTGTTAAATTGGGTTACACTAATATGGTTAAAGAATTTCATTGCAATTTGTGTGATTTGGTTGATCACAAATATCGTGTACGTGGTGTTTTGGTTGATTTTTTCCCCGAAAGAAGTTTGCTTTTTTAATACTTTTTATAATATACCTCCATATACCTGAGATGTCTCATGATCAATATCTAAATTTTGTAAGGGGAAGGAGAGACATGGAGGTAATAAAGAATGTGTTGAGTGAATCAAGTGTGAATTGGATAATGAATGCCTAGATTGAAATTGTTGCCTAGGATTTGGTTTATTTGGTGTGCTGCAAGGTTTGGGGTTCAACTGCACTTAATGTGGTTCCAAAGGACATGGCTTATCTTGTTTATGCTATTATGCAGGGCATACCATTAAATCTCGAGCGATTGATTTGGTAGGGTCTTATTGGGATTGGGATGTCCAACTGTCCTAGCTTTTATCTACCCGGATTAATTTTTCACTTGTTGTTGAATTAGGTTGGCAAATTATCCCAAGTGAGTCCCAAACACATGAAAAAGGCAGAATCAATATGAGATATATTTTGAAGATATTTAGGGATGCCGACAAGCATCAAGAGGAACCCCCAATGCAACCAACAGCCTATGTTCTTATCATCCCAGCCCAAGAATGTCTTCAATGCATCACAAAATGAGAAGGCGAAGAACGAGTTATATGGCTATTGGACCTACTGCTAGACGCTCCTTCATCACAACCTGGCACAACATTTGCAACCGGTTATTATGGGCTCATAGATCTATCCATTGCCACCACTTGCTTGGCATTATGAAGTGCCTCACGGATAACATTTTTACACTCCACCAATGGGGACTACTCAAACAGAGTAAGGACAAGCAAGTGGAGCAAGCCATATAGAGGAAACCGGTGGAGCACAGGAGAAAGATCATGAGGAGGACTAGCATGGAGGAGTAGAAGAATCATTGGGTGTTGAAGAGCTTAGTGAGATTAATGCAGAACTTTGAGGGTAGCCAGACAATGAAACATCACCACTTATCTTCTTTATCTTAAAATTTGGCTTTGAGAGACACAATTTCTTATTCCATTCTCTTAGTACTTTTAACATTAGTTTACTTTATTATCTTTATTAGTTTTTGATAATATGGGTGCTTTGGATAGTTTGAATGTTAGTTGGCTAAGGGCCTTAAGTCGATTCCAAGTAGATTACTATTTGGAATTAGTATGTGGATTGATCATGTTAAGCTTTGATTGATGAATTCTTGGTATTTAGATTATTGATGTTCTTAGTGCTTTATTTGATTGAATTTTTAGTGGTTGGCTAAGGGCCTTACGCTGATAACAAGTAGACTATTTGTTGGCGTTTGATTGATTGGATCGACTATTGTGAACTATTTAGATGATTACTTGGTTTGGCTTAAGTTGCTCTTGGTAACCATTTTATTTGCATTGGTTTGGTTAGAATTATTTCTCATTATTAGTATTGTGGTTTCAAGTTTGTTTGTATGTGGTTTAAGTTTGAGAATTTTGGGTAAGTAGATGGATGGGTTTTATTCATCAATAGAATAAAAGTGTCAAGTTTGGGGGTGTTCTTTTCTTGTGTCGAGGATGATTCTTTTTGTGCTTATATATATGTGTTTAATGACATAATTTGGATGGAAAATTGATCAATTTGGTACTCCATGATGATACTTGACTTGCAATATCATATGAATGAACTATTTTAATTGGACACTCCATGAATTTAATGTGTGTGTTGAGTAGTTCCTTTGCGACTCAAGAATTTTAAAAATTTTATATTACTATTTTTGATAAACTAGTAAATGACTTACCTTTTGTATATCATTTACCGTATTTTTATGTATTGTAAACAAAATTTGAGTTAATAATGAGCTTAATTGATTTATTCTTAGTGGTTGAAGTGAAAAAGGATTGAAATGGACGAAAAAGAAGAAGAAGAATCGCAAAGCTGAAGTGTGCACGAGTATGGAGGAAATTTAGACACTATTTTATATTTTTAGCACAACTTTCTTGTCCAAACTCCGATTGAGGTGATTCAAGATCAGCTAGAAATTTGAGAGAAAGAGCTATAATTTTCATGTTTTGAATTTTTCCAAATTTCATTAGCATCAAGGTCAAAATTGAAGTTGAACTTTGAAGCACAGGTTCTGGCAGTCGCACACATGCACGACCCAAAAGCTGCACACATGTGCAACTTCCAGTAAGTACGTCCAGATTTGCACAAGACACAGGTGTGCACGCGCAGCAGCAAAAGGTTACGAAATTATTATTTTTAGTAGATTTCTTCTTCTGATTGGACTCTTTTTCAAGCATTTTCACGTTCTTATCATTAGATAGGGATTTTAACCCTAGTATTCCCTATAAATATCCCTTGATAGGTGAATAGAAAGAGAGAGTTTTACCATTAGCTTTTACAACAATATTCTTGTGCGTCTTTCCCTGGCTGTTCATGCCTAATTCTTCTTCTTGGTTGAGAAAATTGAAGCCATAGTTGATTCTATAATGTTGTAAGACTTTTGTATTTAAATTATTCACTTTGTATATCAAGTATTGATTATTTTTCTGTGTTAATTTTATGATTGTTTCTTTTAAATTGCTATGATTGCAGAGTAGTGAATTATTTGAATCAATCTATAGGAAGATACCATTAATAATATGGACTGCTTTGTTCAATTAAATCTATGAGGCTACTAGGTTTAATAATTGCTCGATTAGTGTTATTGAATTTAGGGAACGTAATCAACTAATTGACATAACCGCGTGTACTTATGTTATATTAGCCTAATTGATCTTGCTAGTTTTTTAATACTTCAATTAATTAGTTTTCGATGCATGTCTGGATTAATTTGATAGTTAGGGTTAATTGGATCGCGTGTTGAAAATTAACCAACTTAGGGTTAATTTGATAAGAATCAACTTTGAATTAGAATTCGGGTTAATTTTCTATTAATGTTTGATATAAAGATTGAATTATCTTTGGTGTCGATGATCGATTAACAAAATTTTCATGGTGGATGTGAACGAAACCAAGACCTTTCTTTTATTGAATTTTCTACAATTTTAATTCTTTCAATGGTTTTTAGTATAAAAAAATATTCAAAATCCTCCTCTTTACTTGAGTACAAATAATAGATTCCATTGCCTGAGGAGCAACTTTTGCATCGGACTCTCTACTGCTACATTAGTATTGAGAATTTGATCAATTTGGGTGCTTACGACAGCACGACCAAAATTTTGGCACCGTTGCCGGGGAATGGTTTGATTTATTTTCATGCTATTAATTTCTATTTTTATTTTCTTTTTCTTTTCTTTTTTTATTATTTCTTGTACTAGTTGTGTATGCTCATGATATGATCTATTGGACAAGTTGAATTCCAATTTGATTCAGAAATATAGAGAACGCTACGCAGATTAGGGAAGGAATTGAGAGATAGACAACTAGGGAATAATCAACTTTTTGACTTCCTTTTTGCTGAGAATAAGTAGATACAGGGTTAAACTATCATGGCACAAAGAACTCTTAGGGAATTGGTGTCCCCAAACTTATCAACGACCTCTTTGCATTACTTACCCTTATTTAGATGCAAATGTTATTTTTGAGTTAAAATCTGGACTACTCCATCTTTTACCATTTTCTCATGGATTACCATGTGAGGATCCAAATATATCAGCACTTGAAGAAGTCCTATGTGGTATGCACGAGTATGAAACCCAATGGGGTTTCGGAAGAGCACATCAAGTCAAAGGCATTTCTATTCTCACTCAAAGATGAAGCGAAGGACTGGCTATTCGAATTACCTTCAGGGAGTATTATAACATGGGACCAAATGAATAGGTTGTTTTTTTTTTTTTTTGCCAAATATTTCCCAGCCCCCCAAACTGGGAATATAAGGAAAGAAATCTTTGGAATAAAGCAGTTCAATGATGAGTCCTTATATGAGTATTTGGAACGTTTTAAGAAACTCTATGCAAGTTGTCCTCACCATCAAATTAGTGATTCTTTACTAATTCAATATTTTTATGAAGAACTATGGTTAATGAGAGAAATATGATCGATGCTGCAAGTAGAGGAACGTCTCTTAATTTGACCATCGAAACTGCCTGTGAACTGATATCAAATATGGCAACACGTTCTCAGAAGATCGGAACGAGACATGAACAACCTCCTAAATGTGTATAATGAGGTAAATGTTTCTTATTTAGAACAACAAATGGCTAGTTTAACTTCTTTTGTCCATCAACTGGTTTCAGGAACTACACAACTGGTGCAAACTTGTCGGATTTGTTCGAATAAGGGACATCCGACAATATGTGTCCAACCTTGTCCCAAGAACAAGTCAATGCAGCAGTAGGATTTCCAAGGCAACTTTGAGCAAATAATGATCCCTATTCTAAAACGTATAATCCTGGATGGAAGGATCATCCAAATCTTAGATATGGAAATCCAACACAACAATTCCCCCAACAAAATCGACAGAATTTCCAACCATATAGACCACCATTTGCTTAAAGACAACAATCCACTCCAGCTACTCAATCTGGTAAGTCTCTAGAGGAAATGATGAATACTTTGACTGCTAATAGGATGCAATTTCAACAAGACACCAAGGCTAGTATACAACAATTGCAAAACTAAGTGGGGCAAATGGCAATAGTAATTGGCAGGTTGAAAGCTCAGAATTTTAAAAGGGGAAAGTTGCCTTGTCAAACAATTGTGAATCCTAAGTAAAATGCTAGTGTAATTGTGTTGAGAAGTGGCAAGGAGGTTGAGGTGCCTAGTAAAGTAGTTTCTGAACGTATTAAGGACGATGAGAAAGAGACTAAAGTTGAGAAAGAAGTTGGTGCGGGAAACAAGGATGAAGGAAAGGTAAGTCAATTTCGTAGCCAGAATATAAGCTTGAGCCATCATTCCATGCAGTATTTAAAGAATTTGCGAAAAAGGTCCTAACAGAGAATTATATGAGACTTTTCGCAAATGCGAGGTAAATATTCCATTAGTAGATGCTATTAAACAAATACCTCATTATGCTAAGTTTTGAAGGAGTTAGGTACACATAAAAGAAGCAAAGGCAAAATAAAAGTGAGAAGATTACATTAGGGCAAAATGTTTCAACAATGCTTACAAAGAATCTTCCAACAAAATGCAAAGATCCAGGTATGTGTATAATTCCCTGTACAATAAATAATACTAGGATCACAGATAAAGAGGCCATGTTAGACTTAGGAGCATCCATAAATGTTATGCCTTACTCTATTTATACCTCCCTGCACATTGGTTCTTTTTTTGAAACTAGTACTGTTATTCAATTGGTTGATGGATCATTAGTCTTTCCACATGGTATAGTTGAAGATGTTTTGGTTCAAGTCAATGAATTAATCTTTTTATATTCTTGATTTGGAAAATAATTATGAGTCTGTTCCTATCTTGTTAGGTAAACCTTTTTTGAAAATGTCTAAAACTAAAATAGATGTGGTTACTAGAATTCTTATAATGGAATTTGATGGAAATAATTTTGAGCATGATATTTATAAAGCCATGAGGTATCCTACTGAAGATAATTCCATCTATTCTATTGATATTGTTGACTCCTTAGCCCATGAAGTTTTTGAAGAAGAAGTTGAGGTTGAATTAGATGAGCAAATGGAAAGTGATATTGAGGTGCCACTGCAACTTGGTAAGGTATCTTACACTATATTACTGACTTCTAACAAGAAATCCTTACCCTTTGTTGTGCAAGCGACTGATCCAAAATTGAAACCTTGTCCAAGTCATCTCAAATATTTGTTTTTAGGAGACGAAAAAACATTTTCGGTGATAATTTCCATCAATCTAATTGATGAGCAAGAAGAAAAGTTATCGAAGGTTCTAAGAGGCCTAAGACGGCAACTAGATGGACCATTATAGAATAAAGGCAATTAGCCAATCCACATGCATGCATCGCATATTACCTAAAGAAGGAGCTAAGCCTACTCGTCAACCGCAAAGGAGATTGAACTCAATGCTGATGGAAGTGGTCAAGTAAAAGATTCTCAAGCTTCTCAAAGTGGACATAATCTATCGTATTTTGGATAGTGAATGGGTTAGCCTAGTCCAATTGGTCCTTAAAAAGACGAGAATTACAGCGGTGAAGAATCAAAAGGATGAGTTGGTGCCCACCCGTATTCAAAATAGGTGGAGAGTTTGTATAGATTATAAGAAACTTAAACAATTCTCTAACTTGAAAATATCACTTCCTTTACCTTTTATTGGTCAAATGATTGAAAGTTTAGCGGGTCATGCTTATTATTATTTTTTTTATGGTTATTCAGGTTATTTTTAGATCGCTATTGTTCCCGAGGATCAAGAAAAGACAACATTTACGTGTCTGTTTGGAACGTTCTCTTATCGTCACATGCCATTTGGGTTATGTAATGCCCTAGCCACATTCCAAAGGTGTATGGTTAGCATATTTTCTGATTTTGTTGAGCACATTATTGAGGTATTTGTGGATGATTTTACTGTATTAAGTGATTCCTTCGATCAGTGTTTGCATAACCTTACATTATATTACACAGGTGCATAAAAACTAACCTTTATTTTAAATTTGGAAAAGTGTTGGCTCAACAAGGTAGAGTTCTAGGTCATATGGTATCGTCCAAGGGTATTGTATTAGATAAAGCCAAAATTGATATAATTCAATTATTACCTTATCCCCCCAAGGTGCGGGAAGGTTTCGTTCTTTTCTTGGTCAAACAGGTTTCGATCAAATATTCATAAAGGACTTCTCCAAGATGTCATCACCTCTATGCAAATTATTGTAAAAAGATGTGGAATTTGAGTTTAATGATGATTGCAAATTAGCATTTGACAAGTTGAAGAATCTCCTCATCTCAACTCCAATCATTCAATCACTTAAATTTTGAGATCATGTGCGATGCAAGTGATTATGCAGTGGCCGCAGTTTTGGGTTAAAGAGTTGGAAGAGTATCTCATGCAATTTATTATGCTCCCATGACTTTGAACGACGTATAGAGGAGTTACCACCACGAAAAAAGAACTTTTGGCTATTGTCTGGGCTTTAAAAAAGTTTTGTCCTTATCTACCTGGTACTAAGGTAATAGTTTATTCTGATCACGCAGCTTTGCGTTACCTGATGACAAAGAAGGAGTCAAAACCAAGGTAATAAGATGGATACTTCTCTTAAGTGAATTTGACTTGGAGATCAAGGATAAAAGTGGAACTATGGATAATAAGCTAGCAGACCATTTGAGTCGATTAACACATGTGGAGGATGAATTAGATATACAAGAGATTTCCCGATGAATAGTTATTTTTAGCAAGGGTGACATTACCATGGTATGCAAATATAGTGAATTTCTTTGTTACTAATAAATTACCCCATGGATTGTCTAGGGCTGAAAAAGAGAAGATCAAAAGTGATACAAAATATTATGCATGCGTTGACCCTTATTTATGGAAGCATTGTGCTGACCAAGTGATAAGAAGGTGTGTAAACGATAGTGAGATCAATTCTATCCTTGCTTTTTGCCATTCTTATGCTTGTGAAAGACATTTTGGAGCCAAGAAAAAAGCAAGAGAGGTATTGGAGTGTGGTTTTTATTGGCCCAATATATTTTGAGATTCTTATCTATTATGCCAATCATGCAATAATTGTCAAAGGGCAAGTAATCTCCTAAAAGAATGAAATGCCTCAAAACCCGATCCAATTTTGTGAATTATTTGATGTTTCGGGGCATTGATTTCATGAAACCTTTTCATGTTTCTTTTGGTTATTCTTATATATCACTGGTAGTAAATTATGTTGTGAAATGGGTGGAAGCCAAAGTCACTCATACTGATGACTCAAAAGTTGTTACAGATTTTCTTAGAACTAACATCTTTTCTAGATTCGAAATTCTAAGGATTTTGATAAGTGATCGGGGCACTTACTTTTGTAACCAAATAGTTGAAACCCTACTAAAGAAATACCATGTAACCCATAGGATATCAACTATGTATCAACCACAGACAAGCGGGCAAGCCGAGGTGTCTAATAGGGAGATCAAGTTTATTTTACAGAAAACGGTGAACTCTAGTCATAAGGATTGGAGCTTACAGTTGAATGATGCATTGTGGGCTTATCGCACAACTTAAAAGACACCTATCGGTGTGTCACTATATTGGTTGGTATTTGGGAAACCTTGTTACCTACCAGGACAGTTAGAACATAAGGCGTATTGGGCTATTAAGATAACGCCTTAACGTGAAATTGGATGTAAGTGGTGAACAAAGAAAGTTGCAACTGTAAGAATTGGAGGAGATTCAAAACAAGGAATACGAGAATGCTTTCATCCATAAGGCGAAGACGAAAGCTTTTCATGATAAAATGATCTCGAGGAAGGATTTTAGAGTCGGTCAAAAAGTACTTCTTTACCGAATGCGTCTTTGGCTATTTCTTGGTAAGTTGCATTCTCGTTAGATTGGATTGTTTGTTATTACTACTATTTTTCCTCATGGTGCAGTTGAAATTCAAAGTTTAAAAACATCCAAGGTGTTCAAGGTTAACGGTCATCAACTTAAGCCTTATTATGAGGGGATTTTAGTGTAAAATGTGATGGAGATGGATTTGGAAGAGTCGGACTACAAAGGTGCTGCATGGGAGGCAACCCATGTCCTTTTATATTTGATTTAATTTATTTGTTTTTAGAGTTTTTATTTTGTCATTGTGTTTGTGTTGAAAATCAAAGTTCTTAATTTACAAGTTAAATGGACTAAATTATGATTTGAAGGTCATGTTTATTGTTTGGTGCTTTAGGAGTAAAAATTTTGTGCTTAAAAGTGTGATTTTATGTATATGCACACCATTTGTTGCACATGTGCGCAAAATTCAGTGGCTGAAATTCATATTCTGCATCACGTGCACATGCGCTCCTGAAGCCTCGTGCATGTGCGCAAGAGGAGCCAGACCAAAGAAACTTACTGCCTTTTGCATACATGCACGCCTACCAGGCTGCACATGTGCACGTGTAAGATTAAAAGGGTGAAACCCCTATTTCCCTAGCACTCAAATGACATATTTTCCCCATTCACTCTACCCTTCTCCTCTCAATCCCTTTCACCCCTAACATTTTTCTACCCTCAAATCACTTTTTAATTCATTCCATTAACATCAATTCATTTTTCTTTCAAGAGTAAACTCTGTCAAGGTACAAATTTCATTAAATTTTCTTATGTTTTTTCTTTTTGGGTTCGATAATTGAATTGCAAGAAATTTTTTATTTTTGTTAATTTAATTGTGCTAATCTGTTATGGATTGGATGTTAAATATGTGGTTTGAGTAATTTGTGAATGAATTATTGTTTGGGAAGTAATTGTGTGTTCTTTATATGGAGAAATTGTTCTTTATTTACACATGTCATGTGTTTGATAAATTGCCTCAATGAATAAAAATCCTAAAATAAAAGGCATTGATGCATGAATTCAATTCCTAGAACTTCAATTATGTCATGTCATTCTCCCTTATCCTTTTTTTTTTTGTGACTAAGAATGTTCTAGGAATGTCATTAATTTATGCACATACCTTAGTTTTGGTACAAACCCATTGGAATTCATCATGTGCATACTACGGTTAATTGTTAGTTGGGGTTGTGAATTTGCATTAATGTGGGGTATTAGTGCTAATATTTGGTTACTTTGTTTCTCAAGTTTAATTTTTGTTGGAATGGCACGCATGGGTAAGAAACCGGCTACGAGCAAAAAAACCATCGGGGCTTCTTCATTCTCTGGGCCTCAACAAGAATATGAGAGCACGCCCGAGGAGAATGTGTTGGCACAATTTGTCAAAGTTGTGGCTCAAAATAAATATGAGAGGGATATATCACAGAGAGCCGCAATCAAAGAGAAGGGTATTCAAATACCATTGGCCAGAGTTCCAAAGATCCGAACTACTATAAGGACACGTGGTTGGAATCATTTCGCATCTATCCCTAAGGATGCGATACTACCGGTAGTGTGCGAATTCTATACTAACTTGACTCATTACAGTGACACTAAGGTGTATGTCCAGGGAAAGGAAGTAGATATTTCTACAAATGCAAATGATCGGCTTTTGAAAGTCAACAGTGCTCATAATGAAAAGTGGCCAACCATTCATGAAACCAATATGAAACTCAATGAAATAACGAGCATCCTTTGCACTAGTGAGGTCGAATGGACATGTAGTGCTGGGGATGTTGCACGGCATTTTAATGCCAATACAATTCCAAAATTGGTTTGGTTAGTATGGTTCAAGTTCTTATGTGTTCGAATCCTTCTAGTAAGCCATCCACACATGTTACACTGCAACGGGCTAAGCTATTATATTGCATTACTGTTGGTAAAGCTGTAAATGTGGGCAACTTCATCCGCCTGTAGATTTGTTACTCAGCGATCAATAAGAAATTCGGCCTTTGGTTTCCCCACCTGATCATGACCATATGTGTAGAGGAAGAAGTAGCAATTGATCCAGCTGAGGAGAAATTGAAGCCCGAAAAACTAATGGCTATAGATGGAGTGAGGGTTCCAATTAGGCAAACTGTTGTCATGCTTCTACTCCACAGCTATCTGATAGCGAGCCCGAGCTGAGGCGTAGTCAGGAGGAGATTTTGGAGCAGATTTTAGTGGAGCAGCAGCGCATGCGACACCGGTTTGACACATATATCCAATATCAGCAGACTATAGAGGCTTGCCAGTTGGCACGAGAGCGAGGAGAAGAGTTGTCTACATTTATCTGCCTTTCCCTCAATTTTCGCTGGAGTTGGTGACTAATGCTCCTTCTAACAATGATGCTTGATGGCCTATGATTTAAAACATTTTTACTTTATATTTTTCTTATTTTTAAGATGATATCGGACTTTTTAGTTATTTTTATTTCTAACTTGTTTAATATTTGTAGTAGTGCTGTCGTTGATTTTGTTGTGTATTACCCTTAAGGGATTAAGTTTTTTTTTACTATTGTGGAATCTCATTCTGCAATTTTCTAGTTTTTCTTTATTTCCCAAAATATTTCATGTTTTGTTTTTGTTCTAGTGTAACAAAGAGTTTCAATTCATATCAAGGGTTATTACGGGATATGCTGCACCAAATGCTCTTCAATACTAGAGAAGCATTTTTTTTCCCACTTTGTGCTTTTATTTTTTTTCGCATTGAGGACAATGCCTATTTTTAAGTGTGGGGTAGGGAGTTATCTGGATTTATATTGTTGGTGACCAAATTGTTTATTTTGCTCATTTTTGATACTTAACATTTTAATTTTTCTTTTGATTTGAGAGCTTTTCAAGGTTTTTGAAGTTTTTTTTTTTGTTTGTGCGAATTAGTTGGAGAATTTTTGAAATTTTTAGAAAGTGTACAATGCTTAGCATGTTTCTTTAATTTTTTGCATGATAATTTTTTGAGTTAAACCATTCATGAGTGAGTAGTCGGTGTTAATATTTTCCATGCATGATTTTTAAGAGTTATTGAGCACTTAGCCATAAATTAATTTTGTTTGGATACTTAGAGATAATTATGTAGACTCACCTTTATTACATCCCATAAACTTGCTTTATTACATTTTCGAGACAAAATTCTTAGGCAACTTAATTTGGTTTAATGATGAGGGTAGAGAATTCTTTGGTTGTTTGAGCCTTCCAAGCCAACCTTTGAAATTTTTATCCCTAGTAACCTGTCTGAGCCTTAATTTGTTATGAATGGAGAGAAATACCATTCGCCTTCTTTCATTTAAACTCATTTTACCTACTTTTATGATTGCCTAATAATTTCTTTTAATTTTCTATCTAAATTGTCCCTTAAAGAGTTTTATTGCACACATTTATTTGTAAGGGGATATAATGGTAGAAGGTAGTAGAATGAGGGTGCTAATCTGATTAAGTAAATGGTATACATTTATGGGACATAAAAGGGTAGTGGAAAAAAAATACTTTGCATGTGCAGGTAGTGCCTATCACTGGTACATGTGTTAATGTCTTTGCAGGTAGTGCCTACCATTAGTACCCGTATTTGGAATTGGACATGAAATAAATATGAAGAATGGATCCGATAATAAGGAAAAAAAAGGAGATATTGTTAGAAAAATGTTGGCATGTTGGGCCAAGAAGAAGAAGGAGGACTTTCTTGTTGATTATTTGTTTAGAACCTTTCATGGGTGTTTGTTATTCAAGTGTAGGGTTGTGGATGTATGTTGCTTAATGGGTGAAGAGAAGTTTTATTTTAATGTGTGGCTAGTATTATTGTGAGCTCATAATTCTAGTATAATAGCTACACAATCATGTCGTTTACCTCAGTTTTCCTGTAATTTGAGCAATAATTGAGTGAATTATGAGCCTAATTGTTTTATTTTTATTTTATATAGGTCTTGAATGAAAAAGGAGCCCAAATGGTCAAAAAGTTGGAGAAAAATCAAAAGGATGCAAAACGTGCATCGGTAGGAAGTGAATTTAGACACTGTTATTTTGAGCATAACTTTCTTGTCCAAGATCCAATTGATGTAATTTAAGATACTTTGGAAAACTAAGAGAGAGAGCTACAATTTTATTTTTTAGTTTTTCCAAATTCCATAAGAATCAAGGTCAAAACTGAATGGAAATTGAAACTGGTGCACTGGAATTCATGCACATGCGTGAATGAAAGTTTTCGCATGTGTGCAAGTCAAGAAAAAAGAAATTTAGCTACTGGTCTTTGCGTACATGCACGAGAAATTACTGTGCATGTGCACACGATGAGTGGCTAGTGATGTAAATTACTTGTTTTGGAAGTTTTCTCCACCCAGTTGGATTCCTTTTCATGTTTTGGTGTATTTTTGTCATCTTAGAGTCTAAAACCCTGATGTATCCCCTATAAATACCCCATTATGGGGGGAGTTGAATATACATGGTCATCATTAGTTGGATTAGATATTAGATTAGGAAAATCAAAGCTAGGGTTTTATTCTTCTTGTTTAAGATTTCAAGCACATCAACTTTTTGTTTCGGCTACCCATTGAGTTTACTTTCTTATTTATATTCAATTTAATTTCAATTTTTATTGCAATTCCATAGTCTTAATTTGATTTTCCTACATTTTCTTTTCTAGTTCATTTATTTAAATTTGCTTATGGTAAATTTTATTGCTTTCTCTAAGTTTAATTAATTTTGGTGATTGTTCTTATTTTCTTAGTGTTTAGAATTATTTTAGTAGGTAGTAACAAGACCCTTTAATTGATTTGTCTAACTAGAAAAAAATTCGTGAACTCTAGTACTTGACCAATAGTCCTTGTGAGAACGATCTTTACTCACCCTAATCTACAAACATACCTCGTATCCTTGCAAGTATGTGTAGGTATTGATTAGGGTTATTAAGGCTTAATTATTACTTGTTTGTGAATTGAATTACCCAATCAATATTTACTTGAATAAGTTTTTGGCATCGTTTTCGGGGACTATTCGTGGCACAATATTAGGTTTAGTGAGCCTAACTCGATTAGACTTTTTATTTTTCTTTTAATTATTTACGATTGCTTTTTGTTCATTTTAATTTTTCTTTTGTATTTCTGCTTTAATATTTGAACATTGTCCTTTTTCATTATAGTTTATGGCAAATACTCGTTCATCCAATCAACCACTTCTTTTAGGTGATTGGGAAATTGAACAAACTCTAACTAGAAACCTCAGGAAATCACAAGAATTAAGCCAAGAATAGAATTTAATGGAGAATCCAAATTGTAATATTGGGGATCAAGAAGAAGTAATGGGTAATCATGACAATAGAGGTAATTCTAATCTCCGACCCCTTAGATATTATAATGCCATACCGGATTTTGACGAGGCAAGTTCTAGCATTGGCTGAATACCCGCACAGGCCAACAATTTTGAGAGCAAGATAGCTTTGATTCAAATTATCCAAACCCATGCTATGTTTGGAGGTGGGCCAAATCCCTATGCACATCTGATGAATTTTGATGAAGTTATTGATACCTTCAAATACAATGGGGTACACCCTGATTGTATTCGAATGAGAGCTTTACTGTTTTCTCTGCAGGATAGGGCAAAGGCTTGGTTGCAATCATTCCAACAAGGTACTTTTACCACGTGGAATCAGCTAGCTGAAGAATTTTTGGCCAAGTACTTTCCACCATCAAGGACTGCAAAGTTCTGCAATGACATTACATTATTCCGACAAATCACTAGAGAGAGCCTAAATGAAGCATGGGAGCACTTCAAGGAGTTTCTTAGAAAGTGTCCGCATCATGCCATTCTATTATGGCTACAAGTATAGACATTGTACAATGGATTATTTTTGGAGACGAGATAACTCTGATAGTCAATGCAAGCGCAGGAGGTGCTTTTCCTCTTAAAACTTTAGAAGAGGCACAAGAGCTGCTAGACAGTATGACATCAACACATTATTTTCATGTCATAATCACTCCTTTGGCTGGGCAACAACCGCAACAACAAGTCGATCAAGTTAATACCCCACAAGGAGGTATGATAAATCTCAATGATGCCTTCTTCGCTTAACAAGGTATGATGTTGAATATGATGACCAATTTGACAAAGGCCCTAGAAAATTTGGGAAGGAATTCATTGAAATTCATAGATTCAGTACCTCAAGGGATCTTAACTTGTGACTTTTGTGGAGGAAACCATCAAAATGGCCTCAGTGAAACACCCATGCCACGATGTGAGTATGTTTAGTTTGTTTCAAATCAATATTCATGGCGAGGGAATCATCCAAATTCATATGGTAGCACCTACAACCCATCATGGTGTAATCATCCAATTTCTTATGGGTGAATGAAAACAATGTTTAAAATCCATGTCTTTCTAACCCAGCCAGCCATAATCAAATCTTCCTGCTCAAGTTTCATCTTCTCGACCATAACAACCACCTCACCAGAGGAATTTACAAAACTTTTCGCCTCAACCAAATAACTCATACCAATCTCTTCCACCAAGATCCCCACGTCAAAATCCCAATTAACCTCCATATATAAACCATGATCAATCCGCTTAAGATTGTTTGAGGAGGGACTTTGAAGATTTGAAGAGGGAGTATGAGAATTTGCGAGCTTTCGCAAGGAACATGGAACTGTAACTTGGACTGTTAACTCGACAAAATAATGAAAGACCTATGGAAGCATTTCCAAGAGACACAATTCCAAATCCAAAGGAGCAATGCAATGATATTTCACTAAGGAATAGAAAGGAACTCGGTGTACACTATTAGAAAAACATAAAATAGTGACGAAAATTAGCTATCGATTTTATCAGTTGCTATTAGCAACGGAATTAGCGACCGAATTCTCTATTTTTCCATAATATTATTAAAGGAATTTACCAATGAATTTATCCATTGCAATATTTTTGAAAAAGGCTTTTTTTTTTTGTAATTGTAACCAACAGATAAATCCATTGGTAAAGTAATTAAAATAAAATAAAAAACTCTAGCAACAGATAAATCCATTGCTAAGAAGATCAGTTGAAAATAATTGATCTCTTAGCAATGGAAATATCTGTTAGTAAGAGGCAACACCCAAAAAAGCCCTCATCCCAACCCCAACAGTCGATCCACATTCCTCCACCACTATCTCCATCTTCTCACCTTCATTCCTCTATCCACCCTCATCTATAATCAACCCTACCACTATCACTTCCCTCTATCTCATTCTTTCCCTACCTTTAATTCTCCTGTTAATTTTCTTCTCCCTCGATCAGTCTGCCACCAACTCAATGCGACCACCTTCCGTTATCATCAGTCTCTACCAACATCCGCCACCACTATCCTCAGCCACAAAGAAAAGCTTCAACTGTTAGTATTTTAGGTAGTATTATTTATTGGTTGTTGGTCCTTTTTTTCACAAAATCTCTATTTACGCTTTACTTTTTTTATATATCTCATGTTTTACCCTTGCAATTATTTTTATTTTTTAATTATAATTTATTGTTGCTTACATTATGGAAATTTGTAAAATTTTTAACTGTGCGTAATTAGTGTCTTGTGCCGAAAATTTGCTGAAAATCAATGTGGTTTTCCCTTTTTAATTTACCTGGATTTTTTTGTTATTTAATATTTCAGAATTAAAATTTATGCTTTATTTGATTTGATTTTTTTGTCAGAAAGGTAACTAATTTTATTGCCCAAAAGGTTAATTAGTTTCAAAATTTTTGCTACAGTTATAATTGTAATCAAATCCTACTCAAAGCTGGTTGAGGTCTATGATATCCCTATCCTGTTTGTACGTCTATTGCTGGTTCTGATTTACTCTATCTTGGGAGTTGAGCTTCATATTTCTTGTTGATGGTGAATTTGTGCTTCTTGAGGTGAATTCCCATCTCAATTCTGCTTAATTTGCTCCTTGGATTTCAAGTTGGTATGTTTTAAATATTGGATCTTTTATTTGATAATTTGGTGAAGATTTGAAAGTTCTCTACTTTTTTATGTTTCTTGAATTTAATTTTGGCTTTAATTGTTAATGAACTCTTTTTTATTGCCTTTGAGATCTCACTTAATTGTCTTAATTGGTTTATTTCAGTTTTTTATAATGTGGTAGCTTTGCTTACGTTTATTTAAGTTTTTAATTACGTTTGAGAACTCTGTCATAATGTAGACAATTCTACAATTTATACCGAATTTCAGTTTCTTGATTTTTGTTTATACATAGTAACAGGGCATTAATGTTCTTGTTTAATTAATAAATTTTATGTGTAAATTCTTGACTTTTTCTAGATGCAAATTGCCATGATATCAAAGTAAAAAGCATTTCTATTACTCTGTTATGTTCTAGCAACATTTTGGATGATTTGTGTGCATGTGCAAGTAGGCCTACTTGTAATATTAGATCCATTCAATTGGTTGTTTTTTATCTCTCTGTGACTATTTGAATATAAAATTATTGAATACTCCCAACATAGACTTTCTTTAACAGATGACTACGTGAGTAAACTACATTAGGAAAAAAATTAAGTTTTCAATTAAGTTTTCTTGTATAATTAGTTTTTTTGTTCAAATTGTAAAAGTTGACACAACTCATTAATTATGCATAACAAATCGTTTTTAGAGTAGTAACATGGAGTATTAAGGTATTCCAGATACTACATACTTTATTGCCATTTGTTCTTAACTTAAATACAAATACCATACTTTTCTCAAATTAACTAAACTTGTAAGAGAATTATTTTATTATAGAATTTAGTAATTTAGTACATATTGAATATAACTTTAAGATTCGTAACACATGTATTATTAGTTAATGGAATATTCAAGTATTTTTTTTTTCTAAATACACAAGTTCAAAGTTTATAAATGTAAAGATAAGCTTGCAAGTAGAAGTTTACATGGATATTCAATCATTTTGATTCATTGAAAAAGTTTAATCGGAGTGTCAAAATAATTGACGAATGTTTATTTGTCATTAAACACTATATTTTAATACCTCAATTGAAAGAGTTCGAACCACATCCGTATATTATTATCCTGAACAATTCCAGGTAATGTTGTTGAGTTCCTTAATCCAACACCTAATCTAGACAATTGAAGTGTAAATTGTTGAGCCATTTAACTACAAAACCTTAACCCAAGTTACTATTTAACAATGCTTTTGGTAAGTCACCCTGCCCAAAAAGAAAAATGAAATAATGAAAAATTTACCAATGGGAACATGGGAATAATTGTAGACTTAAGCATGTATAGATAATTCCACAGTCACATTGAGGCCTTCCAATCACTAAGAAATATACATGAGACTGTTATTTTTAATTTCAGATTGTAACCACCACCAAGGAAAGGTCTAACACCACCTAAGATTGAATCTTGATGGCTTCTGTGTCTTCAATCACAAAGGTTCTCCTAGATGCTGCAGCAGTTAACTGAGTGACAGTGCAGCAGTCGCAGCCGTGGCAGCTGCCTTACTAAGGCATGTTTTTTCTGGTCATTCTTTGATTCCAGCAATGCCTGTTGTATGGGTGGTGTTGTGGCGATCATCATATGTGTTGAGGTCAAGTCCTTTTGACCTGGTGCAGTTGCAGAAGACCTTCGGAAACTCCATCTCCTCTTTTCTTTTGAAATCATAGGTGGACTTGTTATTGGTGTTGTTGGAACATGTTCAGTTGAAACAGAAGTTGGTTGAAGACTACTTGCATTCTTCTCTTTCTTCTTCTAGCTATCCTTCTTTCCAGTCAAGAAGTTTCTTATCCACGTGCCTGTCCTTCCCATCTCTTTCACAATCCTGAAACTGGCTGAACCACTAAAACAAAGAAAGGGATACGAAAGATTGACTCTTCAAATGGTCTAACTCTTTTCTTTTCTTTTTAGGATTTTATCATTAGTTTTTTTACTATTTTCATATTGACTTACTTAAAGTTTTAGAGCATTTTTATTTATTTTTTAGGGTTTATTTATAAAGATTTTCTTATTTATTAACAAAACATTTAATTTTTTGATTTATTTACAAGAAGTTTAATTGTGAAGATTTTCTGATATATTTACAAAACCTTTAATTTTTTTTAATTTTTTTGCAAAACCTTTAAAGCGTAGATGTGCTTTATAGTAATACTATTATTTTATTTTGCACTATATTAGTGTGTGTGCCTCTATGTCTTGTTTGAAAATTTTAATTCTTATGAGTGACCTTTCATCAGGAGAAATCTTGTTGGCCAAATATATGAAACAATAATGCATGTTGTGGGTGACCAAGATTGCTCAATTCCACAATCCTCCTGAGTGCCCTTTAATGTGATGTTTTGAACTTATTGGTTGTATATGGCTATTAATTTATCACATTCACCTTCAGTTTTCCAAGCAGGTGTCATTTAGTTTGTACTAGCATTTGCTGTGTAGTCTAGGTTGTACGGTAGCAGCATAGTTATATGTGTCCTAAATTATTTAGGTTTTATATATAAAATCAAACATATACTGCTATAGATGAAAATTTGACCAATTAAGCTACTTTGAAGTTTTAACCATAATTAACAACGAGTTGCTGAATCTGCATAATTCTTTAACCACACTTGAGTTAAAATTAACTTGGGTATGTATTTATAGGAGTTTATATTGGATTTGACAACAGTGAAGTAGAGTTTGGATTTGGGACATTTTGTCATTTGATGCACTCCCTAATACGAGAAAAATAAAATATTTTGATAGTAGTAAAAAATATGAATTCAATGAAAATGTGTTTTATGTTTTTATACTTTTGTAACTATTTTAGGTGGATTGGAGCAACAATGTTAGTATTACTTGTTAGTAAAGGCAAAGAAAGAACATTTGCATTCTTTTACGTGTAGTGTGGTGAAGAATAAAAGGAAAGTTTTAATCAATGTGGAATTAATAGAGTATTTGGTAACTTAAATACTATTGATACACATCCTTTCTACTTTAACGATATAATTGACATTATATATTAACTACGATGACATATAGACTTCAACCAAGTCAAAGCCGGTTTTTTATTATTATTATTTTAATCAAATAAGCAAAATTATATCAAAAATCTAATAATCACATCAATCTCTTCATTAAGTTCAAACTTGGCCATCAAAAAGTGTGGAAGACTTGTGCAGTAGCCTTCTTAAGTCATGGGGATTGCAAATTAACTATAGTACTAGAGGATTAGTAATAATATTTACCTAATCCAATTATACCTTATGCTCATATCAATGTATCCTTAGTTGCTAGCTAGATAGCAATCCCCTCTTTACAGATCCAAAACTTCCTTAATTTTGCATAATCTCAATTCTCAAAATGAACAAACAAAAACACAGGAATAAAGCGAACATGGTATGTAATCATTAGTTCTGGAACCAAACTAATATCATATCTACATACTTAATCCATTACAAACTGTTGGCCCAAAAGTAACCTAAGAAGGGGGTGAATTAGGTTGTCTCAAAAAAAACTACATAAACCTTTTGAAGTGCTTAAAGAAAAAATGCAAACTTTGTGCAAGAAATGAATACTTAAGCACAAATGATCAAAGATAAATATTTAACAATCAAAGCTTAAAGAAGAAATAAAAGATTGAGATAAAGAATATCAAACCAAACTCTCAATCTTCTTAAGCTTGGAGTACATCCACTAGTAGTGCCTCTTCAAAGAAGGTGAGGCAATAACCTTCTTGTACACAAAGTAGGCTCACCCTTGCACCAACTAAGTTTCTGTAGTTGAGCCAAAGGGTTTTACACTACAACCTCACTTTTGTACACTTGTTATCCCTCCACTCTTACACTTGAAGATCACTCACTAGTCTACTCTTGCTCACACTAATTTCCTCTAGTTGAGCCAAGAGAACTATACTACCCAAACCAATACAACCCAAAATATTTTAGCCTATTTCTCTCAAAATAGCTCTTACAAGTGTTTGTATTGAATGTAGTAGTTCAACTCTCTATATTTCTCATTTACAGTTTCACTTGGGGGATATTTATAGAAGCCCAAAAATTGCTTCCAATAGCACTCTAACGGTTATTTTCTATTTCCTGAGAAACTAGCCGTTTGGTCTTTCGAACGACCGATACTGTGAGTGTACGTTCAAACGAAGTAGCCGTTGGACCTTTCAGACGTCCGAAGAATAGCCTCTGCGTCCGTCTCTGAGGGTATTCGTTCGGACGTCTGAGGATGCGTTCGGTCCAAGCAATGTCTTCTGGAAGTATGATCGGACGCTATTCTTCATCCGAGGCTTCAGGTCCTTAGTGTCAGACGAGTCTTCCTTTCGGACAATCATCAACGTCTGTAGAGTTTTACTGGTCATTTTCTTCATTGTGTTCGGACGATCATTTACGTCCGAAACTCCCTATTTTTCTGCACACTTGTTTTCAAACGATTAGTGCAATTTGGTCATCATCAAAACATGATTATCATAACTGGGGTTCAACATAAACAAACAAAAGAATACTAATAAAAGACTACAAACTAATTTATTCTCAAACAAAAGAATACTAATAAAAGACTACAAACTAATTTAATCTCTGAAATTATTCTTATTATCATATCAAGATTACAGTTATTGTCCAAATTATCTTCTCTTTGTTTAGAGCTTTCTAGTGGTTGTCTAAACTCAAAGTGTAATGTTGTAGAATAAAAAAGGAGATGTTATAAAAAATTCATACTCAAGTCCTTTAATTGAACCTCAAAAGCATTGAATGTGAAAAAGAATTTGACTTGATCACTTATTATGCAGCTTATAAGGTAGAAGGTTGCTTATACTTTGGGTCAAGGTATTGGAGTAATTGCTTGCATTACAGAGCATTTGCAAGAAAGCGAATAAGTTAACACTTTTGATGCCTATCTATATTGTTATTCGTCCTTCTACCTCTTTCTCCAAAATATATTGTTATTTGTATTGCTTTGTGTGTTTTGCTCAATTAATAGAAATTTGAATGTTTAGTCAGTAACAATATCTTCAGTTTTTGTGAATGTTTGAATCGACCTAGTGCTTGCCGAGTCATCATGACTGTTTGAATTGGTTTGTAAATAAGAGAATGTACAAAATTAGGAAAAGCTATGTTGAAAATTTTGTAAGAATATATGTTAAAAATGGCCAAGTAATTGAACTATTGTTTCTTTTGCTTTGCATGTGTGGGTTGGGTAATATGAAATTGAAAGTTTAATTAGTACCATACAATATCTTCAATTTTTGTGAATGTTAGAATCAACCCTTGCCGGGTCATCATGACTGTTTGAATTGGTTTGTGAATAAGGGAATGTACAAAATTAGGGGAAAGTATGTCAAAATTTTTGTAAGAATATATGTTAAGAATGGCCAAGTAATTGAACTATTGTTTCTTTTGCTTTGCATGTGTGGGTTGGGTAATATGAAGTTTCAAAGTTTAGTTAGAACCATACAATTTCTTCAATTTTTGTGAATGTTTGAATCAACCCTTGTCGGGTCATCATGACTGTTTGAACTAGGTTGTGAATAGGGGAATGTGCAAAAAACAACCTGTTAGGGGAAAATATGTCAAAATTTTTCTGAGAATATATGTTAAGAATGGCCAAATAATTGAACTATTGTTTCTTTTGCTTTGCATGTGTGGGTTAGGTAATATGAAGTTCAAAATTTAGTTACTACTATACAATATCTTTAGTTTTTGTGAATGTTTGAATCGAACCTTGCTGGGTCATCATGAGTATTTGAATTGGTTTGTGAATAGGCGAATGTACAAAATTAGGGGAAAGTATGTTGAAATCTTTGTAAGAATATATGTTAAGAATGGCAAAGTAATTGAACTATTTTTTCTTTTGCTTTGAGTGTCTGGGTTAGGTAATATGAAATTTTAAAGTTTAGTTAGTACTATTCAATATCTCCAATTTTTGTGAATGTTCGAATATATGTTAAGAATGCTTTGAGAACTAAATAGTTGAATATTTACTTCTCACAAATTATGGATATTCGGTCTTGGCATTATTGGAAGTATGGTAAGTTATTACCTGATCACACTAGTTAAGGTTGCAACATCGCATTTCTTAGAGGAGTTGAGAGTTTGTTCAATTTGCCAACAAACAACCACAATATGCTAATGATAAAGAAATTAGGTGACCTTATTCCAAAGATCAAAATAGGAAACTGATGATTCTGGATCATGTGGTTGAACACATTTTAAAATATGGTTTCATGGCAAATTATTGGTATTGGACTTCATATTGTGAGTCTAAACCAATAAGGGTTGATGATCATGAGACAGATTCAAGTAATTCTGAATTCTTGTATAATGAACATCAGAATAGGTACCAACGTACGATGTTTGATACATTTGGTCCAAATAATTTTGGATATGAATATCGTTAAGAGGAACAAAGAAGAGTAAATTTTGAGGAGCCTCTTAATACTGAAGTTACTCACTTCTATGATATGTTACATTCTGCTCAACAATAATTATACCTTGGTTGTGAAACATTTACTGAGTTGTCTATGACTGTTCAATTGATGAGTTTGAAATTAGACTATAACTTGTCACAGGTTGTTGTGTTGACAAAATGTGTGACATTGTGAAACGGGCAACTCCTCTAGGTAATTGTGTAACTAGTAATTTTGACAAGACAAAGAAGTTAGTGAAGAAACTTGGTTTATCTGCTATTAGGTATGATTGTTGTATAAATGAGTGTATGCTTTATTACAAAAGTAGTAGAAATGATTACGAGCATTGCAAGCATCCTCGATATAAACCATCCAAAAAAAGGGCTGGAAGGAATAAACTAGTTCCTTACAAGAGGATGCACTATTTCCGCTCATTCCAAGACTTAAGAGGCTATATGCATCTCCTAAATTAGCTAAACACATGAGATGGCACATTGAGAATAGGAGAAGCTCAGTGTCTTATGCATTCCCTCAGATGGTGAAGCATAAAAAAACTGTGATCGAAAACACCCAGATTTTGCCTTTGACCAAAGAACAGTTAGATTTGGTTTGTGTGCAAATAGTTTTAATCCTTTCAACAGCGGCAAACCTTACTCATGTTGGCATGTTGATTGTAATTCCATACAATCTTCCACTTGAAATGTGCATGTCTGCTCGTTATATGTTTTTAACTTACTTTATTCCTGGTCCACATAACCCAAAAAGCTGAATTGATGTATATTTGCAACCTTTGATTAACGAGTTGAAACAATTATGATTAAAGGGAGTCCCTACATATGACATATCTATGAAACAAAACTTAAAATGAAGGCAGCATTGATGTGAACGATTAATGATTATCCTGCATATGGCATACTATCAAGGTGGAGTACATCTGGAAAATTGGCATGCTCCATTTGCATGGAGCAAACCAAAGCATTAAGGTTAAAATTTGGAGGAAAGAATTCATCGTCGGATTGTCCTCACCAATTATTGCCCGAGGATCATGCCTTTAGAAGGAATGTTGATATTTTTTTCAAGAATCGTATTGGGAGGTCACTTTCTCCTTGTAGATTAAGTGGTGAAGAATTGTGGAAGCGAGTCGAAAACCTACCAAAAATAAAGAGTTTGAAAGTATGTCAACACTAAAAATTTGATGGTTATGGGTGACACACAACTGGTCTAAACAGAGTATTTTTTAGGAGTTGCCTTATTGGAAGGATAGTTTAATTCATCACAACTTAGAGGTCATGCATATCAAGAAAAATGTTTTCGACAATGTGTTTTATACTATGATGGATAACTAAGACAAGACCAAAGACAATTCAAAGGCACGATGGGATTTGAGTGTTTATATAGGCGACGTGAATTGGAATTGAAAACCTTACAAATAGGAAACTTGTAAAACCAAAAACTAACTTCACATTCTCATTGAACCAGCGATGAGAAAATGTAGTTGGGTTGAAGGGTTAAAGGTGCCAGATGGATATGTTTCAAATTTGGCTAGATGCGAGGATCGGGATGGAGGCAAGTTACTTGGGATGAAAAGTCATGATTGTCATGTGTTTATGAAACGATTGCTTCCTATTGCATTTAGTGGATTGCCTGAATCAGTATGGAAGAGTTGAGCCTTTTTTTCCGCGTATTCAAATTTCTGTTGCACTAAGTTGTGGGAAGATGTAGTTATTCAAAAGGGAAAAAACATTCCTGTAATCTTGTGAAAACTAGAATGAATATTTTCACCGGAATTTTTTGACGTTATGGAGCATCTACCTATACACCTGCCATATGAGACACTAGTTGGAGGACCCGTTCAATACAGGTGAATGTATCCGTTTGAGAGGTAATAACTGAACTTTTAATGCATGGTTAAAAACATTGTTGCCAAGAAACTTTTAATACAATTAACTACCAGGTTTCTCATGAATTGAAAGGAATGGTAAAAAATATAGCCCGTCTAGAAGGCTTGATATGTGAGGTGTACTTGTCTCTAGAAACCTCCTACTTTTGTTCTTACCATTTTTTATCCCATGTTCAATGTAAGTCCACAAGAATTGGACACAATGAAATTGGTGGATTTGATACAACTATACCACCTACCTTGTCAGTTTTCAATCAACCAGGCCGGCTAACAGGAAAGTATAAAAGGAGATTTTTAAGAGTGACGGATCAGAAGATGGCTACAACTGCATTGCATGTACTCTTGAATTGTGATGAAGTGAAGCCTTTCTTGATGTAAGCATAATATTTTTGTTTAATTATGATATTTTAGCATAATCTTTAGTGTCTTTAAAATAAAAAAATAATTTATAGGATGTATGAGCAAGCTGTACGAACATATTGGCCTCATGTTAGTGACAAAGAAATTAAACTATCGATAGAGGAAAATTTCGTGAAGTGGTTCTATCAATATATAAGTAATAATTCTAGCTAGTATCAATTAATTTGAAGGAAAGTAAAATTATCTAAAGTTCTTATTTTTATGCTAGGTTCGCAATCCGCAGAACATGGTACATAATGAGTGCTTGCATGATGTTGCATGGGGCCTTGTTAGAGAGGTTAAAACATGGCCAAAATTCTTTGTCAATGGATACATATTTTACACGAATGAATGGGCAGATGGTAGAAAAACAACTAATAGTGGAATGTGTCAAAAGTGAAGGTAATCCTACACAATCAAGTGACTTTTATGGTATACTTAACGAGGTGGTTCAATTACAATATCTAGGTAAAAAAAATGTAGTTTTGTTTAATTGTAACTGGTATGATTCGATAAGTAGTCGAGGGATTAGAGTTCATAACCAATATGAATTGTTGAAGTTAGAAAAATAGGAAGGTATCCAAGATTTGATACCTTTATACTTGCACAACATGCGTCTCAAGTGTGTTATGTTCCATATCCAGGACAAATAAGAGACCAATTGGATTGGCTTGTTGTGATAAAGACAAGGCTTAGGGGTAGAATTGACAAAGATCATACCATCGAAAATTCTTACCAGGATACACTTCCTCCTGTTGCTACAGTTATGGATAATGACCCATTGGATTTGTAGTAGATAGTAATGGGACATTTGAAGAAATTGATGATCTTGAATTGGGTAGGAAGAGGAAAAGGAAGAGGAAGAGGAAGAGGAACAAGAAGAGGAAGATGAAGATGAATACATTTGATGATTAACAAAAATTTATGAATATTTTAATTACATGGATAAATGAATTTGTACTTTCTCCATATCTATATTTTGTTTTGGTAATTGTTTACCAGTATTGCATTTTCTTTATGTTATTTCGATTTATGGACTCATGCTATTCTATTTTTTATTTGTTTGTAGTATTGGTATATTTGATAACTATTATTTAGTGTAGTAGTAATACAGTAGTATCAGGAAGAATTATCAAGTAGCTGAAATAAAAAACTCTCCTTCTTCTCTCTACATTATATTTGATAACTATTATTTAGTGTAGTAGTAATAGAGTAGTATCAGGAAGAATTATCAAGTAGCTGAAATAAAAAACTCTCCTCCTTCTCTGTACATTCTCTCTCTAAAAAACTCTACACTTGGTTGATTCTCACTCGGCATGGCTGAGAAAAAGGCCCTTCAGCAAAACAATATCTTTAACGCAAGTTTTACTTTGCAAACAACAGCTACAAAAACAATCTTCACAGCCAGACCAACCCTCGAAGCAACTACAATCCTATAAGGGCAAACCGGCCATCGTTTTTTCTAAAGAAGAAGTCCAAAAGCTGGCCGCACCATTTCGTTTCATGTTAGTAGGTAATTTTTCCAGAGGCAAACCTAACATGGAGACGGTGAGGAAAAGCTTCCACACAATTGGATTCAAGGGAAACTTCACTGTTGGTTTCCTTGATCATAGACATGTACTCATTCGTTTTTCATTAGAGGAGGACTATCTTCGTTGCTGGCTCATGAATACTTAGTTTATCAATTGTTTCTACATGCATATCCTCAAATGGCATCCACTTTACACTCCAGACATTGAGCCCTCCATTGTACCTCTTTGGATTACTCTCAAGGGACTACTTGCTGTCTTTTTCAACAAGCACTCAATTTTCAGCCTTGCTCAAGCAGTTGGCACCCCTCTTAAACTAGACATGGCTACTAAAAATTTCACCCGCCCTAACATGGCCAAGGTATGCTTGGAAGTGGATATTTTAAACAGGCTACTCTCCCCACAAGGATTTGGCTGGGAATAGGAGAACATGGAAAATGACAAAAATTTTGCTATGAAGAGATTCCACGTTATTGTACAAAATGCAACAAACTCGGAAACAGCCTAGACGAGTGCTTAGTAGGAGCTCCAAAGACTGACAAGAAGCAAGATGACTCCTCAGTCCCTTCCAAACCACAATAACCTAAGGACAAAGGTATCTCGCAATGGAGGCCAATCAAGAAAAATGCAGCAGACACCTAAGGAGTTGGTAAGGATAAGCTACCACTGGACACTTTGAATCGCGATCAAACCCTGGACATGTCATTGGAGCAAGAAGCACAACAAAATTTCCAAATGGCAACAAAATTGGTGGGGGACGAGGTGGTGGAAGGAACGGCAGCTCAGCCATCTCCCAAGTTGGCAAACACTCCAACAATGCACCCTGCAATTCTGGATTTTCAAAATTTGAATCCCTTCGAAGGAGAGTTGAATAATTCAAATTTGAGGAAGAGAGAAGACTCTATCAAATTTTGTTGGAAAAGAGCTGACTCGTTCAAACAAACTAACAAATTAGCTAGCCACATCTCCAATTCAAAATTCAAACAACCTATCCACAGACAACTTTTTCATCTCTCATGCAAAAATTTTGAGAAATTACCATGCTATTTTTCGGACAGTGATTTACCCCATGAAAGCATGTAACAGAAAATTCTCTTCAGCTCGCCCTTTCCATGCCAAAACCGAATGGTAAGTCCACATCCAAAAAGAAGTGCAGGCATCAACAAACCTACAACATGCCAAGAGCAATGCGAACAAGGTTTTCTACTAAACCTTCCTCCTAGCTCCCTAATTCTTCTCTATTAAATGGATCGCATCCTTGTATGGAACATAAGAGGGATAGCCAATAAACCGTCCATTCATAGACTAAAGTTGCTGATAAAACAATACAAAATAAAAATTCTTACTTTAATGAAACCAATGGTGGACAAAGCAAGGATTACCTTCTTCGCTCACAATTAGATTAGGATTTGATAGCTGTGATTGCAATTCTAATGGGAAAAATTTGTGTTTTCTAGAAAAAAGAGCTAGTTTTAGCTCCCATTTTCATTTCTGCTCAGTTATTCCATGTGTCCATTTCCTCTACTTCTTCTCACATGGATATGGCAGCCTCTTTTGTATATGCAAAGTGTACAAAAATGGAAAGAATGACTCTATGGAAGGATCTTCGAGCTGTTCAACCCCAATCTCCATGGCTGGTAGGTGGTGATTTTAATGTTATTTCGAGCTCGAATGAATATAAAGGTTCTTGCTCCTTAAACCTTGATGCTATGAGAGAATTCAATGATTTTCTTCATGATTATGGCTTGATGGATTAGCCCTTTCAAGGCTGCAAATATATATGGCGCAGCAATAGGTTTGGAAATGTTGTATTGAAGCGGCTAGACAGATATGTGTACAATAATGATTTTCTTGTAGCCTTTCAACACATTAGTGTAGAGCATCTACTAAATACGTGCTCCGACCGTACTTCATTCTCCACTTATTCTCAAAGTATACAATGCAATCACATTAGGGCCTAAGCAATTTAAAATTTTAAACATGTGGATTAAGCATAAGAATTTTTTTCAGGTTGTAGAAAGCAATTGGTGCTTACGTTGTTCTGGATCCCCCATTTCTATTCTAGCTTCCAAACTTAAAAGGTTGAAATTGGAGCTAAGGAACTGGAATCACATGATTTTTGGAAATGTTTTCACCAAGGTATAGGAAGTTGAACAAGATGTCAAGCTCAAGGAAGAAGCTTTTTTCAACATCAAAATCAAAGTAACCAAATTGCTTTGGCTAAAGCATAGGCTTTTCGCACTAAGTGCCTTGCAGAGGAAGAAACCTTTTGGTGTCAAAAAAAGGGGATGAAATGGTTGAAAAAGGGTGACCAAAATTAAAAATTCTTCCACTCTACTCTCTTGGACAAGAGACAAAGATTGCTTATTTCAAAGATTAAGGTTGATGGGGTCTGGATCGAAAATTTGCAACTAATTGATCCTTTAGGCTAAAGGAGTTAACTTCTTCCAGGGGCTCTTGTCATGTAATGATCCCGTAGCTATAGACCACTCCTTGTTAGATACCCTCACAGAAACAATCTCCAATGAGGATAATTGGTTCTTATTATCCGAACTCTCAACAAAGGAATTGAAGGATGTTGTGTTTTCCCTCAATCTTGATAGAGCTGCGGGTATTGATGGCTACAATGGGATTTTCTTCACCACTTGCTAGGATATTATTCAACAAGACCTCTTTCATGTAGTCAGCTATTTCTTGAAGGGAGCAAGACTGCCAAGAATGTTTAGCAACACCCTCATTAATCCCAAAAACGGCCAATCCCTAGTCTTTCAATGATTTTAGGCCCGTTAATCTTTGCACTTTTTTTCAATAAAGTTTGCACAAAATTTTTGGCTAATAGACTCTCTTCTATTTTGCCAAAAATTATTTCCCCTGAGCAGGTGGCTTATGTCCAAGGGAGAGAAATTATAGACAACATTTTACTGGTGTAGGAGATAGACTGATTTTATAGACCAAAAAACAAGAGGAGGAAAAATGATCATTAAACTTGATCTCACCAAGGCTTTTGATAGGCTTTCTTGGCCCTTTCTCTATGCCATCTTGAGGAAGCATGGATTTGCTGAAGAATGGATTTCTCTAATGAAGAATGTCTTGGAGGATTTTTGGTTCTCTATTCTCATCAATGGGGTGTCGAAGGGATTCTTCAAATTTTCCACAGGGGTTCGACAAAGGGACCCATTATCACCCTTTCTCTTCATAACCACGCTGGAAACTTCCTCGAGGATTAAAAGCTCAATTTCTTTGGGGAAAAATATCAACTTTTTCCCTATCGAGATATTGCCCAACCATCTCTCATTTGGCATTTGCAGATGATATTGTTATTTTCACGAAGGGAGAATCCACTTCTATTCGAAATCTTATGGTCTTTCTCTCAACATTTGAGAACTCATCAGGGTAGCCTTTTAATAAGTCCAAGAGCTCATTCTACTTATCCAAAAAGGATTCACCATCATCTCGGATTCGGATGATCCAAGCTAATACAGGTTTTGTTAAAAAATCCCTACCATTCACATACTTGGGATGCCCTATCCAGAAAGCTAAAAAGTGAAGATCACTATTTCAGCCATTGATTGAAAATGTGGCTTCTCGCATTCATGGATGGAAAACTTGGTTTCTTTCTCCTGGAGGTTGACTTATCCTCATCAAACATGTCTTTAGTATCATTCCAACCTTTCTTTTAGCGGTTCTTTCTCCCCCAAATTCAGTACTTAAGGAGTTGAGAGACAATTTGCAAACTTTTTTTGGGGAGCCTTGAAAAGTGTTTGTAAGCACCATTGATTTCCAGGCCATCGTATGTCAGCCAACACATTCAAATAGGCTCGGGATCTCATCTCTATCGGATGTGGTAAATGGCTTTAGTATCAAACTATGGTGGAAATTTCGTAAAGGCCAATCACTGTGGTGTTCTTTTCTCCAAGGTAGATATCTTAGAGGCCAAAATCATCCTTGCTTAGTCAAGGAATCACTTGGAGATTCACTTACATGGAAAAGGATGTTGACAGTTTGAGAAGAAGTGGAAAAGCATTTGTTATTCCTAATAAGGAAGGCTAATTGCTTTTTTTGGTTTAATCCATGGACTGAACAAGGGTCTATCTCTCACATGGTGGAGCAATTCCATGATAGTCACCTCACAGTGGCACAAGTGTGGAGTTCTAATGGCTGGAACCTTTCCTCACTAGATGGGAGATATTCCAATGAAGAACTACAGAACATTGAAGGAATTCTCAAGGAAAGGGCAACTTTCTTGAAGGAGGAACTGGATCAACTCATTTGGACTCTAACAACCAAGGGTTCTTTCTCAATCTCTTCGACTTTTCCATCAAAGGCACGGTGATTCTCTAGGCAAATGATTTGGGATGAGAGACTCCAGCTGAAAATTTTCATCTTCGTGTAGAGATTGCTAAACAAATGGCTCCCACTAGATGATATAATTTCCAAGATTGGCTTTTCGTTAATAGAGCCTCCAAATGCTGCTTTTGTGATAATGGGGAATCCATGGGTCATCTATTTATAGACTATGTAATTTCAAAGCAAATTTGGGACTTCTTTGAAGCTTGGTTTGAAGTGACGTTTGCTCCATCAACATCCATTCTGGATAAGTTAAACTCTTGGTGGTGGGTCGATCCACCTTTAGTCACAATTGGTGCAATTCATAAAATCCTACCTTGCATAATTTCCTGGTTCGTATGGAAAGCTAGAAACAAGGCAATTTTTGAAGGAATGGAAATTAATGCAACACGAATAATTGTTGATTCCTACTCTTACTTGAAGGATATTTCTTCAATTTATCCTTTTGCAAAGGTGATAGAAGATGATGATCTTTTGCTTTCAAAAGGAATTTGCAATCAATTACTCTAAACAAAACTGAGGAGAGCACTAGCTGTTAAATGGGAAAGTCCTCCCCTAGGTTATTTCAAATTGAATATGGATGGTGCTTCTAAAGGTAACCCGGGTATGGCAACCTGTGAGTGGAGACATTCTCGAAGACCACAATGGACAATGCATCAAGGCTTTCTCCAATTGCTACGACTAGCAAACCAATTTGCAAGCTGGGGCAATGGCTCTTGTGGATGGGCTCAAGATGTGTTGCAAGTTACGGTTACCCGCAGTGGACGTGGAAATTGATTCACTGATTCTCGTCAACATTTTGAACGGTCATTCCGCACCATCACGGAGCATTGACAATCAACTCCAATTCATGAAGGACTTTTTAGTAGGCGGGAATATTTTATTTTCGCATGTATTTAGAGAGTCAAACCAAGTTGCTGATTGTTTAGAAAATGAAGGTATTAAAAATCCTGCCTATGTTGAATATGACCAAGACACTATTCCTTGCTCTATAAAAGGTTTAGTGATCTTGGATCCTAGATGCTGCCCTTATATTCGCCATTGTAAAATTTGATGATCATCTAATAAAACCTTCACCTGGTTGGGTGGTTGCTTTAAAAAACTAAGTAGTATTAGTATTTTTGAACGAGATTTACTAAGTAATGATAGCAATAAGTAATACTAACTATTAATTCCTAAGTTTTTTGAGGGCATGTATTTATAATGTTGTGAAACTTGTTATTAATATTTGTTTTGTGCAATATTAACAAATTGCCGATATACAGAAACGAAAAGGTAAGAATGCAGACGCAAGTAAGAAGAAGTCGACCATTAGTACTTCATTATTCATGCCTCCTCCTATAAATACTACAGGACTAACACCTACATCTGTTCTATTTAGTATGCTTCATCCTACTAGCCAATTACCTACACCTGTGCCATCTACTATGTCACCCCCTACGAGCCATCTCATTTTTACTATGCCTCTTCCTACGGGTCACCCACCTACATCTAGACACTCTACTATGCCTCCTCCTCTGAGCCAGCCACATATTTCATTTAGTATACCTCATCTAAGCCAGCCACCTACATATGTGTCGTCTAGTATGCCTCATCCTCTTAGCCAGCCACATGTGTCGTTTAGTATGTCTCATTTCTCACATCAGAGCTAGCGAGCTACATATGTGTCATCTAGTATGCCTCCTCCTATGAGCCATCTATCTCATTTTATCCTACCACATGCCTGTCCAAGCACGTCTAAAACTTTCATCCCAACACTTGGCATGCAAGAGATTCCTTGCAATTATTTGTACAAGGAAACACTGGTGCGGTTAGGTATCAAAATTCTTTACCACAATCATTAGGTGCTTCAAATAGAGCATCTGTAGCATCTACAAATGGTGGTTCAACTGGCATTCCAAATGAAAGCAATACTACAAAGAAATTTGTATGGCCATGTGGTCTTGAGTAACTATATTATAATTTACTTAAAGTTTATTTATTGATAATAAAGTTTTTTTCAATGTTATGATTATTCAATTTCATATGCATATGATTCATATTTTTTTAACTAGGTTTGAACAATATCAACATGAGGTTGCTTCTCGTATCACCCATCTTATCAAATCCAATTTCAATGGCCCTTACCTTTCTTGGAAGAAGATGCCATAAAAGAGCCGCGAGACATGATGTTTAGAGAATTTGGAGTAAACTACTTTTTGTTTATTCCATTTTAATATTTTTTATTTATAATTTTAATATTATAATTTATTGGTGTTTTTTTCTTTGTATGCAGAACACATAGATGTTCGCAAGATATTTGAACATCGGGGCTCAGAACGAATGGAGAATTTGATACACGATGTGCGTGCAGGTATTCGTAAAGGTGAGACTACTAGAATGGATTGGAGATTCCACATGGGCTCAATTGTTGCAAATATGGGATGGAGAAAAGTTAAAGTCCTTAAGTCAAACAAATAAGAAGAATCATACATCTACTCGCGATGGTAAAAGATATCTTCGTCTTACTGGTGGCAGCATTACCTATCTTCGTCTTACTGGTGGCACATCGACATAAATTGGTATGCAAATATAATTTATGTTTTATTTTGGCTCATCGACTTACGTGTTATTTTTTCTACTTTTTGATATTGTATTATGTCACATGTTCTATGCAGAAATTTTTAGACAAAAGAAAATAATGGACGTGATATTGGTCTTGTTGCCACTTTCCTACATGCCAATACAAGAAAGGCAGACAAGGATGGAATTAGACAATGGATAACCCCACAAGCAAAAAATATTTATGTAAGTAATAAGACCATTAGAATCTAGTTATTGTTCTTCCTTTTGTTTAAGGATGGTTCCAAATTCTTCTAAAATTACCTTGGATTTGCTTAAACTCAATGTATGGGAATATGACAGCATTTCTAGCATTACCTACTTCTAGTGTTTATGAATTTTTATAATTAATTTTATTAAAAATTCACTTATGGAATGATTGATGCATGAATATGAAAATTTTGTTGTTAAGTGGTCTGAGGTGCAGTCTAGTCAGAGTTTTAATGGTGAAGGTTGCCCATCACAACAATCCTCCTTACCTAGTAAAATTGACGTATAGACAGAAATTGTTGGTAGGATGAAGAAAGGACGAGTTCTTTGGTTGCCATGTGCCGGTAACCTTCTGATCATAATATAGTGGATCCACTTCAAGCACATCTATGATGCCTAACTACTGGGAGAACACGATTCAGGAAAAAAACAAGCATATCCATAGACCCCAAAGCACAATTGTATCCTTGCAAATAAACAATAATGAACTCAAGAAAACAGTAGGTAGTTTGAAGTCTAAAATAGAATCATTTGAAAGAATGATGGCTCTAGGGATGAGTTCTATGACCTTTTAGCATCCAAGTCAAACTTTAACCAATTTCTCGCCACATTATTTGCCTACATGGTTTGCTCAGTTTACTACGATGCTTGTACCTTATCATGGTAGAAGTGGTGTGAAAAAGCTAAAAAAGCCACTACGTCCCATACATGACGATGAAGATGAGGATGAAGATGAAGATGGTGATGGGGATAATCAGGAGGAAGAGAGTAAGGATGAATGACCTCTACACATTACTATTTGACACTAGTTCATAAAATTTGTACTTATTTACTTGTATTTTGCTACTTTTACTTTGGGTTGTAGAGATTTTGTTTTATGGCACATTTCTTATTATGATATATATGTAGTTGATTTATGGTAGTTGTAGACATATTTGAATGCATTTTTGGTTGTTGGAATGTTTAGATGCTAATTGGTTTATCTTTGGCTGTTGTTTGCAGGTTTAGAACGTAATGGTATATTTTTATTTTATAATAATTTGAAATTAGCGACGGATTTTTTCATCGCTAAGATTTTTTATTTTTAAAATGTATTTTTCATATGGATTTTTTCCTCTCTAAGTGCCAAATTAGCGACAGATTTTTCGGTTGCTAAAAATAGCGACCCAAAAATCTATCGCTAAACTAGGAATTGGCGACCGTTTTTTCAGTCGCTAGAAAAATCCGTCGCTTGAAGCAGTTTAGAGACCGAAAATTCCATCTCTAATTTTAGTGACCCAAATTTAGTGACAGATTTGCCAATAAAAATTTTTGTTGGTGAATCGGTTGCTAAATTTTACCAACGAGCAATATTCTAACTGATTTTTTCCATTGGAAAATCCGTCGCTGATTGATTTGGTGACAGATTTTTGGCAAAAATCGGTTGCTAAATCGGTCGTTAAAATCTATTTTTCTAGTAGTGGTACAAATTGACAAGAAAAAGGGTTGATAAGGAAGTTGACAAGCAAAAATCCAAGATAAGTGAAAATAAACTTGAAGTTGAAGGTGACGATGAGAAGATGACCAAGGAGAATGTGATGCAGTCGAGGAAGAAGAAAGTGGATGACTCTTTGAAATTGGATCCTGTAGTGAAAGTGCCATTTCCTCAATAACTCTCGATCCAAGGAAGGAGGAAAAAGAAAAGTAAATCCACAAGTTCTTCGATATGCTCAAAAAGTTGAACGCAAGCTTCCCTTTGGTTGATGTTCTCAATAAAATGCCAATTTATTCACGGTTTATGAAGGATCTCCTGGCTAGGAAGCGGCAGTGGGATGATGATAAGACAGTTTGCCTTGATGCCAAGTGCAGTGCCAATGTTCAACGGAGATTAGCATCCCCTAAACTCCAGGATCCCGGTAATTTCTCTATACTGGTGAACATTGGAAGACTTACATTACATTGATCACTTTATGATTTGGACGCGAACATCAATATCATGCCGAAGACCATCTATGATAAGCTGGGGATCACCAATGCACAACCAACCAATATTACACTCCAATTGGCGGATTTGTTCAAGATAAAACCATATGGCCTGTTGGAGGATATACTTGTTCAAGTGGAAAAGTTGGTGTTTCCTATGGATTTCTTGGCATTGGACATCGGCGAGGATCATGAAATTCTATTGATTCTAGGGCGGCCATTTTTATCAACCGCACATGCTTCAATGACGTTAATAAAGAAAAATTGATTTTGCGAGTTGATAATGAATCTATTGAAATTAATGTTTTTAATTATGATGATAATGACCCAATATTTGATGAAAAATGTGATAATTATTCCCTTGGTTCGTTCATTGATAGGTTTGACGACGAGGTACCCAAGGTGGGTCAAGGTGTAATGCACTCAAAAAGGCTGTTGAAACAAATGAAGACTCCAAATTTGACTTGGAGAACAAACTGCCGGATGATGAAAGTAAGATGAGAAGGATTCATGGATTGTTTTCACAAGCGTGGAAAGGCGGCGGTTTGGGTAAAAGGGCCATGAGCAAGAAGAAGAAAGAGCAGTGCAAAGAGCAACTTGAGGCGATCATTTGTGCACTATCTTTGACAAATGCATGTAGAAAAGGGCAAGTTCAAATTCGAGTCGGGAATCAAGCATCAAGAGTGACAAAAAAATGCTGTTAAACTTTTCTTGTGGAAGCCAAAAAGAAAAGGATGTCTGACCATCCTTAAGTGCTTGAACTAATCTCAAGTGCCGAAATCGAACATAATACTATAAACAAGGGTGCTTCTTCGGAGGCAATACAAGCTTTTATTTCTTTCTTATTGTTCTTTACATTTATTTATTTAAATATGTTAGGTTGTGTTTATTTTCTTTTTCTTAATTTCTTATTGGGTTTAATCCGTTTTGCTTTTGTTTTAGTGTTAATGACATATTTCAACTCTTCTCGTAGATATTTATGTCGGGATACACTACACTAGCCATTCTCTAGTGCCAGAGAAGCTTTTCCTTTCCCTTTTTATGCTTTTATTTTATTTAACATTGGGGATAATATTTATTTCTTAGTGTGGGGTGGGGAGTTATCTAGATTTATATTTTCTTGGTGTAGTTTGTACAATTTTGCTGCAATATTTTAGATTTTCTTTTGATCTGAGAACTTTTTAAGATTGTTGAAATCTTTTGTGCAAATTAGTAGAACTTTTTGAAATTTTTGAAAAATTTGCAATCGCTTAGCATGTCTCTTTGTTTTTCTATGTGATAATTTTTAAGGTGCACCATCATTAGTAGGTAGTCGATGTTAATAATTTTCCTTGCATGATTTTTGAGAATTTTTTAGCATTAATAGGCATAAATTATATTTCATTTTTGACACTTTGAGATAATTGTGTAAACTCATTTATATTGCATGACCTAGAACTTATTTTTCTACATTTTCAAAGCAAATTTTATAGGCAATTTGATTTGGTTTAAAGATGAGGGTAGAGCATTTCTTTGGGCGTTTGAGCCTTTCAAGCCAACCTTATTGGAAATTATATCCCTAGTACCCTATTTGACCCTTACTTTGTAAAGAATGAAGAGAAACACCATTTACTTTCTTTCATGAAAACTCATTTTACCTACCTTTGTCAACCTAATAAATTCTTTAATTTTTCTATCCCAAATGTCCCTTAGGATTTTTATTTCACACATTATATGTAAAAGGGGATAAGAGGGGGATAAGAGGAGGGAAAGGTAGTTAAATGCTGGTGGTCAATTGAAAAAGTGAATGGTGTACAATTGTGGGGCAAAGAGAGGGGTATTGGGAGAAATTGAGACGAAAACTTTGACAAGTGCAGATATAGCCTATCACTGGTATTTGCAATGTTGTGATATATGGAGTGCCTATCACTGGTACCTGTATTTGCAGGTAGTGGCCTATCACTGGTACCTGCATTGGTGTGATTGCAGGTAGTGCCTATCTCTGATACCCGTATTGGAAGTGGACATAAAAAAATTGATAAACAAATGTCCGGGGGAAAGGTTGGCATGTTGGGTTGAAATTGAAGAAGGAAGACTTTTTTTTTGGGGTATAAAATTTTTCATGGGGTGTTTGTTGATTAAGTATGGGGTTATTCATCTGTAAGAATATCTGTTATTTAATGTGTTGAAGAAGTAGTTTCATTTTGATGTATGGCCAACATTAATTTAAAGCTCTTTCTTTTATCTTGTGATATCCTTTTCCCTTTCTTTATTATCCAATACCTTAGCCTTTGTTATAAACTAAAAAATCCTACCTCATGTAAATTAAATCGGTTGTTTATATTAGTGGAGATGTGTATGAAAAGTGAGTTATGGGGTGTACAAAAAAATTCTAAAATTTTGCATGATTAGATCTGAGTGTCTCAAAAATTGAGTTTTTATTGAATGGTTATATTCACACACATGAAGAACCGGATTCCATATGTAGAATTTTATTAGCATTTGAACTTTTGAGTTCTTAGATTACTTCTTACGATGGCATGGTTCTTGATTATTCATGTGGACAATTGTTGAGATGTGTTGGCTACATTCGTTATGAGCTTATCTGTTTTTATTCGATTTTTTCTCGAGGATGATCAAAAGTTAAGTGTGGGGTAGTTGATAACCTCATAAATATAGTATAATTCATGTGTCATTTACCTCAGTTTTCATGTAATTTGAGCAATAATTGAGTGAATTATGAGTCTAATTGTTTTATTTTTAGTTTTATGTAGGTCTTGAATGAAAAAGGAGCCCAAATGATCAAAAAGTTAAAGAAAAATCAAAAGGATGCAAAACGTGCACTGCAACGAATAAATTTGGACACTGTTTGGCATTTTGAGCATAACTTTCTTGTCCAAGATCCAATTGAGGTGATTTATATGACTTGGAAAGCAACGAGAGAGAGCTGCAGCTTTCATGTTTTGAATTTGTCCAAATTCCATAAGAATCAATGTCAAAATTGAGGTGAAAGTTGAAACTGGTGCACTAGAATTTGTGCTCATGTGCAAATGAAAGTCTATGTATGGGCACAACCCGAGAAAAAAGAAATTTAGCTACTGAAATTTGCACACAGGCGCAAGAAATTGCTACGCATGTGCGCATGATGAGCGGCTAGTGATGTAAATTACTTGTTTTGGAAGTTTTCTCCACCCAGTTGATTTCTTTTTGTGTTTTGGCGTATTTTTATTATCTTACGGGTCTAAAATGCTGATATGTCCCCTATAAATATCCCATTATGTGGGGGGTTGAATATACATAGTTGTCATTAGTTAGATTTGATAATTAGATTAGGAAAATCGTAGCTAGGGTTTTATTCTTCTTGTTCAAGACTTCAAGCACATCAACTTTTTGTTCTGGCTACCTATTGAGTTCACTTTCTTGTTTATATTCAATTTAATTTCAGTTTTTATTGCAATTCCGTAGTCTTAATTTGACCTTTTCCTGCGTTTACTTTTCTAATTCATTGATTTAAATTTGCTTCTAGTAAATTTTATTGCTTTCTCTAGCTTTAATTAATTTTGGTGATTGGTCTTATTTTCTTAGTGATTAGAATTATTTTAGTAGGTAGTAACAAAACCCTTTATTTGATTTGTCTAACTAGAAAAAGATTCGTGAACCCTAATACTTGACCAATAGTCCTTGTAGGAACGATCTTTACTCACCTGATCTACAAACATACCGTGTAACCTTGTGAGCGTGTGTAGGTATTGATTAGGATTATTAAGGCTTAATTATTACTTGTTTGTGAATTGAATTACCCAATCAATATTTACCCGAACACATTACTTTAAAGCTCTTTTTCTCATTTGCAATATCCTTTCCTTTCTTCGATTAGCCAATACCCTAGCCTAATGTTACAAGCTAAAAAGTCCTACCTAATTTAAATTGAGTCGATTGTCTACATTACTGGAGAGGAGTAAGAAGAGTGAGCTATGGAGTGTTCAAAAAAAATTCTAAGAGTTTTCGTGATTTAATTCGAATGTCCTTAATAATTGGGTTTTTCTTGAATGGCTACATACACACAAATTTCATGTCTAGTTTTTATTAGCATTTGAGCTCTTGAGTTCTTAGACTACTCCAACTAGTGGACTGACTCTTGATTATTTATGTGGATAATTTTTTAGATGTGTTGGGTGAAATTTTGATGTACTTAATTGTTTTAGTTCTATGTCTGCTCGAGGACGATCAAAAGCTAAGTGTGGGGTAATTTGATAAGCTAGTAAATGTCTTATGTTTTGTATATCATTTACCGAATTTTATGTATTGTAAGCAAGATTTGAGTTAATAATTAGTTTAATTGATTTATTCTTAGTTTTTGTAGGGTTGAAGTGAAAAAATATTGAAAAGGATGAAAAGGATGAAGAAGAATCGCAAAGCTGAAGCATGCACAAGTATGGCACAAATCTGGACACTATTTCACATTTTTAGCACAACTTTCTTCCTTACAATGTCTGAGCTTCAATTGAGTTGATTCAGGATGCATTGGAAAGCTAAGAGACAGAGCTACAACTTTCATGTTTTGAGTTTTTTCTAATTTTATTATCATCAAGGTCAAAATTAAAGTTGAAGCTGAAGCATAGGCTTTAGAAGTCACGCATGTAGCTGCACACATGTGCAACTTCCCGTAAGCACGTCTTGAGGAGGAGTTTCTCGCGCACCTGCGCAAGACTCAAGCACACATGTGCATGTGTTGCAGCTAGGGTTGCAAAATTATTATTTTCAACAGATTTTTTCGTCCGATTAGACTCTTTTTCAGGCATTTTTACATTCTTATCATTAGATAGGGATTTTAACCCAAGTATTCCCTATAAATATCCCTTGATAGGTGAATAGAAAGAGAGATTTTTATAGTTAGTTTTTACATTGACATTCTTATATGTCCTTCTATGGCCGTTCGGGCCTATTCTTCTTCTTGGTCGAAGGAATTGAAGCCATGGTTGATTCTATAATCAGTTGTAAGACATTTGTATTTTAAATTATTCACTTTTTATATCAAGTATTGATTATTTTTCTACATTAATTTTATGATTGCTTCTTTTAAATTGCTATGACTGTAGAGTAGTGAATTATTTGAATCAATCTATAACTAGATTAATATTGATTACTTCGTTTAATTTAATCTATGGGCAACTAGGTTTAATAATTGTTTGATTAGCGTTATTGAATCTTGGGAAAATAATCAACTAATTGACATAATCGTGTGTGCTTATGTTATATTAGCCTAATTGATTTTTCTAGTTTTTTAATACTTTTATTAATTAATCTTCGATGTCTATCTAGATTAATTTGATAGTTAGGGTTCATTGGATCGCGTATTCAAAATTAAACAACTTAGGGAAAAGATATAAAAATCAATTTTGAATTGAAATTCGGGTTAATTCTTTAATTAGTGCTTGATATAAAGACTAAATTATCTTTGGTATCGATGATCGACTAATAGAATTTTCATGGTGGCATGTGACCGAAATCAAGACCATTCTTCTATTGAATTTCCTACAGTTTTAATTTTTACAATAGTTTTTAGTATAAAAAATTATTCAAAACCCCCTTCTTTACTTGAGAACAAATAATAGACTCCATTCCCTGAGGAACGTCTCGGACTTCCTACTACTACCTCAGTATTGATCAATTTTAGGTGCCTATGACAGCACGGCCAATTTTTGAAAAGAGAGACTAACATTTTTGGTTAAATCCATTTGAAATATTACTTCTAATCAAATCATGAGTATTACTTTGTTGGTCAATTTGTCTTTTGAAAAAACTGATTTAAATGGAATAGAAGGGATTTAGGGCATTTTGTATGTTTGCATAAGAAATATTATTTTAACTTGTGAATGATTGGTGTTGAATATCAATCTTAGGTATGTTTATTCCTCTTTCTTGGTTTATGGTCGTGCAGGAAAAAAAAAATTTCCTTACAGGAATAATGCGAGTACGGGATTTCAACATATACCCATGTTGTTTTAATTCCGAAATAAGCAATTAAAGCAGTAATAAAGTGAGTACGGGATTCGACATGTACCCATGCTTTTTTTTCCGAATTAGGCCATTAGAAATTATATTTTAGAATACCAAGAAGTTGAGGATGAAATGTCTATAATACCTATCATTGATATCATGCTACTCATTCCTTGATAGATCAATGTTCTCAACTTGCATGACATGTACATGTAGGTAAACTCTTAATGAACTTCTATTTCTATGCGATCTTGTCGAGATGGTTGAAAAACTTGGTAACCCTTTTGATTTGAGCAAAAAATATGTTTTGAATGAACAGAACTTGCTTTTTGAAAAACATTTTTGGCAATTGTTAATGCTTGGTTATTTGAAATCTTGTGTAGCATTTGAACTTATATTTTTAGCATTTAGTCATTTAAATTCCTCCATTAAACCACATCTGCAATATGAGCGTTGAAAATTAAAAAACAAGTGTTGGTGACATTTTTTGGATATTATTTGAGGTTTAGGCCCGGAAAACAAATTGTATCAGCAAGTGTTACAGTAAAGGAGAAATTATCTGAAATTCCAGGACCCAGCAACTCCATCTCAGACAAAGGAAAAATAGTAAACCATTCTTCATTTACAAAAATTCTATCAATCCTACTAAGAATTCGCACCTCATCATCCCTCAGGTTGTAACAAGCATAAAAGAAACATTTAGTAGGATACTCTTCCAAATCCAACTCACCAATACATTATCTCAGCATTCGTATACGAGCAAAACTGGATCACTACGAGAATGAGTGGGTCAATATGTTTACCACAGGTTTGACGCATTAGTGTGTTGTATGCAATAAATATGAAAGTATAACATGAGGCTTCTAAAACAATATTGCTCCTTTATTGACTTTCATTTATAATTTGATTTCTATTTGCATTAACTTCCTGTATTACGTAAAAGCATTAACCTTTTCCATTACGTAAAATTTTTATTGGTAATTTGAAATCAGAAAAAGAATACTTTGAAAATATACTACATTACTTAAAATTTTCATGTAACATTATATTAAAATTTTACCTAACTGAAGTTTTTCTAATTTTGAAAATGGAGGACGAAATTTTTTGTATTTATAAAAACTTGAGTTGCAATAGAAATGATTTGATATTTCAAATAGTAAATGGGTTAAATTTTTCAAACACGACATATGTCGCCGTAATAAACGGATATGACAAACATAAAAAGATATGATTATTAATTGAGTAGAATTCGTGTTGAGATTTTATACTTAAAAGATTATTACTTTTAATTACTACTCTATATAGTACAAGAGCATTTGGTGTAGTTTTAGTGTAAATATATATATATTTTCAAAAATAAAGGTCTATCTACTATTTTTTTTTTTCTCCTTACAAATCATAACTTATTTCCTAAATAACAAATAACTCTCACAATTTTTTCTATCTAATTTATTTTTTGTGTGGCTGCACACCTAGGGTATGCCTATAGGCTACTTTATATAACTGATGAGGATTTTTGGTATAATTTATAATCATCTCTTATACAATGTATTTTTGTGTAATTTATTCTTAAAGAAAACAAATAAATTAAATCAAATCCATAATTACTATTTTATATAATGGAAGAGAAATTTGGCGTAATTTATATTTTTGGTGTAATTTTCTTTAAAAAAAATACCATAACTTCCACAACTCCTTAATTCAATAACTTCTCATAATTCTTTATTTGATTTAAATTTATTTTTTATTCTTTTCCCACAATTGTGCACACACATAGAGTGTGCCAATAGGACTAGTTACTATTACTACTTTAAGAGTGCAAGACATCTGGTGTAAGACTTTTTCACTTCCAATAATGCCCCTTGCTCTGTAGTATAACTTTCACAATTTCCACTAACCTCATAACTTTCACTAACCTCTCTCATGTGCACACATATAGTGTGCGACTTTAATCCTGTTACTTCCATAATTCCTCTCTAATATAGTAACTTCTCGTAACCCTCTATTTTACTTATATTTATTTTGTATTCCTTTCTATAATTATGCACACACATAAATTAAGTATGCCAATAGGACTAGTCTTATATTACTACTTTTATATAATGGAAGAGCCATTTCGGTGTAATATATATATATATATATATTTCCTCCATTTGGTTTGGTGGTCTCTTCTTTTATTCTGATCTCTTTTTGTACATTAAAAAATTCTCTAAACAAAAGAAAAACTAACACTACAGCCCCCACAAATCGGTATCTCATATTCAAACACACCCTCTAAACAAAAACTACCACAAACGGTTACCTATCTCCCTACATAAATACTCATCACCAAAAATCCCATGCAAAATTGATATCTAGGCATTTGTTCTTTTACAGAAATTGTACTACTTCAGGGACTCCATGATAATAAGGTAGGTTTCTCCCTATTGTAATTTGGTCTACTCAATGATTTCTTAACTCTATCATGTTCTGTTTATTCAAACTTTTTTGATTTTATCAAACTATTTGATTGCTATTCTAGAAAAATCTATTCTCGAATGTTTGCGGTTTTCCTTTTTAATAATGATTTCTTTTTTTCTTTTTTTCTTTTTTTCTTTTTTTCTTTTTCCTGCTTATGTTTATGCATCATTATATTGTTATGTTAGTATCTTACCATTTTATTTTCATAAATATTATACATATTCTTTGCAAATACGCTGCAGCTTTCATATATTCATAACAATTTGTACTTCTCAAAAAATTCTAATGCTAACACACAAAGTTTAACGTGGTTTTAAGAATTGAAAATTTTAGACGAGATGTACACATATCGAGTGTGCATCAATGAATAATTTTAATAATGCAAGAGCATTCTTTGTGTAATTATGACTTTTGGTGTAATTATCACAATCTCTTGAACTAATTACCAAATAACTTCCCTTCAATCCACTACCAAACAACCTATCGGCAAATAATCATCCTTAAAAAACTGCCAAAAAACTTCTAGTGACCACTACAAAATTACACACAAGTAGGGTGTACTTTGTGACTAGTATTCAATAACCCCTCAATCACATGTTTTGTGAACAACTATGGCAATACCCATAACTCTCACATTTTTAGCTTGCATTCTTTTTCAATTTTTTCTTTCAGACTAAATTTTAAATATAATTTAGCACACGCATTGAGTATGCTGATATTAATGCTTTATAATTTTTCTTAAAGAAAACAAATAAACTAACTCAAATTCCTAACTTCCATAACTCGTCAATCACATTGTTTTTGGATAACTGCCCATCCCAAAAACTTTACCTTCTTTAACTTGTATCTTCTTTTCAGTTTTCATTTTCGAGTAAATTTTAAATATAACTTTGCACACACGTTGATTGTGCTAATATTACTAGTCCTTTTAATAACTTAAGAAAAAATCACCTCCTCCCTACCCTCTAGTGACTCGAATCCAAGACCATTAAATTATAAAGAAAGTGTTGTACTCCCTAAACTGCACTTCGTTATCTCTTTTTAATAACTTAAAAAGTATAATGGAATCTAAGTATTTTAAATTGTTTAGACTCAATTTGATTAGTTAATAAGCTAACAATCAAGAGTATCGAATTAGTTAGATAAACATTACTACTTTTATAACTCCTCAGCCACTAGTGTAATTTTGGTGTAATTTATAATTAACTTTAATAATATTTCTTTTTCTCTCATAATTTACCCTAATTACCAACTACCAATAACTTTTCTTAATTCATACCACTTTCGTTGACCCACTATCAAATAGACTTTTTTAACTGCTTACCGTCCTATTAACTACCCATAATTTTTTCAATATGATATAATTTATTAATTTTTCATAAAATGGCACACACATATGGCATGAAAGACACTCCCTACGAGTGTGCTTTTATAAAAGTAAATTTACTCAAGATAAAATTTATTCTTGTAATTTTAGGAGGATTCTTTTCTAACTTTATGTCATGTACATGGCTTTGATTTAAGCTGTCACTACTCCATTTGTAGTTAATGGAACATTGAAAGTTAATAATGAGATGAGAAAATTAATAGTTAGATGTGCATCGAGTAGGTCACTACTCTAGTATTTATTACTCGATATACTTCTTTTTTCCAGAATTACACCAAAAATAAAAATTAAACCAAAAAGGTAGAGGAGTTATCTATAATATATATATATATATATATATATATATATAGGGAGAAAGGAGATTTTGGTGTCAGACACTTTTTGATTTGTCAATTATATACTCTTTGCTCTTATTGTAATCTCTTAATTGTAAAGAGACACAATTCCCTTCCCACAATCCACTCTTCACTCCTTATATTATTCTTTAATTTTTTTTGTAAGTATTTCCACAACTTGCTCTTTTTATTTTAAAAAAAAAAATTGTGCAATTTTTTTTTTTTTGTTAAATTACATACTTATAAGGTGTGCCTTTCCTACTAGTAGCAATAAAGTAGTGATAAAAGGAAATTAGACGGCAATATAAAAAAATACTACATAAAAAGGAAGAGAAGAGATTTTGGAATCAGTCAATTTTTAATTTGGGGTTATACTTTCCTCACTCTCTTTGTTATCTCTTAATTAACGACCCATAACTTCCCATAACTCACCCTTCCCGAAATCCACTCTTCACTCCTTATATTATTCTTTTAATTTTTTTAGCATTCCCATTACATACACTTTTTATTTTTTTAAAAAAAAAAATTTGTGCAATTTTGTTTTTGTTAATTGCACACCCATGGAGTGTGCCTTTCCTACTAGTATATATAAAGGAAAAGGCCCTTTTGGTGTTTGTCACTTGATGAACTTCTCATTGTACCCTTTATTACTATTAATAATATCATGTTAAACTACCACTAATAATTACCCTATATAACTTTTCTCTCTTTTTTTCGTTATTTTTTAAATTCTCACACATATAATGTGTGCTTTCACCACTAGTAGCAATGCAAGAGTAAATCCATTTTGGGGCAAGACTTTTTTTGCTTTCTACTATTGCCCTACATGTAACTTACCACGCTTCTCATTAACCAATAACAAATAATTTTTTTTAGAAATCAATTTTTTATAGTCCTTTATTCTATTTACACACGATGGTGTCCTATTTTCACTAGTTACTAGAATAAACTTTTAAAATGTAAGAGCAAATATACATGTTTTGGTGTAAGACTTCTTTACTTTCCTCCAATACCGCTATAATATAACTTCCCACAACTTTTCTTAATAACTACAAAAAAACTATTTCAAAATTTTTCCTTAAATTTTTTTTTCAATTTTCCTTTTATTTGCAACACATATAAAGTGTATCATTTTAATAAGGATTTACTAATCTAATAATTGATAGGGATTTGGTGTAATTTCAACGTCATATTTTAATTTGTTTTTAAAAAAATCACTTTCACATTAGTTATTCTTTACTACTCATATCTATTTAATTTCTCTCAGTCACTCAGTCAAAGTACCCATATTCACTCTTTCTTAGAAAATGTCACAACTTTCAAAAGATATAAATTTTTTATCAAAAGAAATGACAGGGAAATGTACATTACTTTAATAATACTAGCGCAATTTGTTGTAATTTGGTATCACTACTTTAATAACTCCTCTATCTTTTTGGTGTAATTCTCATTGTTGGTATAATTATTGAAAAAAAAAAAGCATAATTAATGGAGTAGTGGCCTACTAAATGCTCATCTGACTATTAATTTCCCCATCGGACTGCTAACTTTCAATGTTCCACCAACTACAAATGGAGTAGCAAGATCTTGAAATAAGGTCGTGTACATGACATAAAAGTTAGAAAAGAATCCAAATGAAATAACAACCATAAATTTTATTTTTTAACAAAATTTATTTTTATGAAAGCACGATGTGCCTTTAGCCCTAATAAATTATAGCTAAATATAATGTAATTTGTTCTAATTAATTTAATGAATTTTAATCTATATCTCTACTTTCTTGATATAAAGAAAGGTAATATGCATTAGTTAATTATATGATATACATTTCATAAATCTAATTTATTTTAAAGTTCAATCTCTGATAAATATGCCAAAAAAATCTCTAATTGATTTATTTGATCTAATATTGCATTTTCTTCAATTACTAGTGACCACGAAAAATATAAATATACTTATTGTATTATTATAGAAGGAAGAATTTTTATTTAAGAATAGTATCTTTTTTTATCATGTTTTAGTTTTATTGAAGTAGAGATAAAACCATTATAATCTGAATATTAACATAAAGATATGATATCTTAGGTAATTGTATCTTACGAGAAAACAAAATTGTCACTATTTTTGTTCGATAGTCGTATAAACTTTTATCTTTTATAGTAAAACACATCTTTTATATAAGTAAGATTTCAATTTGATATATTTTCCTTTCTAGGTTTTCTGAAAAAATATTTAAAATATATTGAATTTTTTTGCATAAACTACTATACTTAAGTGATGTATATGAGATTTCGAAAACAATTCAAGTTAAAAAAACATATAATATCTTTTTCTCAAAATTTGATCGACGTATAAAAAAGAAATCAACTATGACAAGGTTAGCAAGATGGAAGTAAATTTTAGGGTTAAATAAAGTAAACCCCTTAAGGTTTGAACTATTTTGCACTAAACCCCGTAACGTTATTTTTTTTTTACTTTACCCCTTTGACTAACGGTCAAATATAACTCCGCTGTTAGTTTTTTCAAAAAGACAACTTTAATCCTAAAGGTCAATTGCGGTAAATCCCCTTAAGGTTTAAGTGAAATTTCACTTTACCGCCTCAGATAAGTTTTGTAGCATTTAATACATTGGGATAAAAATAAAATTCAATAATATTGTCAATGTTGTTAAAAATATAAATATGCTCCAAATTAATTAATATTTTAATTCTCAAATTATACTCCAAATTAATTAATATTTTAATTCTCAAATTATACTTTCTTCAATATTTAAAATTTAAAAATACATGTGAAATAATTAATTTTAAAATTTTTGATGAATTAGTAAAGGTATTTCATGTAAATTATTTTAATTTAAGTGTTTATATATATGATAAAGTTATTTCGTATAATTTAGGTATTAGTTAAATTATATTAACAAAGGAAAAAATTAAAAAGAAAATCATTTTAAATAAACGTAAAGAAAAGAAAAAAGAAAATGGACTAATATAACTTTGATAGATGGTTATAAGTCTCGTATATTTAAAAATTTATTTTTACATGAAAATAAAATATAATAAAATGACCAAAAAATACTGATAGAAAATTTTTATATTTAAATTTTTTCACAAGTATTTTAAAGAACCACTGGTGTTGGTGGGCATCATTATATTTTTAGTTGTTGTGACAATATTTTTGTATTGATTAATGACTAAAGTAACTTAATTGACACAAAACTAGAATTAGGGACTAAAATGACAAATATAATAAATTTTAAGGGGTTAATTTTGTATTTTCTTGTAGTGTATAGGGGTTCTGTCTAAAAATATCTTTTCGACTTTTTAATAGTCAAATTACTAACGGAAGGGGCAAAATGAGAAAAAAAATAACGTTAGGGGGTTTAGTACAAAACAACCTAAACCTTTAAGGGTTTACTGTATTTAACCCTAAATTTTATGAAAAAGATGTACACATTTTATAAGAATATGTTAATATTTATGTCCTACATAATATTTTTTTGGAGGAACATAAATACGAAAGGTTCAAAATTGAGCCCATATATATGACATAAAACATATAAAAATAAGTAAAAATGGCAAACTAAATTAACATTACACTCAATGTGATTTTGTCTGAAAGAAAAAAGTTTCTTCCCCACTAGTTGAAATTCTTTGCTATTTTTTATTATTGACCTTTGATAACTTATCTTAATCTCCAACAAATATTTTCTGTTAACTCCCAACCTCTTTTAAGCAACCGTTACCTTTGATTTTATTCATTCTTTTTTCTGAAGTTACACATATATCTGTCTTTTGTCAAAATAAAGTTACACAATTGTGGGTGTGCTTTTTAACAACTAAGGCCCCGTTTGGAATTATGGTGACATATGGTGACTTATGGTGACTTATCACAAAGCACTTTATTCATTAGAGTTTTGAAAGAAAGTATTTTATAAATGCTTAATTTTATTGTTTGGGAGTAAAATTGCATGAGTACTTTTTATATGTGATAATGTGTGATTTTGAAATTTTGAAGAGTATTTCTATATTTATTTAGTTTTAAATTAATGATAAAATAGTCAAACTTTATCTTTAATTGCTTTAAAAAGAAAAAGCTAACTCAAAAGTACCAATTTTTAGCTTGAGATAAAAATATTTTTTAGACCAAAAGGTCTACTCTTAAATTCGTGGAAGGATGTTTGCCAAACACTTTAGAAGTACTTTTATCATTTAAAAGCATTTTTTAAGCAAAAGCACTACAACTCCAAACAGGGCCAAATAATAACCCAGCATAATTACTCAATGGGACTTATTCCACTTTTCACCTCCTAATCTTGTACGTGATTCTCACTTTGCACCTTATACTTATTTTTTGGATACATTGCATCTTAAACTCTTAGATTTACCCATTTTAGTCTAATTTTTAATATTATAAATAAAGTTAATGAATGTTTCAATCATGCACACCACGCACCTAAAGTGAAACATTCGTTAAAATTTTTAACCCAAGTGAAAATTAGACCAAAGTAGTACGAATATAAGAGTTAAGGGTCCAATGTGTCCAAAACTTCGAATTGGAGATGCAAAGTGAGAATGGATCATAAGCCAAGGGGTACAAGTGTAATAAATCATGACTACTTTTATTAGTGTAATACACTGCTAAACAAGCTTGTGGTATGCACTTAGCATCCATTAACTTTGGTAATACTATTAAAAATTAGATTCAAATAAGATAAATTTGAGAGTTCAGGTACGATACTTTCAAAAAATAAGTATGAAATGCAAATTGAAAATTGAGCACAAGTTAGGGGTGCAAAATGTAGTAAGGCCTTACATTCAGCACAATGATTACATAATAAAAGGATCCAGTTACGCTCAACATCAAGACTACAACCATTACTATAATATATAACTAATGCATAAAGGTACATATATGTGTGTGCTAATTAAAAGAAAAAAAAAATATATAAGGAAAAAAAGAGTGGGAGTTTATTGGAAGTTATAATACTGAATGGTGATTTATGTTGATAAGTTGGTTAGAAAGACAACTTAAGAGGATAATATTAGAAATGCCAAAAATGACACACAGAAAATCGGGTACTCTTACTATATACTATACTAGTAGGCAAAATACACTATGTGTTTGTGATTTTAAAAAGTATTAACTAAAAAAAAATTAAAAAAAAAAAAGTAAGAGTAGTTATGAGGGGAAGTTTTAAAACTACTAAGGGCAAAATAGGAATAACATACAATGACGCACGCCAAAGGATTCTTGCTTCATATGTAACATTGATATAGATAGATATAGATACAATATATATATATATATAGAGAGAGAGAGAGAGAGTAAGACATAAACACACACATTAGTGGTCAAGACACACAATATGTGTGTGAGATTTTAAAAAATTAGTAAAAAAAAATAAAGGAACAAGTTATATAGGATAGTTATTAGTGATGGTTTAACATGATATTATTAATAGTAATAAATGGTAAAATTAGAAGTTCATCAAGTGATAAACACTAAAATGGCCTCTCCCTTTATATAGGGTAGTTATTAGTAGTGGTGTAACATGATATTATTAATAGTAATAAAGGGTAAAATGAGAAGCTTATTACAAACACCAAAAGTGTCTCTCCCTTTACAAACAATATAGATATAAATACTAGTGGGGAAGGCACACATTATGTGTGTGAGATTTAAAAAAATAAGTAAAAAAAAAAAAAGGAAAAAGTTATATAGAGTAGTTATTAATGGTGGTTTAACATGATACTATTAATGGCAATAAAGGGTAAATAGGGTGTTCATAAAGTGACAGATATCAAAAAAGAATATATATATATGTGTGTGTGTGTGTGTGTGTGTGTGTGTGAAAGGTACACTTTATTGGTGTGCAAATAAAAAAAGGTTAGTTAGTGGAAATGTTAAGAAGAATTATTCAAAAAATTAAAATATAATATTAGTAGTGAAGAGGAAAGGTGGGGGAAGTTATTGGGAGTTACCCTATGAAGATGAGGGTGTAATTGACAAAATAAATAATGACATCATACAAACCCCTTCTTATACTTTTTATATAGTACAGATACTAGTATGAAAAGAATACCCTATGGGTGTGCAATTTTAAAAAAGAAAATTAGATAAAATTTAAAAATAAAAAAAAAGGTAGTGGAAGTGCTAATAAAAAATAGAAAAATAATAAGAAAGTGAAAGGTGAGAAGAGAGTTATAAGTAGTTAATGAAAATAAAATAAAGGGACTGGGGAGGATAAATTTGACAAATCATAAAATGACGGACACTAAAATTATATCCCATGCTTTATAGATACTAGTGTAAATGGTACATTCTAACAAATCATAAAATGATAGTTGGATACTAAAATCGTATCCCATGCTTTATAGATACTAGTGCAAATGGTACATCTTATGTTTGTGTAAATTTAAGAAAATAAATAAAAAATATATATATAAAATAAATAAAAGTTGGGAAGTTATGGAAGGTTAATGGTAATGGATAGTTATTACTTATTACACCACCTTTTTTTTGGAGAAAATGTGTAAAAACTACTATTATGCTCCAAGAAATAAATGGTTGTTTAGACATGATACAATTAAAGAAATTTAGTAAATTTGATATTACACCAAAATATTTTGCAGTGTGCTTTATATATAATTAGTCCTATTGACACATCTTATGTGTGTGCACAATTGTAGGAAAAGAATAAAAATAAATTTAAATCAAATAGAGGGTTACAAGAAGTTATTGAATTAGAGAGAAAATTGTGCGTGGAAGTTATGGTAGTTTATTTTAAAGAAAATTACACTAAAATTGGTCTTCCATTATATAAAGTAGTAATTAGTTATTGGAAGGAAATCATGGAACACTATATGAGTGTGCAATTTAGAAGAAAAAAAAAAGAATAATTAGTGAAAATCTAACAAAAAAATAAAAGAAATAGTAAGTGGAGAGTGAAAGGTGGAAGGAGTTATGGTAATGGAGTTATGGGTAGCTAATAAAAAGTAACAAAGAGAGTTGGAAGGGTAAATTTAAAAAATCATAAAATGATGGACACCAAAACCACCTCTAGCTTTATATATACTAGTAGAAAAGGCACACCACATGGGTATGCAATTTAGAGAAAAAAAAAATAGGTAGCAAAAAGTCTAACAAAAGATTAAAAGAAATAATATAAGTGGAAACTGAAAAGTGGAAAGAGAGTTATGGGTAATTAATGGAAAGATAATGAAGGAAGTGGGAGGATAAATTTGGCTAATCATTAAATGACGGACATCAAAACCTTTCTCATACTTTATCTATACTAGTGAAAAAGGCACATCCTATGGTGTGCAATTAACAAACAAAAAAGATTTATTCATTTTTTTTTTTTATTACAAAAAAGGATGGTGGAAATGTTAGTAAATAAAAGTTAAACAAAGAAAATTTTAAAAAATTTTGAAACAATATAGGTGGTAGAGGGTGAAAAGACGTTAAGTTATAAGTAAAAGGAAGTTATGGTTGGTTACATGTATAATAAGAGTACAAATAGTAAACTAGAAAATGACGAATACCAAACCCATCCCTCCCTCCTTATATATACTAGTGGGTGAGGCACACACAATATGTGTGCTAATTAAAAGATAACTATATATAAGAAAAAAAAGAGTGGAAATTATTAGGAGTTATAATGGGTTATTGGTTTTTAGTAAAATAACATATCTTGAAGGGTACAACAGAAAAAACACAAAAATGACATGACACCAACTAGGAGATATTATATATAGATATATATATATATATAAAGGGAGAGCTCCTCTTGGTCAAGTGGACTCTCTCCCTTTATTTAAGAGTCTTTCAGTTTAATTTTTTTTTTAAACAAAAACAGCCACTACTCTCATCTAAATTATTCCCTTTATTTTGCTGTATTTTTTTTTTTCAATTTAAATTTTAAAACGAAATTACCACTACTTTTTTTCTTTAACTTATTTACTTAAAAATTTAAAATGAATTTGTAACTATCATAAATCTTTATAATTAATAAAAAAAATTACCAATTTGATGCTCAAAATAATTTTTAAAAAAATTCTTACTATTGCCTAAATGATATGAAGTTGATTTTCAAAAATAGGTTATGAATAATTTTTTTTCTTATTATACACATAGAGTGTGCCTTTTATTACTAGTATATATAAAGTAAGAGAATTTTTTAATATCCGCAATTTTATAAAATTCTCATTTTACCCTTTATTATCATTAGTAATATTATGTTAGATCACTGCTAAGTAATAACTATCCATATATTTTAAATCTCACACACATAATGTATGTGCCTTTCCGCTAGTATAGATAGATAGATACTATCTCTTCTTATTCAAAGCAACTTAATCTTAGTAAGTTTCGGCAGTTTACTTCACAAACTTCTGATTCTCCAGCCTTAGTTCTGCATTTGCTTCAATTACTCTCTTTATTTTTTTAAAATTTTTTTTACGTAGCTTCAATTATGCTATTCTTTATAATATTGGCAATTCCTTTGATTGTTTTTGACATCATTTGATTTGATTGTTTAACGTTTTTTTTATAAAAAAAAAAAAAAAAAATAGTAGTCAAATTGCTTGCGAATAATTGAATCGAATGTGCAATTTCTGTGCATGTTAATGTTGCTTTGTGGATATTTGTTTCTTCAGCCTGATTTTCATCAATTTAGTTCTATATTTGCTGACTATGGCTTCAATTGGGCTATTCCTGAGTTCTCTTATTGGGTTGTAGATGTTGCATTCACAAATTCATGCGTTTAGATGTTTTTCTCTAATCCGTTTTTTTTTTTTTTTTTGAAAATCTTTTTTTTTTTTTCAGTGTTTTGTAATGTAATTTGGTTTCCAAGAATTGAATTCCATAATCTGTTGGCACTGGCGTGTAGAATATACTGTAATATCAGCAACGGTTTAGTGTGTCTGATATTGGGCTATTCTTGAGTTATCTTCTTGTTTTCTCGATGTGCAATCAACAAATTGATTGTAACTGTGTTCTGCGGATGCTTTTTACCTAGTTTGGTTGTACACGTTGGTTTCTAAGAAATGAATCTATGTTTCAGGCTTTTGGTACATGTTGTTATTGCTGTAAAAATTCGTTCTAAAGAGTGCATGTGTTAGTGTATACTCTAAATCTAATTTGTTTTAAGAATGAATTATACTTTTATATTTATATACATTTTGTAATATGACATTTTTTGAATAATATATATATGTGTGTGTGTGAAATCATAAATAATTATAATGTAATTATATTTTGTTCGTATATACTCTAATCATAATGTATGACACTGGTGGATTAGCACATACGTGTATGTAGATGCTTATTGAAAATAAGTGTATGGGATTGACCTGCTAAAAATATTTTACACGATTATTATTTGCCAGTGAATTAATCTCTTTGTATTTTTTTCTGATAGTAGTGTAATGATCATTTGACTTGAAATCATGAGTTTATCTTAACTGTGGATTATTATACTTTGCATTATACTTTGCCTTTATTAGTCATTACTCTTAATGAGTCGCATATGCTGTAGAATTCGGATATAATATGAATCATGATACGATAAAATATGACCAATAGAGGATTCATCACTCCCTATAATAGGAGAGCATATCCCACCATAGCCACTTCTTGAAATATGATTCGAAAATCTTTGCGCAAAATAGAAATAGAATTAACAGTGTCTTAAATTTTATTTCAAGTAAGCTGTATTTTGGAATGAAGTAAATTGATTCATTCAATAAGAGTTGGTATTATATCTGTACTCTTGAATTAATCGAGATATAAGTTAGTGAAAGGATAATAATTACACGGGAACTAAATCACGGATGGGTGATGTCGAATCACTTGACATATCTCAACACTTGGGTGGTCATGATACTTGTAAATTAATTAATTGGAGAATTAACGATATAAATTAAAAGTATTTAATTTATCTAATCCTAATTAATTCAAGATTATAAATTATACTTATTGTCAACGTGATTGTGAATCTAAAGGGTCACATACTTAAGGATAATTAATTTAGGATTAAAATAATTTTGATAAGTATGAGATACTTATGTGTTAATTTATGAGATAAATTAATTTTTGAATTTAATTGTAATAAATTATAAATTTTAAAAGTTAATGTGTAATACATATTAAAGGTTCTAATGATTTTATAATGCTTTTGAACCAAACTGATTATTATAATTCTTTAAACCCAATTTAATTAGGATTCTAAACTATTATACATATATAAAATAAAATATGTATGACTAGTAAAAAAGCAGAGATATATAGATATATATATAAAAGTAGTACTAGTACGGCTGATCTTTTAAGCTGTGGAAAAATTTTGAAAAACGTGAAGTCATGTTTTGAATAAAAAAATAATTAGGAGTTAGCATTTCATACTTTGGATAAATTAATCTTTAAACGTAAAAATTCTTGATTTAATTATGTGTGTAGATATTATTAAAGGCCAGGTACTTGTGCAACTTGTTGATCGACATCCCAAATATATTAAAAATTTTATTGCGATTCTAAAGTATAATCTCTATATTTTTCTTATATTATGTATAAATTAATTAAGGTGATTTGTGATAAAAAAAATAAATTAAATTTCAGTGCATTATTGATTATTTACTTCGTTACACCATGAATGTCAAAAAGTTCAAACTTTTCAAAACAAGCAGTGAAGGCAGATTAAGTGCTTTACCGGATGCTATTATTTGCCACATTTTGTCCTTTCTCCCAACAGAGATTGCGCTGGTCTCTTATCTGTTTTATCCACCAGATGGAAATACCTTTATAGATCAGTACATATAATTGATTTAAATGACTCTATCCATCGTCAAATCGAAGAAGGAACTTGCACTAAAATGACGTATAGTGGATTCATAAGATTTACCAATCGGGTGCTGTTGCTGTGGAATGTGGCTGATACAATATATAATCAGGTTTCAGCTTAAGTGCAAAAAATTTGTATACGATAATTCACTAATTAATGATAGGATCTGTGCTGCATTGTGCCATAATGTTCGGGAACTTGATGTTCTTGTGAGGGGTGATGGTGATGGTAATTTACATCAGCTTACAAGTGAAATCTTCACTCACAAAAGGCTTTTGCGTTTGAAGCTTCATGGCTTTGTTCTCAATGTTTCGGAGTTGGTTTGCTTCCCAAATCTTAAAACTGTGCATTTGGTAAATGTGGAATTTCCTGGTGGTCATAATGCCATATCAAAGTTCTTTATGGCTGTACATCACTGGTGGATTTGCTTACAAGTGATTGCTATCTAAAAGAAGTTCAAGGTCTTGATCTTTCCATTACTTCCCTTAGAAGATTGACATTGGATAATGTCATCGATTTTCATCAAACTATTATTGATAACCCAAATATTGAACATTTGAGAATTGTTACTGATGCTGCTTGCGTTGTGCTAAAAAATTCGCACAAAGTTGATAGTTAGAGCTGAGATTTGTATTGAGCATCTACATAGCCTTTCAGACATGATTAATAAACTGTATAATGTTTAGTTTCTGTCTCTGGCTGGAGATTCCTTTAAGGTGCATTAAATTCCATTTGAATTTTATTTTGTACCCACTATTTTGTGTATTTGTAAATAGTTTACTGTTTGCACTTTCTAGAATTACTCTATTTGATGATTTAACCTTCCTCCATGAAGGATTTACTGCATAGTTCTTCCCTGAGTAAATACATGGAGCTTTTGACATGGTGTTTGCCTAAATTACTTGATTGCACACCCAATCTTCAGTTCCTGATTTTGAATATGGTAAGTTGGAGCACCAAATTGAAAGTTGCTAGTTCAATTTTGACTTTTTACTATTACAAAACTCAAGAATTGTTGCCACAAACCCCTTTCCCTCTGCCCCTCTTATATGGTGATATTTCCGAGCGGGATCCTGGAAGCGTTGAGTTCGATCTGTTTGAAGTCATAATCCTTTGTGTTTGGCTCAGAAACTAAGGAATGTTGAAATTGTTGATTTCTCTGGTTCTGAAACTGAGTTTAATGTGGTGGAGTATCTTTTGCAGCATGGAGTAATGCTAGAATTAATGAGTTTTAGGTTTTCAGAAGATAAAAGAGTCTGCAGAAGATTGGTCATATTCCAAATGGAGGAGATTATTAATGTTCCCAAGATGCTCGAAGACCTGCAAGATGTTCTCCCTGAGAGAAAATCTGTTTGATGAATGCCCAAGAGAGGAAATCTGTTTGGATAAAGAAGACAGGAAAACTCCTGGTTCCGCTAGGAGAATTGCTTGTGCTAATTGCAACACTGTTGTGTGGTCTTTGAGTTTTGTTATATTTTAGATGGTTGATCAATCTGCTTTTCCAGATTACTCAATTATTACATAGTCTAGTGGTTGGTTCTTTATCACAATTCTTTGTGTTGAATAATTTCTCAACGGCTGATACAGATGCTTTTTTCCAAGTAAAATGGTATTGAAATATCACTTCTGGAAAGCTATTCGGACTAACATGATTAGTTTCATTTGGTTATTTTATTTCGGGGCGTTTTTTCGTTACCCATTTGCAAGCTTCATATTGTCTCTTTCTCATTTGTGTATGGGACCAAACCAACAATCATGAAAGACACATTCTGATGGCATTGGAGTTTGTGTCCAAGACTTAGATGGTACCATCAATGCACAAGGCAATTATGGGCACACTTTGCATCTTCAACCAGTAGCAAAAGGAAAATTCTTATATCTGACCTGATCTATGGTAGGTGGGATGGATATTTTGGTCTATATTCATCCACATCACTCTAACTCATTAAAAATAAATTTTTTTAGAGTGATGTAAAAATATGAATCAAGAGATATATCCCATCTACTATAGAGCGGATCATGTAAGAATTTTCCGTAGATAAAGTGCATACGTTTATTGTGAGATACAAAATTTAAACAAAGAGTTGAATATCAATTGTATTTTCCCATCTAAGATCTCAGTCTAAATCCTTTGCTCAAGGATGTGCATGATATCATCCCAGTACTGGACTTTCCACCTGAGCTGCAACTTGCGCAATTGACAATACTAATATATTACTAATATTCTACGGAGCTATTTGGTCCTCATTTAGAAATCGGAATTAGAATCTCCACTATCAATATTAGTTTGTATAATTCTTTCTTGTACGGTTTAAAACAAGAATGTGTTTCATTATTTATGAGATAACTAATTTGCAATTAAAGTTATAAGTAGGAAGAGTGTGTTCTTTATTATTTTTATTATCATAAAATGATTCCCTATTATACTTAACTAAATAACATCTATTTGTATCATTATCTTTTATTTTCATTCTTATCCCTTGCACTCATAAATCGAACATCTTCAAATTTTTATAGTTTTTTCTTTCTTTTCAAAGTTAATTAATTCACTATTAGTTGGAAGATTATAATGTCATGATATCATTTTGTAAGGGATAAATTACACATAACTCTCCAGTGAGTAGGATTTTGACCAAACTATAAATTACTCTTTGTGATTTAAAAATATACAATTCACTTCCTATGTTTTGAACTTTTATGTAAAAATAGATAGAAGTAATCTATAGTAATAGAATAATGTTAAAAGAATAAATACCCTTTAAATTTGTTAAAGGTATTAAAAAATATAAATTTCACATCGATTAGGTAAAAAATTTCTAACATAATTAATAAGTTCATGTGCCACTTAACTTATCACCAATTGGTTTTAAAATGGAAACCCATGTTTTTTAACATGGTATCAGAGCTAAAGCTTAAGTGTTTTTCCATCCATCCACACGTGTCTTGGGTCCTGTCCAACCCCTCCCAACGGGCTCTCTTCTGTCTAACCCCTTCCAACGGGCTCTCATACGTCTGACCCATTACACGTAGATCATGTCCAATCTAAGTCACATGTGAGAGGGGTGTTAAAGGTATTAAAAAATACAAATTGCACATCGACTAGTCAAAAAGATCCTCAGCTAATTAATAAGTTCTTGACATTGATCAACTAGTGCATTGGTTCAGAATTCAGAATTTGAACATAGCCTTTCATTATTCGGTCATGCAATACTTATTGAATACAAAGATTTCGACCCCGTCGTAGTTCTCAATCATTTCGTGGCACCGGGCGTAGCTGAACCATCTACGATGGGGACAGCTAATGCACAGGAAATAAGCTTAGATAAGAGCATACGTTCTCGCATTGCTTTTTGTGTAGAAAGCTCGACCAGCGAGAAAAAGTGTTTGGCCGAAGCCAAAAAGAGGTTGACCCACTCCATTCGCCATTTTCAATTCCTTTCGGGTCAGAAACGTGGGCTGCTGGTGGGATCACCGATTGATTTTAAAATGAAAATCCATGTTCTTAAACAAAATTATATATAAAGGTGATCAATTTTTCTATTAGATTAAAAACTATGGTTAAAAAAATTAAGAAAACATTTTGAGGTCAAATTAAAATTTTATTTTCCCTGTATTGTTATGACTATTCTATCACATACATTCACTCGTATAGCTGAAACAACCAGTTTTGGAAAGAAGAAGACCCACCATATTTGCTAATGTCAATTACAATTTCGAGTATATTATTTTTCAATGATTTGGGTTGTTTTCAGTGATTCTTGAGTTGTTTCGACTTCAAATTGGGGATCTACTAGTTCTAAATATATATTTTGTTTTTGTACTACCACCCATACGGATGGCCTGTGGGGGTAGAGGGCGGCGTCTCCCCGCTCTGACCACCATGGATAGCCATTCCTTGTGTGAAGAAGATGACTTCAAAAGGAAAAAGGAAAAAGACATGTGAAGGATAAATATGTCAATTCAACTGCTGGGCTGGCATGTTTTCGCAGATAACCGTAAAATACTGTGCGAGTCCCACACGTCGTAACTGGAGCCTACTTCCTTATGTTTTGCAAAGTAGTGTAAAGCACGGTAGATGAAATCTTATATTTTCAAATGGCAAAGATTTAGGTAGATCTGATTTTTGACCCTACTTGTAGATCCTGTGGTGTGGATTAAACTTTAGAGAATTTACCATGACATCAGCTGATGTAAGCAAGATTCTTTAACATTTAATCCTAACTACAGAGTCTACAGGTGGGGACAAAGACCGGGTCTATTTAAGTATTTTTCTTTTCAAATTATTGGAGGGTAACTTGTAGGTTGACCAAATTAGCTGGGGTTCTGTGTAATTTACCTTTTTGTAAATTAGGACAATAAGAATATGAGTGTTTATCTTGATTCACCGATTCAAAAAATTTGCTGAACTGATCTATTTCTAACCATAAAAATAGGATATTTGAACTGGTTAATAAAATTGGGTCAGGTAGTGGGTCGAGTATTATCGTTATCGGGTCAAAAATTTGTCTAACCGGATCCATATGCAGGGATAATTATGTTTTTTTTTTTTCATATTATGGCCTTATTTTAATAGATTTTTTCTCCTCCCTCCTATTTATATGGGTATAAATGTAATTAATAATTATTTTATTTTTTAAAAAAAAAATTGGCACTAAACAAATGTAATATTGGACTGGATCGGTTACTTAGGTTATCTTATCTAACCCTCTTTGATCGGGTATTTAATGCATGTAAACTGGGTACCAAGTTGCTTTTTTTTCTATCTGATATAATCGAGTAGAATAGAATAATATTAGATTGGGTCGAATACTCAGTTCATAACTACCCCTAATAAGAAAGTAGTTCGTGTCTAAACATAAATACATAATTGCCCATATAATATGTAGCCGGTGCACGTCAAAAACATAATTTCACATACAACAAGTAGCTGGTGTTAAAAAAAAATTTCCTTCATGTCTTTTTCGCAGAATTATTAAAAGCAAAAACACTATCCTTGTTAGAATTTTTATATGTACAGACAAAATCGAAGTCTCAAAGAAGGCTTAGATATTTGCCGAAAGTGAAAAATTGTAACATTACGGCAACTTAACTTGTGCTAGGGGTGTTCATCCTGACCCGTTGACTCTAAAAATTCGCCGAGCCGATCGATCCAAATCGAAAAAAGAGGGTATACGAGCCGCATTCTGAAAGCAGGTCGGGTAGCGGGTTACATACATTTTTGTGGCCAGCCGGCTACCCGATCCGGTCCATTTTAGGGATAATTTTGTAAATTTGGTTAATAGGGTTTTATTGCAATTTAATACTTATTAGAGTTGTTGGTAACCTCTCACATCTTCTTTTTCAGCTCCTCGTCTTTCCTTTCTTTTCCACCTCAATCATCTCTTTCCTTCCTCTTCCTCGCATCCTCATTCCACACACTCGCGTCTGAGATGTTATAATTATTGTTACTATTCGAATATTGCTACTTCCTAGTTTGTTGCTATTGTGATGTATTTTGTGAATTAAACTTAATTATTATTGATTTAATTGTGAAATTAACTTGCCTAACTATTATTATTTAAATTTTTATATTTTTGTTACTAGTAACCCGACCCTCTTTTGCGGGTACCCAGTTTATCAGGTATCCATTTTGTACGGACCAGGTAGAGGGTCAAAATTTTCTTGACCTGGTCAGTGAGGGTCAGGTACATTTTTTACCTTATGGACTGGATACCCGATCCATGAAACACATCAACACTCCTAACTTGTGCTGTCTTTTGTTTACAATAGTATTAGTAAGGAAAAATTCTATGATCTCATTTAGTTAACTATTCCCTCGTACTTTAAATGATTATACAGTACAATAATATGTGTTTTAAAAACTTGTACTGTACAAACTTTAACCATGTGCTTTAAAAACTTGTAATGTACAAACTTTTAAAGTCAAAGGAATGATTCCCTAAAAAAAACTATAGAATTTCCCGTTAGTAAGTATATGCAGTCTCAATGCGCCTAGTAGCTAAAGTACGAAATAATGGATCCGTTGATGCAATTATTGTTTAATATATTGTTTAAAATAAATTTTGTAATAATTTTTTGATTGACAATAGTTTATAGTGGTCATTAAATAATTATTAGTTATTTTAATAGTTATTCAATAATTAATAAGAGAAGGATGTGATATATGTAAGATAAAAAAATAATTAATAAACGTGGTAAGAAATTAATGTTGGGAGAATAATCAACTATACATTTGTAGTGTGAGTGATTTTTTTTTTTTTTTTTTTTAATAATCCCCATCTTTCTCTATCACTTAGTGACTCGAATATATGATAAATAAATTATACATGAAGAGTTTTACCACCTAAATTGTAATAATTTAGAGCAAAGCATCCTCTCACCAATAGCTACCACAAGATGATATTTATAATATCTTTACATAAAAAAAAAAATTACAAGTAGATCATGTATCTCACTATTAATAAAACACGAGACCAGAATATGTCAATTTTATGTTATTCCTAATATACCCTTAGTACATTACTACATAACTACCTATATTACTACATTATTATAATTTCATTCATCCACTACACCCCGCCACGTCCAACTTCTCACCTTATCCATTACTTTTTACTTTTGAAATTCATAATTGTAATAAATTATGGCTCTCTTTGGATTATTATTATTCAAAATATTATTTAAATAATTACAATAACAAATTTTAATATCTTTTCTTATCTTACTTCTCAATGTATATCTTATCATATTATCTTGTCTTATCTTACTATTAATAAAGTATGAAATCGGGATATGTCAAATTTAATGTTATTCCCAATATACCCTTAGTAAATTACTATACAACTACACATATTACTATATTACTGTACCTTTAATTATCCACTATTCCCCACCATTCTTAACTTTTTCACCGTATCCATTACATTTTGCTTTTAAAAGTCATAATTGTAATAAATTATGGCTTTCTTTGGATTATGATTATTATTTGAAATATTATTTTAAATAATTACAATAGCAATTTTTAATATCTTTGCTTATCTTGCTTCTTACTATATCTAAAAGGAGAGGTCAATTTATGTCAAATTTAATGTCCTTCCATAATTACTCTCATCAACATTACTTAACTCTCATCAAATGTGTAAGTTACGAATTAAATTTTATGGATAAAATGGATTACATTTAATAACTCAAAACTCAAATGACCCCTCAATATTAAGATGGTTTATTCATTGTCTTCTTCATTTACATTTCATAAGGTAATGTTATAATGTTCTTTTCAAATATTATATTATTTCTTTATGCAAATGATGAACAACTATTATTCAAGTAAAATTACTAGGTCATGTTTTATGTTATTGTGATGCAAACTTAGTACATGATAACATTCTTTTTTTTTTTTTGAAAAATATTTCAAAAAAGTCACAAATCATAACTAGGCACATACATTTCTCGAATATTTTACTTATTTACTTGCACATTCATGTTGAATTATAACGTAATATATCATTTGCATTTTACGTATTTACCCAAATTATGCAAAATTCACCTCTTTGTACACGCAATATCTTGCTAAATTCATCCACAATATTATCAATATTGCAATGAAAAATATTGGTAACAAAAAAAAAAAATACTACACTACTTGTCAAATTTGCTACATTCAATTTCCAATCGATTCATTGTCTTTTTTAATATTATGCTGGCTACAACACTTAAAAAATTATTTCATAAGCTTTATTTCTCACATGTAAGTGATGAAATCAAGACAATTTATTGAAAAATTAGTACGATTTACTCGCAATTGATTACAAGTTAAAATATTTTTTGCTAAATTTATTGTTTAAAAAAATATCTAGACAATATAAATATTTATATAAAAATACTAAAATACTTTATTATTTTTTTCCCTTCATTTATTTTTTTCCCCAATCACTTTATCATCTTCTTTAAAAATTTCGAGTCCCCAATTTAGTAATGTTCAAATAAAGGTTGCAAATAACTATTACTTTGACAAAAAAAATATTAATACCGCTAAATTTTATTTTATATTTTTTTCAAATGCATAAATTTATTGCGCACAAATAACTATCAATAATGAACAACCTTCTAAGTTATATTTTTTAAAATTTCAAATTTGAGTTGACTTCTCCATTCCACAACTATAAAAGGAGACAATTCCAAATGCGGTTGAGTTTTGTACTAACTATAAATAAAGTACAAGGACAAACAATTCCAAATATAGAAAATTTTCTTCGTAATCGTGTTTTCTATAGACCATGTCCAGTTCTATATTGCTTTTGAAGAGGGTGTAAACATAACCAAAATATTAGTGAGGGATGGAAAGATAGACTAAAGGCGTAGTGTATTTACCAATAACATTATATATCGTGAAATTCTCTTATCATAATTTCCTTAATATTTTTTTATTGTACTCTAAACAATTGCAAGTTGTCTATATTTGCCTTACTTAAATACTTGCCGTTACATTCATTTCCGTCCAACTATTAACAATATCATTGATAGACAACAATTTCATATCTTCCAATCTAATTGCAATATCGTTTACTTCATTATATCCTTTTTGTTTTTTATATTTGCCCGCTATAGTTGGAAGAATAATCTATGATTTGAAATAACTTAAATTACATTAAAAAACATTAACAAATTCTCTTTTATTATATGTTGAGTCTGTTGGCCCCAAAAGCAACCTAAGAGGGGGTGAATTAGGTTGTTTCAAAAAATAAACCTTTTAATTGTGCTTAATAGAAATGTAAACTTATATTATACAACAAATAAACACTTAAGCACAAATGAATATAATAGATATTCAACAATTGAAACTCAAAGAACAACTATAAAGATTGAGATAGAGAGTATCAAACCAAACTCCTAAATTTCTCAAGTTTGCAGTATATTCAATAGTAGTGCCTTTTCAAAGAAGGTGAGGCAATAACCTTCTTGTACACAAAGTAAGTTCACCCTTGCACCACCTAAATCCCCTTAGTTGAGCCAAAGGGTTTTACAATACAACCTCACTTTTGTACACTTGTTATCCCTCCACTCTTACACTTGAAGATCACTCACTAGTCTACTCTTGTTCACACTAATTCTCTCTAATTTAGTCAAGAGAACTACACTACTCAAACCAATACAACCCACAATATTTTTGCCTATTTCTTCCCAAATAGCTCTTACAAGTGTTTGTATTGAATGCATTAGTTCTACTCTCTATGTATTTCGTTTTTATTGATAAGGGGGTATTTATAGAAGCTCATAAATTGCTTGTCCAACAGCTCTCTAACCACTATTTTGTGTTTCCTGAGAAACTAGCCGTTTGGTCTTTTGAACGGCCGATGCTATGAGTGTGCATCCGAACAAACTAGCCGTTGGACCTTTCGGACGTCCGATGCATGGCCTCTACATCGAGTCTCTGAGGGTATTCATTCGAACGTCCGAAGATGCGCCGGAACCTGCGTCCGGTCCATGCAATGTCTTCTGGAAGTATAGTCGGACGCTATTCTTCATCCGAGGCTTCAGGTCCTTTGTGTCGGACGATGAATTGTTCGCTACTACGCATCCTTATTTACTACTACATTTTATTGGGGGTGTATAGCTCAGTTGGTTCCTTTTGGAAAATCATCAACGTCTGTAGAATTTTACTGGTTGTTTTCTTGATTGTGTTTGGACAATCATTTACGTCTGAAGCTCCCTGTTTTTCTGTACATTTGTTTTCAAACTGTTAGTGCGATTTGGTCATCATTAAAACATGATTATCATAACTGCGGTTCAACAGTTATCTGTCCCTTTTTTATGATGAAAAATCAATTGGACAATTAAAAAAACAACCATAAAATATGAAGTACAAGACAAGAGAATTTGTCCATTATTTCTTCCCCTTTTGGCATTATCAAAACATAAGAAAAATAATGCAATTTAAGCTCCCCCTAAGTTTATTCTCCCTCTTGAAAGATGAATATAATTCATATGAGTACACGGAGAATAAATCAAGTTATGCAAAACAATTCTTCCCTTCAAGAATATGTATTCAATAAGATATGAGGAAATGCATGCAAAGAATTAGGATCAAAACAATTTTCGCTCATTCCTTGCCAAAAAGCATCATCAAAATAATGAAGCATGTGTGATACAATTTCTTGCCAAATAATCCATTTAAAAAAGAGAATACTCCCCATTTCTTTTGCAAGTAAAGACTTATTATAGACAAAAATTGGGGATACATATTTCCTAGCATTCTAAACAAATTCAATCACATAGATGAGTAACATTCAAGAGAACATAGTATCAACCTAATAAATGAAAGCACATTCTTAACACAAAATTTTAGATGTTAACTATTTCAATGTTGTTGAACCCCAATTTTGTTAATCATGTTTTGATGATGACCAAATCGCACTAATGGTTTGAAAACAAGTGTGCAGAAAAATAGGTAGGTTCGGACGCAAAAAATATTGAAGCAGTCTCGGACGAAAAACAGCGTCCGATCATATTTCCAGAAGACTTTGCTTCGATCGGACGCATTCTCAGACGTCCGAACGAATACCCTCAGAGAACGGACGTAGCATCGGACGCAGAAGTTTGCAGCCGCCATTCGTCTCTTCTAATGGCTAGTTTTTAAGTAAACAGAAAATAGCCGTTGGAAAGTTGTTGGAAGCAGATTTTGGGTAACTATAAATACCCCTAAGCCTGAATTAAATAGTAAGGGACTTCTACATTGATTACAAGTAATTCTTGAATTATTTGGGAGAAATAGTGGGTACAAGTGTTGTAATAGTGTAGGTAATTTTGCCTTTGAAAAGAGCTTAGAAGCGTAAGAGTTCTTCAAGTGTAAGAGTGGAGAGATAACAATTGTAACAAAGGGAGGTTGTGAGTGTAAAACTCTTGGCTCAACTAAAGAAAATTAGTGTGAGCAAGAGTGATCCTCATTTGTGTAAAAGAGGTTATTGTCTCACCTACTTTGAAGAGACTTTTAGTGGCTAAACTTCAAGTTGTGAACTTGGTAGTTTCATTGTAAGAAGCTCTTTATAGTTGTAAGCTCCAAGCTTGAGAAGCTTGGGAGTTTGGTTTGATTCTCTTAATCTCAATATTCTTATTTGGTCTTTAAACTTAAATTGTTGAATATCTATTGTATTCATTTGTGATTAAGTTTTTATTTGGTACATAAAGTTTGCATTTTTATTAAGCACATAAAAATGTTTGTTTTAGATACAACCTAATTCACCCCCCCTCTTAGGTTGCTTTTTGGGCCAACAAATGTCATCTTAGCTCATATGCCTTGAACATCCTCCATTGATGTAATCTATCTTGAATTCCTTTGTGCTCTTCCAAACATACCTACATGCAAAGTTAAGCAACAATTTTTGGTACCCAAACTTTCTTGGGTCCAATTGGGTTAGTAACATGCTTAATCACCCAAATAGAATTTATTGGGTTAGTAACATGCTTAATCACCCAAATAGAATTTATTCCTAATATTTCATTTCTTTTGACATAACAATTTTTCTTTAAATGGCCATGTTGATGATAATATTTACAAATAATATTCTTATTGGCATAGAAAGAAGATTTAGATTTAACAAAGTACAAATCATTTTTGTTAAAGGTGATAAAATTCTTGTTCAAAAATATATTTCTAGTTCTTTTCTTTCTTCTTTTTCAAAATATCATCAACATCATCTAATCTCTTTTTCAATGAAGCTTTTTCTTTCATGATCTTGGTCTTTTCAACAAATTTTTTCTTCAAAACATCATTTTCTTTTGTCAAAGAATTATTTTCATGCACAAGTTTTGAGTTAGCGACTCAATAAAGCATTAACTTTAATTTTTAACTCATTGTTCTTAGCATATGATTCTTTCAAATATTCATACATTTTAAAAATAAATGATTCAACATCATCATTATCATTATCACAGGAATCATCAAAAGAATCACAACTAGAGGATACCTCATTATTGCCAAGTGCCATAAATGCCATTTGAGCCTCTTTATATTCTTCTTCAACTTCTCCCTCCGAATTGCAATCATCCCAAGTGATTTGGAAGTTGTTGAAGTAAAGCTTCCTTGAGTCTTTTCTCCTTTTTTGATGAAGCTTTAAATGCTATGCTTCTTTTTTCCTTTGTTTCCTCATCATCTTGTACCTTGTATTTCATCTTCAATTCAAAGGAGGTTAGAAAATTAATCATAGACTCAATAGGTATAGAATTTAAAATTTTAGATTCCTCTATGGCAATGGATTTAGGTTCCCATTCCTTAGGTAAAACATTTAAAATCTTTCTATTCTTTTCACCCAAGGGATATTCTATCTTACCTAAACCTTTCAAATCCTTTATAATATCATTGAACCTACAATACATCTTGTCAATATTCTCATGAGGTTCCATTTTGAAAGATTCATATTTAGCCACAAGAAGTGACTTCTTTTGCTCTCTAATATTTTCACTTCTTTCATGGATTTCTTTCAATTTGTCCCATATCTCCTTGGCCGATTTGCAATCTTTCACTTTGGAAAACTCATCTGTATCCAAAGTATTATACAAAATATTAATGGCTTTAGCACTTAAAAATAAACTTACTTTATCTTGTGCATTTAACTTATATCTAGTCGTAGGTCTTAATCTATGAGTATTTACATCAATGATGGTAGTTTCTAAAGGACCTTCACAAATAATATACCATAAATCAATATCAATAGATTGAACAAAAATTTTCATTCTATCCCTCCAAAAAACAAAATTAATGCCATTAAATATGGGAGGTCTAGTAATAGAATGCCCCTCTAAAAACAAAGTATTATTGGTTGCCATAATATGATCTTTACTCAAAAGCAGTTAAGCTCAATATATGAGACCAAGCTCTGATACCAATTGTTGGCTCCAAAAGCAACCTAAGAGGGGTGAATTAGGTTGTTTCAAAAAATAAACCTTTTAATTGTGCTTAATAGAAATGCAAACTTTATACAACAAATAAACATTTAAGCACAAATGAATATAATAGATATTTAACAATTGAAGCTCAAAGAACAAATATAAAGATTGAGATAGACAGTATCAAGCCAAACTCCCAAACTTCTCAAATTTGGAGTATATCTACAAGTAGTGTCTTTTCAAAGAAGGTGAGGCAATAACCTTCTTGTACACAAAGTAGGCTCATCCTTGCACCAACTAAGTCCCTCTAGTTAATCCAAAGGGTTTTACGATACAACCTTACTTTTGTACACTTATTATCCCTCCACTCTTACACTTGAAGATCACTCACTAGTCTACTCTTATTCACACTAATTCCCTCTAGTTGAGTCAAGAAAACTACACTACTCAAACAATATATACAACCCACAATATTTTAGCCCATTTCTTCCCAAATAACTCTTACAAGTGTTTGTATTGAATGCAGTAGTTCTACTCTCTATGTATTTCTTAATTACAGACAAGGAGGTATTTATAGAAGCCCAGAAATTGCTTCCAACGGCTCTCTAACGGCTATTTTGTGTTTCCTGAGAAACTAGCTGTTTGGTCTTTCAAACGGCCGATGTGTGAATGTGCGTCCGAAGAACTAGCCGTTGGACCTTTCGGACGTCCGATGCATGGCCTTTGTGTCCGGTCTCTGAGGGTATTCGTTCGGACGTTCGAGGATGCACCCGAATCTGCGTCCGGTCCATGTAATGTCTTTTGAAAATATGATCGGACACTATTCTTCGTCCAAGGCTTCAGGTCCTTTGTGTCGGACGATTATCATCGTCCGAATTGTCTTCCTTTCAAACAATCATCAACGCCCGTAGAATTTTACTTGTTATTTTCTTGATTGTGTTCGAATAATCATTTACGTTCGAAACTCTCCCTATTTTTCTGTACACTTGTTTTCAAACTGTTAGTGCGATTTGGTCATCATTAAAACATGATTATCATAATTGGGGTTCAGTAGAGTCACAACATAATATATCATTTGTATTTATATCATTACCCAAATTATATAAAATTTTCTTCTTTGCACACATATCGAGTGTGCCTTGAGGACTAGTGTAGATAATGCATGACTATTCCCAAAAGTTTGAATTTTTATACATACTATCGGTTAATTATTTATTCAAATTTATTTTATCTATTTTAAATACAAAAGATCTTAGAAAATGAAGATATGAATTCAAAAACATAAGTTACACAAGTTAGTGGTACGAAATTTTTTCTATGTACAAATTAGATTTTCCAATCTGTTTTTAATGTTTGGTTCTTGGAATCAAGTGAAGAAAAGGAAAGACTTTCCCTTGATTTGTTTTCTCGTGTTTGGCTAGAGATGAAATTAGTAAGGAAAAGAATTTCAGGAAAATTGGTAAGAAAGAAATCCCACTAAGAGTGTGCGTGAGGGAAAGGGAGAGGATTATCCTGACTGGTGGTTGTTGGCAAAATTTTCCGTTGTTGCCAATTGGAACTTCTAAAACTAGTCGCAGTGGTGGTGGAAATTTTTTAAGGATAACGGGAAGAGAAGCAGAAAGTAGTTTGATTCTGAAAATTCTGCTTTGGCCCCAAATATTCTCATTAGTCCAATGAACTCTCTCAAGAGCTTTAGTTTATAATTTCTACTATGAACTTTACTTTTTGAGAGTTTCGATTCAATTATAACTAAATTAATGCCCACTAACTACATTGTATCTTTGATTTGGGAATTTTTTTTTTTTTTTTTTTAAGTATGAAATCATTGGTGCTCACTTATATAATACACATGAATCTTTTATTTGTATGACCTTTTATAACCTCCACATATTAAAATATTTTTCTTATTTGGTTTTGTCTTTGAGATTGATTTTTGGTAAAATAAAATATATTAGATCTAAAATTGCAATGGTCCGATAGTTAAAACTTTTACTTCAAGGTCTAACTACATGTCAATTTTAAATTCTACTCTATAAAACTATAAAATATAATTAGTATTCTCTCGTTGATAATAAATTTTGCATTTTTTTTGTTGTTGTTGTAAGGGATCTAAAACAATTTTGCAAATTCAAATATTCTAAGTAACCATTTCAATTGATTTTGTTCACTTATTTGTTAATTTTTTTTTTAAACAAATGGGCACACAATTCAATTGAAAATATGTACTAATTATTTAATTAATTTTCAGTAGAAAAAAATTCTTTTCCATTTCCTATTCAAAATCCACAAACCAAATAGAAAATTCACTTTCCTATAGATCTTTTTTCTTTTCCTTGCTACTTTTCTCAGTAACCAAACAAGGTAACGACTTGGAATTTCCAAGGAATTTACTTTCTTCTTTCTCCATTTCCTTTTCCTTGGTGAATTTTTAGAACCAAACAGGGCGACGTAATTAGTTTTTCACCTCATGCATTTGCACGAAAAGGAGATTAGTCTATGTTGAACAATACCATTAAGTAGTGCAAAATAAAACTTGAAAACTAAAATATAATGTAAATTAGGTATTGCAAAAAATATTTATGCTCTTACAATGTTAGTCATCAAAATATAGTATAAGACATTAAAGAAGGATGCATTATATTTAAGAATGAAAGTTAGAGAAAACATTTTCTTTTAAACCACCCCTCCCCTATCGGGCTTACCCTTACCTATTAATGATTTAAATTCATGACTAATAAGTCATAGTATAAGACATTAAAGAAGGATGCATTATATTTAAGAATGAAAGTTAGAGAAAACATTTTCTTTTAAACCACCCCTCCCCTATCGGGCTTACCCTTACCTGTTAATGATTTAAATTCATGACTAATAAGTCATAGTATAAGACATTAAAGAAGGATGCATTATATTTAAGAATGAAAGTTAGAGAAAAAAATTTCTTTTAAACCACCCCTCCCCTATCGGGCTTACCCTTACCTCTTAATGATTTAAATTTTTATGACTAATAAGTCGTAAGAGAAGCGTCTTACTGTCTAAGTTATACTTCATTGTCTTGAGAAGAACATTAAACAAAATGTTGTATTAGAATTATAAAATAATTTAAATTTTAAAATTTGTATAATATTCAAATTGTTGCATAAACATATTGTATAATATATCTGAATATGTAACCATAAATCATAACTGACCTTCTTGTAATATGTAAGCATAGTCTAAATATAAATGAAAATTATATTCAAACCAATTCATTTATTACTTAATCCAAAAATATGAATTTAAATTACCACAATTGTTTACACCACCCTCCAAATATTTGCCAAAAAAAGGCTTACACTTCTTAAATTTGAAAAAATATTTCAAAGTTAGACCTTTTTTTTTTTTTTTAAATAGCGGCACACTATAAGTCCACTTATAAACAAAACAAAAAAGAAAAAGAATAAAAAATAAAACATTAGGTTTTTACTACAAAAGTATTATATCAATGTTTCTTTCAATAAATGAGCCGAATTTGTAGATCATCCACTATAGTGTCCAAAATTTGCAAAACACCTACAACTTTGCAAAATCAAATGTGCAATCGCATCCTCAAGTTAAAGTAAAAATTTTTGCACCATCACAGGTTTGTCTCCGTCTAAAAAAGTACAACAAAAGAAAAAACATGAAATTATTTGTGTGGATGAAACAATTGTGAACGTAATTTTGAACCAACTGAAGAATGATTGCCTATAACCTTTCCTCGTATACTTATTAAGTCACCACCAAAGAAAATATCAGTAACTAATGTGATTACTTGTTTTAGCATGGCATCTACCTAAATCAAATTGAAAGTGTGAAACTAAGAAATGGAACCAAAATGAGCATCAATCCCTACATTAAGAAAAAAGTTCTCTTGCATAGATTAAGTGAAAGTAATAAGCAAAACCACTAAAAACGAAAAATACACAGTTTAGTCAATCAAACACAATGTTAAAAACAATAAAAAGATTGGGAAAGGCCAACCCAAAGATTATCTTTATCCAACAAAAATTTTCTCAATCCTCAAGTTGATGAACTTCAACACAAAAATCAATAATCTAGAAATAAAAATGGGGTTTGTATGATTTTTGATAAGTTAGAATTAATTTTTGAATTTGAGAGGAGATAGAAGGATGAGGGATATCTTGATAAGTTGAGAAATTTTCTGAATTTGAAAAAAAAAATGAAGAAAGTTACGTGATTTTGAATTGAAGATGAAGGGGGAGAGCTACGGGGATTGATCAAAGAGAAGACGTAGGGGAAGATACAGACCTGATAATGATGATTTTCAATTTAAATTTTGATTTGAAAAAAAGATAAGGTAGATGTGAGGTATTGAAGATGAGAACAATTGGAACTACGACTAAAGAGGTGCCCGATGAGGGGAGAAGTAAGAAGTGAGGGCAAAAGACAAAATCAAGCCAGGGTTTTAGAGAGCTAGTGAAATGAATGTTTTAATTAAATTGTGCCAAATAGGAAAGAGATTATAGGGTGGATAAATCCTATATTATTATTTGACTTTATTATATTTATATATGTTTTTAAAAAAAAAAAACACTTTTGCCTTATTTCTACCTTTTTCTTTATCTTTATCTAGTTACTTTTTAATAAAATACAAGTAATAATGCATGACTATTTAAATAATAGGACTTATTGATCATTACTATCAACTAATCTTTCTAAAAAGAGTTAATTGAAATTTCTAATCACATATTCGAAATTTTTGTTTCATCTATTTAAATACAAAAGCATCTTCAAAAATGAAGATTATCTACTATGAATTCAAAAAAAAAAAAAAAACACAACTTACATAGGATAATGGTATTAATCTATTTAAGCAATTTTTTTTTTCAAAAAAAAAATGTTTGTCTTATTCCCACATCTGTCTCTATCCTAATCTACTTAAAATTGTAAAAGTACAAGTAATACTTACTTTTTAAAAATACAAGTAAATAATGCATGTTGTGTAGATAATGCATGACTAATTTAAAAAACAGGAGTTATTATCATTACTATCATTAAATAATTTTTAAAAAAGAGTTTATTATAGCTTAACTTCAAATCACAAACATTTTTTTTATCTATTTTAAATAAAAAAAAATCTTAAAATATGAAGATTATCCAACTATATCAATTGTTTGATCTATTTAAAATACAAAAAAAAAAAAGAAAAAAAAATCTTAATTATTGTTGATTATCAAACTATGAATTCAAAAACACAACTTATTGCGTGGTGGTGGTGGTGGTAACAAAATTTTTTCCTATGTACAAATTAGATTCTCCAATTTGTCTACGTATTTACAATTTCCAAAATGACTTTTATCATAGTTCCACATCTTTCATTGTCTTTATTTACTTAGTTTAAAAAATAAAAACACAAAATAATTATTTTTCAAAAAATTACAAGTAAATAACACTATGTAGATAATTAATGAATGACTATTGCGAAAAATAGGACATATTAATCATTACTATCAGCTAATATATTTAAAAAGGAGTTAACTAAAGTTAACTGTTAATCACATATTAGAAGAATATATTCTTTTATCTATTTTAAAAACAAAAATCTATACTACTATATTATTATAACAAATGTGCTTTCATAGGAAACTCTGAATAGCTGACATGTGGCATGTTAAATACTAAGGAAATTTTCAAAGTAAATAAGCGAAGTAAAAACTGAATTACATAATTAAAATTACATAAATTTTATCTTTAACTACTTTTATTTATTTAGAATCTTCACATTATGCACCTATACCTCTTACAAATGATTTTTCCCTCCCAAAAAAAGTAAAAAAACAAAAAATGTATTATAGATAACATCATACAACTATCAATAGTTAACCAACAATTAGGGAACTAAGTCTTTATTAATTTGAAAAAAAAAATAGATATATAGGTCTTGTTCTCATAAAGTTATTAAAAGGTGCTTATAACTTTTTTGAAGTTGAAAAATATTTTTTAAGATTTTTTTGACAAAAACTGAAAACATGTTTTTGTTATTCATCTTAAAAAAAACTAAAATCTATTTTCAGAAGCAGAGAACTTTGGATCTACTTTTTTACAAGTACTGTTTTGAATTAAAAAAATGCAGTTTTTAAATGTTCATAAGTAATTGACAACAAGGTCATAATATTTGAAGGGTTATTGCTAATAACTTTCGTATAAGTAAAAAGAGATTTAGCCTAATTATTTCTAGCTAATACAATTCTTGTAACCTAATTACATTTAGGTAATATTTTATCAAAAAGATAATAATCTGTCATACAACAAAATGATAACAAAATTTAAATCTTTTTTTGTTTTTTTTGTTTTGTCATCTTTTTCCAACTTTATGTTCATAGATGTTATTATTAAGGGATGATGTAATCTATTATGTTAAAAAGTAATTTAATATTTTGCCATCTCTATTATTATTTTTATTTTTATTTTTTTATTTTTTTTGCATTTTTAGTAAGCCATCGATATTTTAAGCAGTTTAGTAAAAATTAAATGGCCACCATTATTGCCAGAGCATGTTCTATCTAGCTAGAGCAATTTTGCCTAAATGATTTTGAGGCAAAATTACCTCAAGTTTAGAGTCTTCACAATTTTTGGGCCTACTGCTTTCCTTCTCGTCTCCTCCTCTTATTCGATCTTCACCTCTTGGATTCTCTTCTCCTTTCTTTCTTTGTTTCTTTACATAACACAATATCCACACACAGTTGCATATACAAAACAACAGAAACCAAAAGATCATACACCCCAAATCAAAAAAAATACTATAGAATTATTGTTACAAAATAGAATCATCATTCATTATAGAAGTATTACTATGTTTTTTTAATATTTTTTGCTAGATCCTTTTATGAATAACCAAGATCATCGCTGTAGCCACCATCACCGCAAAACACCCGTATTTGAATAACCCATTTTCGACCACGGCAACAACGGTAAAGACAGCTGTAGAGGCCCATTGGAAAGGAAAATATGAGGCCACATCTTGGGGTCAGGCGGTGACAGCAACAGCATAATCCGGCCAGAAGCAAGACATAAAAAGCACTCACCTAGGAAAGATAAAACAATTTGTGTCAAATAGATGCACAAATGAGTTTCACTGAATTGCTAAAAAATCACCAAAAAAGTCTAAAAATTTTCCAAATGAAATAGTTGGGATTGCTAAATAATATCAAGTATCCAAAAATTCTTGAGAAACATAAAAGACAAATGGGATTACTAAAAATATTTACTTTGAAAAGAATGGAAGTGTTAGAGAAGGAAGGATACAATTGTGTTTTTGTGTTCGTGATGTTACTGTGTGTATGCGGGTGTGCGTCGGAATTCTGTCAAACAGAGAGAGGGAGGAAGATAGAGAAGAGGAAAGAGAGAATGAGAAATTGAGAAAATAGAGGATGAAGAGAGGAAAAGGAATTAAGTCAAATTATCAAGGGTAATTTTGTTTGTTAGATCAAATTTGCTTTAGCTAGATAGAATGTACCCTGTCAATAACATTGGTCAAATTAAATCCTCATTGTTTTATTTTTTTTATTTTTGTTGTAGCCTCATTTAGAATTTTGTTTTCTTAATCTTTCTTTCAGAAATTATTTTATAAAATAAAATAAATATTGTAAATAATTTTTTATCGAGTGCATAGTACGGTTTATGAATACTAGTAAATATTCAAAGATCAACAAAGCAGTCTTTGGTGATAATTATGGTAAGTTTGATGATTTGGACAAGTTTATAGTCCATCGGTTTCATTTTGTCTATCATTTTAAATAATTTGGTTTATATTAAATTAATTTAAAGAAGTACTAAATTTTTTATTTTTAATTTTATTCTTAGTGTCATATTAATGAAGAGAGAGGATTTTGTAGTTAGAGAATGGTAATATAAAAGAGTAATGTAATCACTTTTTTAAATTTCAATTCTTTTATATATATATATATATATATATATATATATTTCTTAATTCTTGTACATTAATTTAAAATAACAATTAAAAAAAATGGAGAGACATATAATGCTGATGGAGAGAATATAATGCTGAGTGAACATCCTCAACTAATGTCACCTTTTAACATATTTAATACTAGTTTATATGAGAAATAACAAAATCCAAGATGATTTTATAAAAATTTGCAGTCTTGCCTTCTTTGGATCAATATTAGTTTAATTCATATTGTTTCCAATCAATCAGATTTTCTTTCCCATGCTATCATTAATCAATCAACTAATTTCTTCCTCCATTTATTTAGTTTTGAACTTCCACTTCCACTGTTGTGGCTCTTTTTATCTGTACAAACTCATTGATACTGATTTATTTTCTTCTCAAACTGTAGTGCTCTTATTGATCAAGGATGTCATAAGTGTAGAATATTGGCTTGTCGACGCTTGCGGGTCCGTCTTCAGGTATCAATCTTGGGTCAAATAAAACTTTCATATCCTGCGAGGGGTGGTGTCTGCTCAAACATTGAACAACCTAGCGTCACTCCAATACTTATACTTAAATCTATAGATTATTTTGTATGCTTAAATCTATAGATTATTTTGTGAGAGGAGTATTAGCTGTAATAGAGATTGAATATTATGTAATTATGAGTGAGAGTTTATATAAATGTATGTTATAAAAGTTAAACAAAATATAAAAATATATAAAATTGAGAAAAAAAAGAGAGAAAATAAAAATAGAATTTGTATTTACAGATATTTAAATATAGATAGATTTCTACGACTAATAATAGAATTTGTAACAATGTATTTTTTTTTTCGGAATTATATAAATTTACTTTGCTCGCTCTATTTATAGAGCAGTGACGAATCTACCTTTGGCCAATAGGGGCGCGTGCCTTCATTTGCTAAAGAAAATTTTCAATAGATATAAAATATTTTTAAAATTTTGCTTTTTAACTTATTTTTTGTAAATGTGCTTTCACTCTATTTAGATATCTATTATTTTAGATAGTATTTGAAATGTTTTTAGAATAATTATTTGGCAACTTTTTTAGATATAAAATGTGAGATAAAAAAAGTGATTGAAAAGTGTAATGAAATGATAGCAAAATATTGTTTGGAGAATAATGAAAAACTTTCCATACAAACTAAGTTAGTTTGAAGACATTTTATTTTTGAAATTTTAATTTTAACCCCACTAATCTATAGAAAGTCAATACATGTCTGTAACTAATTTGATAACAACTATTACTAAAAGAAACTAATTTGATAACAACTACTAATACAAGAAATAATTAATAGATATAATTTAATAAACTAGCACTTTAATTATGAAAACAAGTATAAAACTAGTGCGTAATCTTCTAAAAGTTTTTTTATACGAAAATGTCTATATTTCTGTGAGTTGTAAAGTACTAGCGGGTTGCTTGCATCCTTTTACGTTATTTATTAAAAATATGTTCTCACATATTACTATTTACTACATACATATTATTATTATCAAATATGATTGAAGAATTAGACGAACTTTCTCTTATTGGTACTCTGACTGAAAAATTACCCTGGCTCGACCCGTGTTATGGAGTACTTTTAGGCCTAGATGAGCCTTTGTCGAAATCGGCCCATTGGAGGACCTAGGGCTTGGTCAAATGGGCTTTATGGCACACATCAAGATTACATATGTTCATGAACTGATTCTTTATGTGGACGATTCTCAATATTTGCCCCTGCCTTTTTTTTTTTTTTTTTTTGGTCCCTCGTCAAGTTAAAAAATGTATTTCATTAATTTGTGTGTGTGTGTGTGTTTTTTTAAACCTATCTCTCCCCCCTATCCTCTAATAGCTCAATCCCACAAACAACAAATCATAGAAGACGCATTTTACTGTTTAACGTGCATTGCGTATTTCATTAAGGGTTAATGCTATTTTGCCTTACTTATTGTGCAAAAACTCAACTTAATTCCACTCTTAAAACTAAAAAGTATTCCAATATAACTGTATAAACTAAAAAGTTTTAGTTTCGCCCTTCAAACAGAAACAAATATTCCAATATAGCCCTCCAAACTAAAAAAAAAACCACAATTTGGCTCTTCAAATTAAAAAATTATTCTAACATAATCCTAAATTTTAAATACACTAGGAAAATGCACGTGCTATGCACATGTAGACGTGATATTTAAATTATGATTCAGCATTTTTTATGAGTAAACGCCAAATAATGTCATCAAACTTTTGATATTTCCAAATAAGTTTACTGAACCATTTTTCGATAAAAATTGTCATTTAACTATCAAAAGTGTGTATTTACAAAAATTAGTTTTGTAGGGTTAAAATTATCAATATATATTGAACTGAATTTCTAGAAAATCTTGAGGTCAAATTAGAAGAAAAAACAAAAAAAAGTAAAAATTTTGGACTCAAAATTGAATTAACCAATAATTTCAACCCTTCCTAGGCACTTCATCACCTCCCAACCCTCATTTTAGATCCACTACTTCCCAAGCCCCATCCTTATCCTTCTACCCTAGACCTCCCATTACCAATCCAGAACACCCAGCCCTTCTCACATTCTCGATTTAGCCCTCATCCCCATTCTTACCACCTTATCCTAGATCCACCACCTCTTTGGCCTCCATCCCTATTCCTCTAACCCCTTCCCCCACCTCCAGATCTAACATATTCCAAAGCCCCCAATGGACATCCCATCTAGGGGTGTTCATTCGACCGGTGTTTAACTTTTTGACTTGTTTGGCTTGGCTTGTTCGATTTTCGACTTGAAAATCTCAAAGTCAAAATCAAAGTCAAGTCATATAAACTCAAAATCGATTAAAGTCGAGTCGTTTAAATTCGACTTGTTCGACCGGTAAGTCGAATAAATCGAATAAACCAAACATTAATATTCTTCCATTCCATATTCTAATTCCAAAATTTAGTACATTATTCCACAATTTTCATATCATTCCACAAAAGTGTACTAAATTTATAAGTGTACAACTTATTAATGTAATGCTTTGTATTAATTATTCCATTTTTCACATTATCATCCACATTATGATCTTTATATAATGTGTGTACAAAAATATAATTCATAATATATTATACATATAAGTTTCAAATAGATTATATATATACAAATTTACACACACATATCTTTGTGTGTATACTATACACACACATATATACAACACACATACACATGTACACACACAAGTTACAAATCATAATATATGAATGTGTTTTAGTGTATATATTATATATAGATATTAAAATTGATTTACAAAGTTACAAATTCACAACCACTTACTAAACTTAATTCATATATAAAAAATTTATTGAATCACCAACTCCTGTTAAGTTACATCCTATAAGTATATAGAAATATATATGATTACCTAAGTCTATCAATACAATAGTAAGTTATTAATGCATTTAATATATTTATTAATAGTAAAAATGTTATACTAATAAGTTATGTAATATTATTGTATAACTATATAAATTAGATGTTATGTAAAACATATTTTTATTGCAATTATAAGTTATACAAATCTTAGTATATGAACATAAGAACATGTATTTATAGATATATTATATGTAGATATTTCAATAAATACTAATATATATATAATTACTTATTTCTGGCATGTATATGTATTGAAAGGAAATTAGTGATTCATTTAATTAGTTATTAATACAAAAATGTTGATCTCTATTACATTAATAAGTTGTACACTTATATTAATGTATCAGTGTACATAACACTAATAATTATACAAAGAAAAGATATTTAAGTATTAAAAAATAATATTATCAGTTATTAACATATTTAATTATTGAGAATTAAAAATATTATGGTTAAAATATTATGTACACAAATACATTAATATATTATTATAATTGTGTATCTTCATATATGCTAAATAAATAAACAAACAAATACACACACACACACACACACACACACACACATATATATATATATATATGTGTTTGACTTATTTGATTGATATTTGCCTGGCAAAGTCGAACGACTAGTTCAACAGGTAAACCAGTCAACTATAGTTTGGTATTTGACTGGTAATTTGATTTAAAAGTTGAAGTCAAAGTCGAGTCGAGAAGTTGTTTAATTAATTTGACTTCGAGTCAAAGTCAAGTCGAAAGTCGAACAAGTCAAGTCAAATTTTTTTTTCAATTTGACTCGACTCGACAATTCGACTTGACTGGATTTTTGAACACCCTTAATCCCATCCGCCGCCCTCAACTCCTCTCCTAATCAACCTCTTCACCCCTATCCCGCCATTTCCTAAAATCCTACTTCTCATCCACCATCAATTGATTTGCCTCGTAATCTTATACGGCTACTTCCAACCTCGCACTCTCAATCCACCACCCCTAAAGTCACGCCCCCACTCCCGTGGGTCCTGTGACCGTTGTGCCCTCACCGTCCCCTGAGGATACCAAGCTCATAGTAACTTCCAATTCTTGATCAAAACCCTTAATCGAATCTATGATAATAACGTGCAAAAATATTAATTTTGTGAGACGAGAGACAAATCACTCAGTAAGTAGCTAGCACCACCTTTGCTGGACTAAACAAGTTATATACATATACATTTTATAAATTTTTAACACACAGTCATACAAAGTTTTCAAAAAAAAAAAAATTTTGAATTCATTATCAAAGCAAAATCTTATTTCACATAATCGCAAATATTTCTTTTCAAAATATGTCTTTTCAAAAACAAAACGTACATACTTTTATAGTAAGTGGCATTACATCAAAGGTTTACAGAACAAATTTCACAAATATCAAAAATTCAAAATCAGAATCAGAATTCATAATAAGAGTTTGAACATTCGGAATCAGAATATCAGAGTCAAAATCCATAATCGAAGTTCAAATTTCATACCATGGTTCATTATAGGCTCATAAAACAAACACGCTATTATCGGTTTACTAAGTACTCAGCCTAGTGCTAAGAGACCCCACTAGAAAAGGTTGCTAAGGGGTCTCGCGAAAACAATCTTAGCCAGAGTTTAGAGTTCGGAGTTCAGAGGCCAGAAGTTATCTTCTCTGGCAGTTCAGAAAGTGCAGAACTATAGTTCCTATCAATTATTCATGATTATATTAAGAGCCTTGGTCCATTAATAATTACCAAACAAATATTCCATGCACAGACACATGCAAAATAACCATACAAAGTTCAAAATAATGCCACTTATATAAATTGATAATTTAAAACATTATTCAAATATCCATGTAAGGTCCAAGTTTAATAATTAAAATAATGTGTTGTCAAAAATAATATTTAGACAAAAATATTTCAAAATTACGAAGAGGTAGTAACCACTTACCTTGAAATAGTACAAAATCGTAGCAAGGAACTAACTAATTTCCTAAACAAAATGTATCAAATGTTAACTAAACTCAATTTCAAAATAATTCGATCCATATATAGATTATCATGCCCTCAGAAGTATTATTTAGATTCCAAAAATATTTAATCATGTTCATACCGAAATATATATATATCCTTCTTAATTATATAAAAAGATATCAGATAAAATATTTCACTAATATTACAAAAGTATTCAATAAGTTATTATAAAAATAGTTCTTTAGTATCTTCTAACTACTTATATAATAAGTATTCAAATTTTCAATCCAAACTTAAATTTCAGAAAGTTAAGGGACTTACTATACAATTTATCCCAAACTATCATGTCAAAGGCCTAAAAGACCTAAACTGTGTAATTAACCCAAACTTTGAAACTTCCTTCCAAAAGCTATGCCAAGTCCTGTCAACTCTCTCTCTCTCTATATCATTTTTTTTCTCTCTTGCCTTTTCTCTCTCCTACTTTTTCCTTCCTCTTTATCTTTCTTCCTCTTTCTCTTCGTTCCTTATTTGCCTCAGCAACCTCACGCCACCACCCTTTCCATTGCTGATACCAGTAATGTCCAGCAGCCAGCCACAGCAACAACCGATCTTTTTTTTTTTTTTTTCCGAAAATTCTAGATTTAACTTTTTAAAATAAATACATAATATTTGTGAAACAATTACATAAATAAATTCTTATACTTTGAATTAAATCTCAACTTTTAACAGAAAAATAATTTGTCAAGTTCAATTCGTCGAATAATAATTAAGGGAAAAATATTAGTTCAGACATGATATTCCATATACAAAAAATACACATAAAGAAAACGGAATAATTGAAGATTTTGGTTAGAAAATTATATCGAATCTAATACACGACTGAACTCCTAGTGTGTACGAAAACTCTTATCTCCAAAGTTCAAAATTTATGCCAACAAAAATAATTTCTTAACCCTACAGAGTCCCCTATTTATACATATTTTATCCTCCAACTTCTAATTCCTAAAAGTTAGCTAAAAAACCCACAATTCCTGTACTTATTTGATAACTAAAAGTGGCTGAAAATTTGCACCATTTTTAATTACGAAAATTACCATTTAATTGGCAAAAACTTATTTTCCTAAAGCAAAATATATTTAGACAGTAAGTTATCTAGGCAATTACCATAAATCATTAGGATTCCTAACTAGATAAGAATTTGATTTTATAAGAAGTACCAACACAAGTAATTCAATTTCATATACAATTTTTTAATTAAAATATCATTGTTTTATATTGATAATATATTATACATACATATATATATATATATATATATATTAAAAAATACGGGTTTACATTCTACCCTCCTTGCAAAAAATTTTGTTCTTGAAACCTGCACGACCTTCATAAATGGGAACATGTTTCTCGTCCATATATTTTTTTTTCTTCCTTGTTTCGCTATCACTTCTCCCTTATTTTGACTTGTTCAATGATATCTTACCTATGAAACCTGTTTCCTTTGAAACTTTTTGTCCCTGCATTTTATAATCTTTAGTGGTGACCCTTTTATAAGAATTTTCTCTAATGTCCAATGATTAAGATTTGATCACATAACTCGAATTAGGTACGTACTTCTATATTTGCTATACTTGAAATATATTGTGCATTTTGACGAATTAGATGTCAAAACTGAATTAATATACTTATTTTCCAATCCATTCTGATATCATGAATGGCCCTACCTATCAAGAGTTTAACCCAAATAACTTTTACCTTTTTCTAATTTCTTTGTCACCAAGTCGAATTTAGAAATTAAGTTTTGTCCGACTCAATTCTAATATGGGGAGAATATATTCGTGTATCCATATAAAGCATCAAATTGAGTCATTTCGATACCACTGGGTTAAAGAATGTCTCTGTCAACTTTATTAATGATAATGGTCTATCATATTTTCCTCCAAAATCTCATGCATAAACTCATAACATATTTTCTGGTATTTAGATGGTCTTCTTGGATTGACTATCTATTTGACGATAATTGGTATTACGTCCCAAATCCATTCTCATAACCCTTTAGTACCAAACCCAAAACAAGAAGTAAAATGACGATCTTAATCCAATATTATGCTCACGGTAGTCCATGCAAGGTCACAATTTACCCACATATACTTCACTAACTTTTCATGGTTATCTCATTATTCATAGATATTAAAATGTGTTGATTTAATCCAGTGATCCACCACTACCCAAATAGTACCTCCTTTGTAATTTCATCCCTCAAACTTATTGTTAGGTACCAATAGTATCCATATATCAATAATCTATCATTACAATTCACACTAAACTCAGACATATTGCCTTCTCTCAATTCTTTGATCTTTACAAGTTTCCTATCTCCTCCTTAAGTGAATAAATATTTAAAGTATATTTCGATCAGTAAATATGTCCCAATCAGTCAAACACTATAGTCGTCAATTTCAAGTCATGTGCAAGTTAATTATTCTCACAGAATTTTAGTTGCCTTTATGGTTAAACCATTATCTCATTGCTTGCTTCAACACACACCATCTAATCCATTCTCAAACTCATCTTTAGAATTACAAACCCTCAAGTACCAAATGATAGGGTTAAAATAGATAATGTTATCAACTCTTCTTTCAAACGTTAAAAGTCCTTTCCTCATCTCAAATATCACACCAATTATACCTTCTTTTATGCTAACCTTTCTCATGGTGTTACAATAGATGAAAAGTCTTTAATGAACTTTTGACAGTAACTAGCTCGTTCGAAAGGTTTCTTACCTTGGTAACGCTTGTAGACCTTGGCTAGTCCACTTTATCCTGAATTTTTAGGATTCACTAACTCTATATATAAAATCACATGTCTTATAAAAATTACCTTTACACAAACCTATCTTCCTTATAGTAAAATGTCAAATATTTCTCTTAAATGTTTCTCATGATGTTCCCTACTCAGAAATAAATCAGAATTTTATCAATAAACAATATCATAAATTTGTCCAATTGAGGGCTAAAACTAAATCTTGAATCTTATACGAGCATTGGTCAAACCAAATGATATCACCAAATTTTTTTTCCAAGATATTCTAAGTAATTCTTCAATATTTACTTCCAAACATTCCTTAACCACACGATCATTAAGTTTCCCTCATTTCATTAGTTGTCTACCATAGAAGTTAAGTATCTTTTATAACTTCTATTTTTTTTTTTTTTTAAAAAAAAAACTTTATTGCTTGTACTGTCCTCATCAATATTCCTCGAGGTTTTTTTCTTTTGCTCGCATTACCTTGATAAGTCAATGCTACCCATTCAAAAAATATTGCATACTTAATTCTACAACACAAATTAACACCATGTTTAGCTAACAAATTCATTCCTAAATATAGTCTTGAAATCACTTAATATCAATCAGTGACCAATTTAACCGTAGATTCTTTTCTATATATTTTCACAACCACAATCACCAAATTTCATATGAGATCTCGAAATTTAGAATTCCCTAGTGGCTACGCATAAGATTCCTCAAACCACTCAAGTCACACAAAAATATTCCAAATATTCTTAGATTTTGAGTTGCGAGCTTTTATCCATTTTCCAAAGTCCTATAATTAATAACTTAATTTGAATCCTACTATGATTTCATCTTCCATAGCATATTATCTGCCATCTTAGCAGGAACAAACCTTCCTAATACCACAAATAGTACTCCATAACCGACATGTTAGGTACAAGATTTAGTGGCTTCCATAATTAGTAGTATTTATTTAAATCAAGTATCAATTTAAGGAAAAAAAATTTGCAGTTTACAGATACAACACAAGTATAGATTTTTGTTTTTGTCAAAATAAGTTATGACAAATTTACATAATCATTTTTTTTAAATATACCATTTTCAAAATATTACACTAGTATAGAAAAGGTATGCTTTTACAAGTAAAACAAGTTGTAACAAATAAATCATACTTTTATTATCAAAAGAAGTCAAAATAGCACATAATATATTCTAAAATGTATTCTTAATTAACAGCAATGAACATAACTAACTGAATCTTCAAGAATACCAAAATTCAATCAAATTCCTATTATTATTACCCATCAAAATTAAAATACTAATGAATACTATCATTTTCTCAATCTCTTTGCTCTTTATCGGTCTCCAAAGTTATTTAAAAACATTAATGTTATCATGTCCTTTATCCTTAATAGAGTTACCATCTTAAAATTTCACTATCATGGTCATCTTAATCTCAGTTCTTCATTTTCTTCCCATGGAGCACTTTAAAATCCCTATCTTAAATATTTGATCCAAAAAAAAAAAAAACCTAAATAGGCTCTAACAACAGACATCTATTGCTTGAAGTTTGTCTAACCTTCTTCACAATTGTCCTTAAATTGTAAATAACTTTAATTAGTTTCTCTTAATATTGCGTAATACCTTCATCTCCTTTCTTTTATCAAACTAAATCCGATACACGTGCTTCAAATCACAAATCTAACTAGTATCAATTTAAAAATATTCAAACTCATCAAAGTAATACTTAAACTCAACTTTAATGCTTAAAAGTTGCCCAATTCATTCTAAACCATAGCTCTGATACCATTCTGTCACGCCCTGCTCCCGGGGGTCCTGTGATCGCCGTGCCCTAGCCGTCCTTCAAGGACACCAGGCTTATAATAACTTCCAATCCTTGATCAAAATCCTTAATCGTATACATGATTATAACCTGCAAAAATATTAATTTTGTGGTAAGAGTGACAAATCGCTCAACAAGTAGCTAACACCACCTTTGTTGGACCAAACAAGTTATATACATATATATTTTACAAAATTTTAATACACAGTCATACAAAAGTTTTTCAAAAATATTTTTTTGGTTTGTTACCAAAGCAAAATCTTATTTCACATAATCGCAAATGTTTCTTTTCAAAATGTCTTTTTAAAAATAAAATGTACATACTTTTATAGTAAGTGGCATTACATCAAAGATTTACAGAACAGATTTCAGAAATATAAAAAATTCAAAATTGAAATCAGAATACAAGAATCAAAATTCAAAATCAGAGTTCAAAAATTCGTAATTAGAATATCAGAGTCAAAATCCATAATTGGAGTTCAAAGTTTATATCATGGTTCATTATAGGCTCATAAAACAAACACGCTGTCATCGGTTTACTGAATACTCAGCCTAGTGCTAAGAGACCCCACTAGAAAAGGTTGCTAAGGGGTCTCGTGAAAACAATCTTAGCCAGAGTTCAGAGTTCAGAATTCAGAGGTCAGAAGTTATCTTATCTGGTAGTTCAGAAAGTGCAGAACTATAATTCCTACTGATTCTTCATGATTATTTTAAGAGCCTTGGTCCATTATTAATTGACAAACAAATATTCCATGCACATGCACATGCAAAATAACCATAAAAAGTTCAAAATAATGCCACTTACATAAATTGGAATAATTTAAAACAATTCAAATATCCATGTAAGGTCCAAGTTTGATAACTTAAATAATGTGTTGTTAAAAATAATATTTAGACAAAAGCATTTTCAAAATTACAAAGAAGTAGTAACCACTTACCTTGAGTAGCACAAAATCGTAGCAAGGAATCAACTAATTTCCTAAACAAAATGTATCAAATATTAACTAAACTCAATTTCAAAATAATTTGATCCATATATAAATTATCATGCCCTCAGAAGTATTATTCATATTCCAAAAATATTTAATCATGTTCATACCGAAATATATATATATATCCTTCTTAATTATATAAAAACATATCAGATAAAATATTTCACTAATACGACAAAAGTATTCAATAAATTATTATAAAAATAGTTCTTTAGTATCTTCTGACTACTTATATAATAAGTATTCAAGTTTTCAGTTCAAACTTAAATTTCATAAAGTTAAGGGACTTACTATACAATTTATCCCAAACTATCATGTCAAAGGCCTATTAAAAGACCTAAACTATAATTAACCCAAACTTTGAAACTTCTTGCCAAAAGCTATGCCAAGTCCCGTCACTCTCTCTTTCTCATTTTTTTTTCTCCCTCCTAGTTACTTGCTTTTTTCTCTCCTACTTTTCCTTCCTCTTTCTCTTTCTTCCTTATTTGCCTCAGCAACCTCATGCCACCACCCCTTCCATTGCTGATACCAGCAACGTCCAGCAGCAGTAGCAGTAGCAGAGTAGCCAGCCATAGCAACAACTAATCTTCTTTTTTTTTTGTTGAAAATTCTAGATTTAACTTTTCAAAATAAATACATAATATTTGTGAAACAATTACATAAATAAATTCTTATACTTTGAATTAAATCTCAACTTTTAATAGAAAAATAATTTATCAAGTTCAATTCGTCGAATAATAATTAAAGGAAAAATATTAGTTCAGGCATGATATTCCATATACGAAAAATACGTATAAAAAAAATGGAATAATTTAAAATTTTGGTTAGAAAATTATACCGAATGTGGGCATACATGATGAACTTCTAGTGTGCACAAAAACTCCTCTCCAAAGTTCAAAATTTCAGCCAGCAAAAATAATTTCTTAACCCTATAGAGTCCTCTATTTATACATACTTTACTCCCAAAAGCTTCCAGCTTCTAATTCCTAAAAGTTAGCTAAAAATTCTAAAATTTCTACACTTATTTGATAACTAAAAGTGGCTGAAAATTTGCATTTTTAATTACGAAAATTACCATTTAATTGGCAAAAGACTTATTTTCCAAAAGCAAAATATATTTAGACAGTAAGTTAATCCAAGGCAATTACCATAAATCATTAGGATTCCAGACTATACAAGAAGTTTGATTTTATATGAAGTACCAACACAAGTAATTCAATTTCATATACAATTGTTTAATTAAAATACCATTATTTTATCGTGATATATATATATATATATATATATATCTATATATATATATATATATAAATGGGGGTTTACACCTAACCTTTTCCACCCCTAATCTACCCCCCACCCTATCATCATATGGCTATTCCTAAGGCCCTACCCCCTTATCCGCCACCCAGTCCCTATCACTCTAATACATTGGTTGAAAATTCATTTGATTGTAAGTTCATCGATACGACTTGCTTGACTTTTAGATTTTAGCTTAGGTGTACTGCATTAAAGCAGCCCAAGTTTCTTACCTTTAATACAGGTTTCTTTTTTTTTCTTTTTTTCTTTTTTTAACTTTGAGTATACTGGAGGTTTTTATTAGGTTATCTTGAAGGGTTCATGATTCCAAAACCTTAGTCATACAACTGGGAGCTTTTTTTTCTACCAATGTATTTAGTATTACTTAAAATAATGCAATCAAAACATTGTTAATATATTGTGCACAAATAAACAAACAAAGAACAAAATCAAAGAAAGAATGCCGATAAAAGAGAATAAAACATACAACTAATTGAATTTTGATTTTTCAAAAATATATATTTGTTACTATCACCTAAATTACCAAAGCTCTGGATTTGTTGCCACTTACATCATTATCAAATAGAATAAACACACCATCTTCCTACCAAAAAGTTAATCAAGACATCATCTAAGTGAGAAAATATAAATGAAAATAGAATCTGTCAAACCACTAAATTTTAGTTCTTGTATATCAATATAAATTTAAGAAAATCAGAATATGAGTGTTGTAACAATAAATAAATAAATATTACTGAAAATAAGCATATAATGGTAAATATACAAGCTCATTAAAGTAGATTTATGTAACATAACAAAACAGTCAATTTTTTATAACACATTATTGAATACAATCTAGATATCCTCCCATTCCTTCACTTTTTAATCTTTAAAAAATAAAACAAAATTTTTGTCTTCTACTTTGTCCCTTATTAATTGAGTTTCGAAATTTATTTTTAGACATATAAGTATTCAGGGGCCTGTGCTTGTTTATATGTCTTCCCATGTTTGTAATTCTTATAAAACTGTAGAACTTATGAAATTTATATACTTTAGTCTAAGACAAACAACTCTTAAAGATTTGAAAAAGTAGTGCTTTATTTTTCTTTCTCTTATTTTTGTTCTCCAATTTAAAATGCTTCACATAAATTAGGTTAATTTAAGTTAGCAGAATTAACCTTGGTCTAAGTTTTCTCTTGTACTTACTATTCTTCTAGTCTAAATTTCACTTATAATCTGATTGAACCTTGTAGTTCATGTAATATATTATATTAGGCATAAAATCTATGTCAATGTAACATATGAAGGTATCATCTGGAATACATAGTTTTTTTTTAACACACTGAGAAAAATATTTAGATAGCTTATTATGCCTTTTGTTATATATTTTTGATACTCATGATTAGAGTTTTATTTTATTTTGTTGGTTCTCTCTTTATGCTTCTATGGCATTATTATGGATAGATGGGTGATTATGTTGATTTTAGTGTAATACTTTGATATACTGCATTTTAAGAGTTTAGAGACTAGTGTGAATAGAAAACTGCCATCCTCACACTGCTACCAAAGAAAGAAACTAAATTAACAAACAAAAAGAAGCTAAGGAAAAAACTGATATCATAAGAATAATTTTTAGTATTTATGTAATTTTATTAGTAGTTTATTTCTAGCATGGAGGTCATACAAACATCTTTATACCTGTAAAAATACCAACAATTATTTTGGTATCAATCTTGACTCATTTGAAGAACCCATGAACACGTAGAATCCTACCTTAACATAAGTCAGTATTGATATTTATAGTATTTTTTTCTCCTTTTCTTCTCAATGTTGAACTGATTTCTTTTTGATATTTTGGTAATTACACTTTTATTTTGCAACAATCATATAAATCAATAAAGCGTGAATTGATTTAGTTTATTAAATTGACAACCTTCTACTTTGTAAACCATAATTGGGTTAGTTACATTATTCAGTTAATAGTTACTCACAAAAAAAAAAAAAAAAGACTTCATGTAATTAGAATCTAGGTACTGTGTAATAAATAATTATTGTTGTAAATAAAGAAATAATGCTAAGTAGAGAACCTTCTAATTAAACTTTTATACCTCATTGTTGATTGCAACCAAATGCCTTCATCTTCCTCTTCCCCCCCTTCCAAATTTATATAATCTATCTTTTACTTCTTCCCTTAATTTTTTCCAACTTCTTCTACCTTATTATTAATTGGGATTTTAATTTAAAATAGCATTCTTTTGTTTGCTTAGGTGGGAAGTGTGGTTATAATTAAGTAGAATAATAGAGTCCCATTATAAATAAAATTATTTCATTGGCTACAACAACTAATGGATATGTGATTAAAAATAATACAATTTGCATACAAATTCTGATATTTGTACATATTTGCCCTTCTTATATGATATGATATTTGTATATATTTTTCCATTGTAACACTCGTATGTCTAGATATTTTGTAGTTGTGGGAGATCACATTTTTTTCTAGTTATGGGCAAATCAGATAGTTCAAAAAAGGAAGAACAAATCAAGGGAACAATATACTGACACTTTTATAATAGTATAGATAATAGGTGAGTGTCAAATTGTAGAGATATCAATCTCCTTTCATTTATAAAAAAAAAAAAAAATCCATTTTCTATTTATTTTTATACATAAGCTTTTTCTCTACTTCTATAAAGTGTATATAAAGAGAGTAAGGATTTGAATATTTTTTGACAAACAAAAAAGGATTGATATATGTATTAAAAAAATAAGTTATTAATTTTTGATGGTTTGAGACAATCAAGATTCTGAAATATAAAAATGACTTAATGGAAATTGAAACAAAAGGCCACAATGAAACTCTTTTTCCTTTTCCACTTTTAATGGCCGTATTTAGACTTTTACGTGAGTGGCCTCGAGGACAAGTACCTTGAAAGAAATTTTTTAATGAGTACCCCGGAGGGATTACTCTCTCAGTAGCCTAGATAGATTTTTGTAGGCTTATGTTTTTTGGGTGACAACAATTACATGTTGATGGCTGTCGAAAATTGTGTAATACTCTATACTTATGCCTGCCCTTGACTTGTAGAAATATTTTTTCACTCAGTGTATGAATTGTCAACTTATAAACATTGAACAGGATCAAAGGTCATTGCAATCTTTGATTACTACTGAAAAATATCAAGCTATAAAGCACATCAGAGGGGAGGCGAGAGGAAACAAATCCAACTTGAGATGTTTCTGGAGCAGGCTTCTCCTAATGATGAGACTTGAATTTGTTGTACACTGCCTTAGTATTGAAATGTTGCCTGAATTTGTCCACCGAATCTAACTAGTAGGCCCATATGATATGTGTGTTTTCAAGGCTTTTCTTTTCCTCACGATAGGAGTAGTTGGTGATTGTTTGTAGAGCTTGATATATAAAAAGTTAAATTAACTTATTCATAAGTTTTCACTAATCACCCCAAGTGTACGATATCAGTGTAGTAGAGTGAACAAGTATCCTTTCCAAAAAAATTGTAGCAGACAAGAACTAAAATTCTACGACAATTTCTATCTAGACAACCACCAAAGGAGTGTTTTCGAATTTATTTTCTTTGAATTTAAACTCAAACTAAAATTATTGAAATTAAATATGTTAATGTAACAAAACAATGTGAAGTAGTAAAAGAGTGTTCAAATATTTAAGAAGATGGGCCAGTTACTAGGTTAGGAATTTTCTTATAGTTACTCAAAATTCAAGCCAATTGGTCCAATTATAATGTATGGAATTTCAATTCCCAAATATCAATCCAACCACGATCTCTCGATGATTGAATCACATCAAATTAATTAATTAAGGATAGATTTCTCTATATCTAAATTATTAAATTAATTTTTCGCTGTATGGAATTATCAAAAATTAACTAATTAATTCGGCCATGTCTGGTTGCAAATTAAATTAGTCTAACAACTAACAAGAGTCTATGATAGGGGATAAAATCTTGTATCACCTCACCAATCTAATCAAAACTAGAGTTAGCTATTTTCTAGAGTTGTTAATTTGTGCTAATTATTACCCAATTATTGTGATTCTTCCAAATGACTCTTGTTCGAATTAACCCATAGAAAATTGCATCACCCACACCCAATCTTAATAAATTTGGTATAAATAGTACATCATGATTGTAATAAATAAACAAGAATTAATTGGATAGTGAGAATTAATAATTAAATAAGAACTAAAGTTATTGCCATGAAATTTAAATAAAGAACAATTAATAAGAACAAAATTATCGGAACTAATCTTAATAATATGACAAAACTTGAATTAAAGTTCTCCAAATTAAAGTTTTGTTATGTGGAAAATAAAGGAAAAGAGTTGAGTTCTATGGTCTAACAAAGAGTAACTAAAACCCTAGAAGAAAAGGTGAGAGTTTGACAATCAATAGCTCATAAATACAACCCATATTTATAGAAAAACGTTCCAGGCCCATAATCTGATTTGGTCCATTTGCTGAGAGCGAACATATTGGCTTGGCTGGTTCGCTAAGGATGAACCTCCTTGTGGACCATTCGGTTTCTATCGAACTGTTCGCTAAGGATGAACAACATTTGTCTAGTTCTCCAATGGAGAACCTTTTGCCTTTAGGCAGCGAACCCTTTTTTGTTTTGTTCGCCGAGAGTAATCAATTTCCTTGTGTTCCACCACTTGACACTCAGCTGGCACGAACTTGATTCCATTCAAATCTGCAAGTGCAAAATGACCATTTTGCCCTCCAATAGCTTGCATACAAAACCAAAATATAATAAACAACTATTTTTACCTATTTAACACAGCCAATGAATCACTAACACGATAAAAACCTACAAACCATAAACCAATTTAACTAACACAAACCACCGAAATCGAGATTAAGCTTACACAATTTAATCACAAGTGGAGCATAAAAGTAACCCTAATTATAGGGTTATCAGCTTTCCCCAACTTAGCATTTTACTATTCCTGAGCAAAATAAAATTAAAACAAAGGATACAAAACAACAATAACTAACAACAACCTAAACGTCACAACACATAGAAATGGCAATACTAAAACTGGATTAAAGCAATTATCTCATAAATCTAGTCCAAAATTCAACCGACCATAGGAAACACGTGTTACACAAGTACGCACACTGGAAAACCACCATCAAGAAATATATCAGGTAGACCTTCTTTAATGAAAACAAATTCAAGAAGTCAAATCAATTAATATGGGCCACATTATGCAAATTATCCTAACTTTTCACAATCAACTTGGAAATTCCCAAATTTATGACCCCATAACCATCAATAAAATAGAAAATGATTGGTAGAACCTTAAAATGATGAACATGAAAATGACACACAATGACAAATTATTAAGAACTATTAAAATCATTTAACTCATTGATGTAGCAAACACAACTTTACATCAATCCTTTATAACTATCTTTTATTCAGCTCCTTTTTTTATTTTTTTTTAAATGGTTAATGCAATACGCACTTTACACAAGCTACCGCATATGTTTCTCATGCTTTTCCTATACCTATGTGTTTTCATGTAAAGTAATCCATTTTTTTTCTATTGAAGCACACAGGGAACTAGCCACAAAAACATGCATTGAGCAGCGGTGAAGACCTAAGCAACTATAATAGAACTCAATACCTATAGTTGCTTATGCCATGCACCAACACACAAATAAGCAAGTAAAGGTCTACTTTATTTCAAACCCATTCATTGATGAATCATAAGAAAATAACCTCAACAATTCTCAATTATAGATCATAAATTAAAACATTTCAGGCAACTCCTCCCTTATATTAATGATTCCAAAAATTTGTACTAAAAGAAAGTACAAATCCCTATAAATCTTGATTTTACCCATTTAAGAAAAATGATGCAACATATGATTAGTGTTTTTAAACCCAAACTGGACCGGCTGGTTGACAGGTTTAACTACAAAGTAGAAACAAGGCCGGTTTGGTCACATGTAATAGCTAGAAAAGCTAGAAAACTATAGAAAACTGGTAAATTACGGTGAATCAAAGTGAACTAGTACAAACTGATGATAGCCAGTTTTTTATTTTCTAACCACCAACTCCAGAAACTTCTACTCTGGCGATGATTTCCAGCCATCTCTGGCCTTTGTTTCCTCAAACATCAACCAAGTCCACTCTAAACTAACTGATCGAAAGTCAATGGATTCAATGAACCCATTAATTACCATTTTCATCTATTTTTATCTCACAAATCACTCAAAAATCATCAATAACATCTCTTGCCACTTTTAGATCAAAGAAGATAGATTAAGGGCTTCAAATGAACCCATTACCATTTTCATCTATTTTCATCTCAAAAATCATCTATAATATCTCTTTCCATTTTTAGATCAAGAAAGATAGAATTGTGGGCTCTATCCAATACCCCAAATCCGAGGTAGTGTTCACCAGAGAAGATGAGAGAGTGGAAGGTGGAAGAGCTGAGAATGAGCAATCGAATGGGGAGGAGAAAAGGCATGCAGGAGGAAGAGGAAGGTAAGATGGAGAAGGGAGAGAAGGTAGAGTACAGGAGGTGGGAGGAAAAAGAGGGTGAGACAGAGAAGGAGGAAGAAGGACAAGTGGAAGAGGCGAGAGAAAGGGAGGAGCAAAGAAGACGGGAGAAGAGAGGGAGAATATATAGAATTAGGGTTTTTTTTTAAGATTTTTTTCTTTTTTGTATTTGTTTTCAAAGTGAGTTAAAAGAAGATTAAAGAGAAGAAAATAAAACATGAAAACAGAAAAATAAAAGAAATGTACCCATATAATGATTCATAAGTTTCGAACCTTGGCTTTGGATTGGGAGCAAAACTTCACTCCCAGGTGAACTATAACAACACTTGGTAATGTCTGGGCAATTGTATTATCTTTAATTATTGACCCGTCCAGTTGAACCAGTTAAACTGCAAACTGAAAACTCTGCCAGTTCACTGATTGATCCAAGTTTAAAAACATTGCATATGATCATGTGGTCCAAAATACTAGGTTATCAGATCATCACCAATTATCATCAGTCTAAATTATAATATTCAATTCCAAACACAAGACAAGTCACAAATTAGACGGATATATAGGAACTCTAAAAGTCAAAACCACATAAATGCCACAACTAGTGTTTGTCCAACTGTATATTCCTATGACAAGTAGAATAACTAACAACTAAACAATGAGAACATTGAATAGAAAAACTCCCCTGACTAACAGTGCAGACAGTTGAAAGTCAATCAAGTCATCCCTGAGGGACTAGGTCCATCAATTCCCTTACGTGTTCGAGGATCAACCCGTTTGTCCCTCTCTGGCAGGCCATAGAGCCGATCTAGTGGTGTGGCACTCTTAGGCCAATGGGACATGTCAAAGCTCCCCAATTGGCTCAGCTCTATACAAAAAAGTCCCACTTCTATCGCAGCTCATCAAAGCATTGTCTATGGTAGTGTAGAAGCTTTCATTGAAAGTCCTCATTGCATGGAAAATAGTACACATAATTTGGATTTTGCTGAGGTGGTGGCACTAGCGAAGGTCCTTGATGACGAGCTCTAAATTGCTATGAAGGTTGATTTTCTTCTTTATTATTCTCATCACCTTCATTAGCGTCATCTCTTCTATCATTTTTCAATCCCATAGCCACAACGTAAATCCTAAGCATACAGGTCTGATTCTTAGTAACAAGTGATTTCAAGCTGTGATTTATTGTCAATCGATCTCTGTAGCATGATTTTCTTGTTTTTTGCCGTATGAAGTCCTGCATTAAGTAATAAGGATAGAAAAAAATCAGGCCCACATGCAGATGGCTCTCTTTTGAAGAATCTCTTGTTGGATCTACTGCCGAACATCAATCGACAATCTCGTCAAAATAGCACACAACAACAAAGCTTGGCCTGAAGTGATTTCAGTAGTGTGAGAAATAGGAATAATCGAGCACAAACAAATTGTATCCATACACGTGCCTCAAGATGTTAATATTCAATCTAATCCACTTCTTCACTTTTCCATCCATATCTCAAGTTCCTTTCCCATTAGTTAACACATTCGCTACTTCATCATAATCTAACACTCCATTCACAAATTCAGTAAACTAATTGTTAGGATTAGTGGAAAATCGATAAATATCAATAATGATCTCTTTAATAAAACTAACAAGAACTTGCCTCAGCCTAACCACATGTCCAGACATATCTACCTATAAACTGGGGATGGTCGCAAACCAAATTCTAGTTACACGGAAAAGTAGGAATTTTGTAAAATTCACCCCACCTTCTAGGCTTCTACATTGAATTGTAGCTAAGACTCTACAATGCATACTATTAGCTTCATCTATTGTTAACTTGAAGAGGAGATAAGTTAAAACATGTTTCATAAATTAGTTCCTTTCGTTTCTGAAACTTATCATGCAATTCTTTAACCTCTATAGACAAATTTATTAATATCAAATGATTATGATAATTCAGATTGATTTCACTTTTTACCCATTTTCAAATTCAACCCAAACAAGACAATAAACTTGATGTCTATTAACCACAGACTGACAAGAACAATTCTAACACCCAAATTATCAAATCCAAGCAAAAACAAGTTAAGTAACACAATCCTTCATTGGAACAATTTAACCAAACCAAGTTAACAATTTTAGTACTACCACAATTGTGCAACTAAGAATTTAACCAAATATACCAAATTCCAACCAAATGGTGGGTCACGACATGTTTTGCAATCATAGACTATCATCAATCTCCATTAACCAAAAAATCCAAAATTCCACCTAAATTAATATAGCAACGATCTTACTTGACCTTTGAAAAAAATCTAGCAATGAAGTTCATCGATTTATAGAAGAAAATCTGCAATATATGCTTGACCCATGAGCTTTGGCATCCTTTGCCCACGAAATCACAACAAATCGGAACCACAACGTTACATTGACCCGATTAAAAGTCCACAACCCGAAACCTAAAAATTGCACAATTTCTCAACAGAGTTCAAATTGAAGAGTTAGAAGATGAAAATAGGTTCAAAATTGTTTCCTAAAAATAGAAGTTGGTTGAATATTTATTAGGTGAGATAGGTTTAGATAATGGTGACACAAGAAGACTGAGTGTAAAGGAGAAAAGAAAAAGAAAAAGAAAAAGAAAAAGAATATAGGAGCGAGGGCGTTTATGGTGGTGAAATAAGGATGAGGATAAGAAGAATAAGACAGATTGTGAGGGACAAGGTCTTGGACAATGGAAAGAAGAATCGATTGGAGAAAAATAAGAAATTTAGTAAAAGAAAAGTTGAAAAGAAATATGAGACGGACAACTAGCTTAATAAGTCATATGGCCCATCTAACCATTCACTCCAAGCAAACAAGTTGCCTTTGTCTATTCACTCTCAGCGAACGACATTCTGTTTTGTTTGCTGAGAGCTAACAATTCTTTACCTCAACAAATCTCTCACTAACTGGTCCGATGAGGTCAAACTATTCCTCTTGCTGGCTTCGCTCTGTTTTGTTTGGTACAGAGCCAGAGAATCCTCTTATGCAATTTGGTTCACTTCAAGTGAACTAATCCCTTCTCTAGTGGTAGCTCCACGCCAATTCACCATTTGCAATAAAAAAAATTTAACTATAATTATCAACTCTCAACTTTCAAAAGTTAAAATTGAAGATAATATGAACATAACCTAAATTTAACCAAAACACAATAAAATAAGCTAAAAATTAAAATGCTTGGAATGCCTCTTCTTAAGAAGCACTTTTTTAAAGTCATTGGCTTGACTTTTTGCTTTTGTATGGATTATTCAACAAAGCGGACGTCCTCACATCCACTATCAATTATGCCTCCATGGTAGAGCTTAAGTCTACTTCCATTGACTTTGAATATCACAGAATCTTGGCCTCCCAGTTCCTTCATACCATATGGAAATATACGAAGAACTTTATATGGACCGCTCCACCTAGATTTTAATTTTCTTGAAAATAGCCAAAGGTGGGAATTGTAAACCAATACTTTGTCACTTAGTTTGAACTCCTTGTAAATGATGTGCTTATCATGCCATCATTTTGTTCTTCCCTTCTAAATATGTGCATTTTCATAAAGTTCATCCCAAAACTCATCCAACTCACAGATTTCCAACAAATGCTTTTCACTAGCAGCTTTTGCATCAAAATTTAATGCTTTAACTGCCCAGATTGCCTTCTGTATAGTTCTCTCCAAAATACGCTTCAGCTTAACATTTGAAATCTCAATGACCTGCCCTAAAGATTGGGAGTGATAAGGTAAAGAAATTTATGTGTCACCTCGTATTTGGAAAGTAGAGTTTCAAATTGAGAATTCTCAAAATGTGAACTCTCATCACTTATAATTGCCCGTGGCACCCCAAACCTTGAGAAAATATCTTGGCGAATGAATTTTGTAACCACTCTTGCATCATTAGTTGGAAAGGCTACTGTCTCAATCTACTTTGAAACACAATCCATTGCCACCAAGATATACATGCAGGAAAAAAGAACTTGGGAATGGTCCCATAAAATCGATTCCCCAAACATCAAATAGTTCAACTACTAAAATATAGTTTAAAAGCATCTCATGTCTAAGAGATATATTTCCTGTTCTTTGGTATTTATTACATTGTTGAACAAATTTCTTAGCATCCCGAAGCAGTGATGACCAATATAACCCGTTTTGAAGAATTTTAATAGCTATCCGTTGGTCATCATGCTGCCTTCAACTTGCGACAAATGACACATTTTATACGTAGCACATTTTGTATCTCATCCTCAGTTACACATCTCCAGATCATTTTATCATTGCAGCGATAGTACAAATGAAGTTCATCGTAGTAGTAAAATTTTAAATTTAAGAAGAACTTCTTCTTTTGATTGTAATCCATCGACGATGGAAGAACTTTTATCCCTAAATAATTGGCTATATTAGCATATCACAGATTAATTCTAACCATCATTAACTACTTTTCCAAAAACTCCTCTCTAATTGGTGACAACTCTAAACCTTTTTCCTTTGACAATTCCAGTCTTGACAAATTATCAGCTACTAAGTTTTCACTCTTTGTCTTGTCAACTATCTCCCAGTCAAATTCCTATAGAAATAAAATCCAACGAATTAATCTAGATTTTGCATCGCTTTTGGAAAATAAATACTTTAATGTTGCATGATCTGTATGAACAATGATTTTTGAACCAATCAAATAAGAACGAAACTTGTCAAAAGCAAATACAATAGCTAGAACCTCTTTCTTATCATTGTAGAATAATTCACTTGACCTTCATTAAGAGTCCAGTAGCATAATAGATGACATGTAAAATTTTGTCCTTTTTCTGACAAAGGATTGCACCTACAGCAAAATCACTAGCATCACATATTAGCTCGAAAGGTAAAGACCTATTAGGGGCTATGACAATAGGTATATACATTAAGGCTTTCTTTAAGACATTAAGTAACTCACATATTTGCTCATCAAATAAGTTTGCACTAACAAAAGCTAGAAATGTATCATTCTCACCAAGAAAAGTTTACTTTAAATGTATAGAAAGCAGTTTTAAATATACCGTGGGGGTTCGTTGGTTGAAGACGCTCTATACCTAACTCCTCCTTTCAAACTTCCTTCTTAACTGGAGGATTTACTCCTAGCATCTTCAAACAAATCCTTGTTGCTTCATCATGTTTTTCCACATCTCTTGCATATATCAAAGCTTTCTCCAGTGGTAATCGTGGATTTCATACCTACTAAAATCATCAACAAGGATTTTCAATGACATCAATCAACATAATATCATCATAAATAGCAAGAAGTTTGAAGAATAAAAATAAAAAAATTGACAGTTTGAATATCGACTCTCAGCTGCAACTTTCCTTCTTAGACATCAATCAATGCTCTACCAGTTGCCAAAAATCAATCAATGCTCTACCAGTTGCCAAAAATGGTCTTCCAAGGATTAGCGGTGTGTCCTTGTCCTCTTTCATATCTAAAATAATGAAATCTACTGGTAGACAGCACTTTTACACTTTAACTAAGATATCCTCAATAATACCTCAAGGCATTTAACACCTCTATTAGCCAACTAAAGAGAAAATATTTCAGTTTAAGTACCCCTCCGTTCAACCTCTTGTAGATGCACAATGGCATTAGATTTGTAGACTCCAAAATCACACAAACTTTTTTTGAATTCTTCTTCCCCAATTGTGCATGGAATAGAAAATGAACCAGCATCATTCTTGGGTGGTAACTTTTTTTGAATTAGAGCACTACAGTATCACCCTTGTGCCAAGCATAGAATTTCATCCTCTAATGACGTCCTTTTATTGGTCAACATGCTTCATAAATTTAGTATATTTGGTTATATTTTCAAGAGTCTCCATGAAAGGTATGTTGATCTCAACTTTGTTGAAGATATCAAGAAATCTATTGAATTTTTTTTTTATCATTCTCACCCTTGAGCCTATTAGGGAATGGAATTTTAACTGACGGATGAGTAGGTGGATTTTTAGTTTTCTTTCGAGCTGGGATTTTATACTTGTCTATCTTGCCAATCTTCGTATCAGTTTCATTAATGCTATTTATGTTTACCTTCTTTTCAACCTTTTCCTCTTCTTCAAATTCGTTCTCTTTCACCCTCACTTGCATAGGTTCCAATGCTTTCCTACCTCTCAATGCAATGGCTTTTGCATGTTTGCTTGGGTTAGAAATGGTGTCACATAGTAGTGCTCTAAGTGGTCTTTCAGCTATGCTTTTATATATCTAGCCCACTTGATTTTCCAAATCGTCTTTTAATTACCACATTGTTGTGTCGCATAAACTAAGTAAGAGTTCTTTCTAATTGACTCTCCTTTTCTAATTGGGATGGAGGTACATGTGTTTATAGCTATTGGTGTTGGTATTACTAAAAAGGCGGCATTTGATTTAAACCTTACAGGTGTGCATAAGTCTGATTCTGCTGATTCTCTCATGGGGATCGTAAGTGTTGCTATTGGGGTTATTTTGCAACTTGAACCGATTTTGAGTTTGTCCTTGGTTACCTATATAGTTCACTTTCTCAAAACCTATAGAAGAAGGAGAAAAAGAAGTTAGCAGACTACATTGACCATTGGAATGATTACTTGAATAGAAATTGCAAACAAGTGATCTCTTCCAATCACTTTGTAAGAGTTGTCATCTATCCGGCCATTGCTTATTTCTTCGCCAATACTGCATCCAAGGCATGTAGCTCCAAGACTCCTCTCCTTTGATCTCTTGCTTGTGGTGCTAATGAATAAAAGTAGTTATTGACATCTTTGGAGTCCAATAAGCTCTTGAGTCTCTTCTAGTATTTTGTTCAGTGATAAATAACCATTAGCTGAAAAATCAATAGCTTCATGAGCATCTTGAGACAACCCGTTATAGAATGCCTAAATTTGTAACCAAAGAGATAAACCACGGTGTGGACACTTACTCAAAAGGTCAATATATTGCTCCCAAGTTTCACCAAGATCTCCCCATGTAGCTAACTGAAGAAAATGATGTCGTTTTTAAGCTTGGCAGTCTTAGAAGGCAAGATGTACATGGTTAGAAGGCATGAGCTAGTCTATCTCACGTAGTAAAAGTACCCTGCTTGTATCGCTGTAACCATACTTTTTCTTTGTCCCTCAATAAAAAAGGGAAACAAATTTTAGTTTAATAGCATCGATCGACATGTCTTTTTGTTTGAAATTGTCACGCACGCCAAATTAAACTAATGAAATCACTAAGAGAGAGAACCAGAAAAATAATGTCGCGTTTGGAAATAATTTGAAGTAAGAAAAAAGAAGAAAAGAAAAAGTTTAAATTAGGAATCGCCTCTACAATCCCCAGCAATAACACCAAAAATTGATGTAGGAAAGTTGAATTAACCTATTCACAACTTTCCACAAACTGTTGCAAGTGCAGGGTATCAGCGTAATAGAGTAAATAAGGATCGTTCTCATATAAACTCCATAGACAAGTATTGAAATTTTATCACAATCTAAATCTGGACAACCACAAAGCAGTGTTTCTGGATTTTCTTTTCTTTTCATTTAACTCAAACTAAAATTATTGAATTAAAATAAATGAAACAAAACAACATGAAATATTAAAAGAGTGTTCAAATATTTAACAAGATGGGTTAGGTACTAGGCTAGGAATTATCTTGTAGTTACTTAAAATTCAAATCAAGTGGTCCAGTTATAATGCATTGAAGTTCAATTCCCAAATATCAACCCAATCCCGATCTCTCAACGATTGAATCCTATCGAATTAATTAATTAGGAGTAAATTTCTCTGTATCTAATTATTATTAATTGATTTTTCAGTGTATGGAATTATCAGGAATTAACTAATTAATCTGCCATCTCTAATAGCAAATTAGATTAGTCTAACAACTAACACGGGTATATGATGGAGGATCAAATCTAGTATCACCTCTCCAAGCTAATCAAAACTAGAGTTAGCTCTTCTCTAGAGTTGTCAATTTGTGCTAATATTAACCCAATTATCGTGATTCTACCAATTGACTCTTATTCAAATTAACCTATGAAAAAAATGCATCACCCGTACCCAATCCTAGTGAATTTAGTGCATCATGATTCGAATAAATAAATAAGAATTAATTGGGTAGCGAGAATTCATAATTAAATAAAAACTAAATTTATTGCAATAAAACTTAAATTAAGAGCAATTAAGAAGAATGAAATTATCGAAACTAATCTTGAATAATAAAACCAAACTTGAATTGAAATTCTCCAAATTGAAGTTTTGTTATGTGGAAAAATAAAGGAAAAGAATTGAGTTTTATAGCCTACAAAGAAAGAGTAACTAAAACAAGAAGACAAAAGTTGAGAGTTTGATAATCAATATCTCATAAATACAAACCATATTTATGGAAAAATGTTCCATGCCCATGATCCGATTCAATTCATTCACTGAGAGAGAATGGATTGGCTTGGCTAGTTCATTAAGGGTGAACCTCCCTCTGGAGCATTTTCTGAGAGCAAATGGTTTGCATTAAACTATTCATTTAGGGCAAAGAACATTATTTTCAGTTCGTTGAGGAAGAAACCTTTTGCCTTTGGGGGTTCGCTCTCTATTTGGTTTGCTTAGAGTAAACAATTCCCTTGTCTTAGCGAATCTCCTCAACCACTTGACACTTAAACTGGCTCTAACACAAATCCATCCTGATCCACACATGCAAAATGACTATCTTGCCCTCTAACAACTTGCACACAAAATCAAAACATAATAATTAACTATAACTATCTTTTATCTATTTAACACAACAAATAAATCACTAACAAGACAAGAACCTATATTCAAACCACCAAAACCAATTTAAATAATACAAAACATTGAAAATCGGGACTAAACTTATACAATTTAATCATAAGTGGAGCATAAAAATAACTCTAGTTATAGAGTTATTAGAGCTCGCACCTATTGATTGTATTGGTTGCTCTGACTTTTCCCATTTGCCTTCCAAACTCGTGAATATTTTTTGAAGATTTTACTTTTTCCTTTGTTACCCTAGGTGACTCTCTTGCCCCCTAACAGTATAGAAGCTGATCTTATGGCCTATTATGCCTAAAGGGGTGTCAAGAACCATGGATAGGGCATTATGTTACCAAGAAATATTGATACCCACAAGGATAAGCACTAAATTTCTCAAAGAGTAGAAGCACCAATGAAAATTATGTATTCTTTGGAGCAAGAACACTTATTGGGATGTGCTGAAATACTTTGAAGCCAGGTTAGATTGGTTGTTAAGTTGCTATTAAAGCAAGGAATGTATGGTTCATACATTTTTAATGAGAAAATTTATAAGCCATGAGTTATTTCCATTATTTATTGCTTAATTCGAGCCTTTCTTACTCACTGTCCTCCTTTCTTCTTCCTCGCCCAGTTGCACATTTCTTTCTATGGAAAATGGCTCGAATAGTCCCTTACATTTTATATTTGTATTTTTTTAATCCTTCACAATCAATATAATGCATTTAAACTCCTCACAAATTCAAAACATACCCTTTAATGTAAACACAATTACTTGCATATTTTGACTTGAAGTAGTCACATTCGTATTACATGTCAAATTTTTTAATGGAAAAATTGGCAGCACATAAACTCTAAAAACTAAATTGTCAAAAAAAAAAAACTAAATACTAACACCTAACACCTAACACCTAACCAATTCACACCATTCCTCCACCCTACCTTTAATACAGCAAATGCACCAGCCATCATCACTATCCCAATTCAATCCCCTTTCCCGCCTTTCTCTGCACCGAATTTCATCACACAAAAATATTATATCAAATCAAATCAAGTTAAGATGCACCAGCCACTACATCTACTACTACTGGAATGGATAATGCCTATAAATCATTCTTTTGTAAAATCTCATCTACGAGATGTAGTTTGATTTGAGAATAGATAAGAGAGGGAGTCTTAGCTGTGAGGAAGTCATCAAATCTAAGAATAGGATAGTTAAGGGAGTGTGAGGGTTAAGGTGTGTGGTGTGAAGGAGGTGAAGAGTTTTGAGATGATGGAAATAGAAAGAGGCTACTGGAAAAGGACTTGTAGGAAAAAAAATGGAAGAAAGGAAGAGGAAGAGACTAGATTTGTGAGAAAGAGAGAAAAAAAGAAAGAGGGGGGAAGAGGGAGGGGAAGGGCTATGAAAGGGGGCTACCAAAGTAGAAGGAGAGGGAAGGGCTATGAAAAAGATAGGGAAGGGGTCTGGGTTGCATGAGGGAGGGCGAAGAAAAGGAGAGGGACTACATGAGGAAAGAACTACGAGGGAGAGGGAATACGACTAGTACTGCGACGAGAAAGAAAAAGGTGTTGGTTTAGTACTCCCTTCCCTAGGTTGCCAGAGTAGGAATAACGAAGGGGAAGTAGCAGTAAAGGAGAATAGGATGGTGATGGTGGATTAGAATTTTGTAGTGGTGGATGGAGGAGGTTTTAGGTAATTTCATTTAGCATTTAGAATTTGTGTTGGAAATTTTCCCCTAAAAAATATAACTTGTGATATTTGACTATTTCATACTAAAATATGCCCGTAATTGTGTCGAGGAACCAAAATGATATGTTTTGAATTTGTAAAGTACAACAACACATCTTTTTGAATGTGAATGATTAAAAGATATAAACGTTAAATGTGAAAAACTATCGAGGTCATTTTCCCTTCTTTTATCCTTTTACATAAAAGATATTCTCCACAATTATGATTGCATATATGCTTTGTATACGATTGAAATTAATTTTTATTGCATCTTCCGTCTCTTGATCTCTTTTCCATTTATATCATTTTCATTTTTTGTTTTATTCAAAATAAAATATGCTAAATTCTTGGTGTTCTAAATTATAAATAGACTGCAGTTAAATGACACCAATGGTCGTTCAATTTTTCATTATGTTTTTATTTAATCACTCAATTTATAAAAGTGTCTATCAAGTCTCCAAACTTTTAAATTTAGTTCTAAATAGTCCTTCAATGTCTTTATCAAATACGGTAATTTTTTACTTACCCCTTGAAGGTTTGATTTAAAATTTATTTTCTCCTCTAAGTTTAAAATGTTAAGGCATTCAGCCCTTTGTAATAGTTATTGAACTTTTACCAATGTTTCTACTTAATCTATCAACTTTTAAAGTGTCTATTATGTCTTTAAACTTCTCAATTTTGTAAATGCTCTCTAAGGAAAAATCCAATTAGGGTAATTTTCATTCTACCTATAAAGATTTAGTTTATCGTTAGTTTGCCACTCCCCAGTTTAAAAGTTAGGCAAACCTATTACATGTTAATAATTTCGATAAATATTGCCTAGTTAGCTAATAAAAAATGACAAAATAAATATTTAACATATTTTGTTCAATTTTTTAAGGAAACATATTATCCATTTATTATGAGTTAATCAGGTTATTTGAATTTTAATGATAGATTTAATAAAAAAGGGAATAACTATGTAGAATTTATGAATCTAAAAAAGTAAAGAAACATAGAAGGAAAAAAATCAATATAAAAATGGGAAGAATTATTTATAGTTATCTTATTGTCATTTTTCATTATTAAAATTTATCATTATATATATATATATATATATATATATATGTATGTATGTATGTATATAACGGCTTATTCAACGTTGCAACCCTCAACATGAACTCGATTCTCATTTTGCACCTTATACTTTTTTTGATATATTACACCCTAAACTCTCATATTTACCCATTTTAGTTAAAATTTTAACATCATTGTAAAAGTTAATGAATGTTGCAACTATGTACACCATGCACTTAAAGTGAAACATTCATCAAAATTTTTAATACTACTAAAAATTAGACCAAAGTGGGACTAATTTAAGAGTTGCGGGTGCAATGTATCCCGAATTTAGCGAATTTAGGCGTGCAAAGTAAGAACTAATCATAAGCTAGATAGTGCAAAGTGAAATTAGTTATAACTACTTCTATTGGTACAATGCGTCCTTAAACAAGTGCGTGATATGCACTAACTTAACTTCCAATAACTTTGGTCAAGCATTAAAAATTAGACTAAGATAGGATAATTTGAGAATTCAGGGTGCAATATGTCCAAAAAAAGTATAGGGTGCAAATTGAGAATCGGATACCAATTAGGGGGTACAAAGTGGAGTAAAGCCTATATAATTTTGACTTTACAAAAGTATTAGTAACGAAAAAAAAAATTTATATATTTTTGTTATAATTGTTAACTTAAAGAAATTATTAGAAAGGTAATGTTATCATTTTATTTTAGTAAAATTAGTATAGTATTTAATGTTTAACAAAAACTATTGAAAAGGGCAAATGCCATATTCTTTTAGATTTAAAGGGAAATAAATGTTAAACCAAACCTTCAAGAACAAAATAAAAAGTACTATATTTGTGGAATTTGATATGAATGACTATTTAGAACCAAATTTAAAAATTAAATACTTGATAGACACTTTTAAAAGTTGACAGACTAAATAGAAATATCATCAAAAGTTCAAGAATCATCAGCAAAAGTTTTATGCAAGCAAATGCATGGTAAAAATATACATAGTGTTTTTTCACGGATTTTAATAGAAGGACAATTTTGAATGAGATAATTTTAATATCTACCTAGTATATAAGAAAATAAGAGAGTTACAATAACAGCCTCAATGGTTGCCACATGGCGCAATAATTGAGAGGAAAAGTTACTCCTTTTATTATGGACTTTTTATTTATTGATCTTTTGCACCAGAATTGTCACGCCCCCAAAACGGGACAATGACACGCCGCACCTCGGGATCACCCCAAGCATGCAAGGCACAGTACAAGAGCAATATACAAACCATAATACCTGTCATTTAACCTCCAGATCAACCAATACAAGACCACAAAATATATTCTCCTCATATCCATAACAAGCTCCTCAATAACCAAATCACAGTCATATACAAACAACAAACCACAATCCCACAACAGTCAAAAATTCGATCACAAGACAAATCTAACAAGTCCATAGGCACACAGGCCTAAGTATAAAAACTAACCTCACACTAGGATGATAAACAAGAAAATACTATCCCCAATAACTGGGATCTATAGTATAGACCCCTTCTTGATTGGGGATAGTATTTTCTTACTTACGTCTCCTGTTGGTCCTCAACTGCAAACAAAGGGGAAATAATAACGGAGTAAGCACATCGTGCTTAGTAAATAACATTTAAACCTAATTACAGATAACATGTATACAATCAGTACAGGGAACAATATACGAGACATTATCATTATTTAAAATGCAAATGTCAATCAAGAGCCATGGTTCACAAAAGTCTTCCCAATCACTTATCCAGGTCTACCTATTATCCGCCCGAGTAGATTAAAGGCTATAACGGAGTGTCTATCACTTGTCTTCTCGATAGACTGGGTATTCAACATTTACAAAGCAAAGTACTCAGTATATCATTTCATTCACTCACTCATAGCCAAGTCCACTAAAGTGACCCATTGAACTCTTCACAGTAATCATTCATTAACACATAGTACAATAATGAACAATTGATACATTACATAACAAACATATAATTTATAAACGTACTTACCTTATAAATATTAATCGAAATAAATATACTTACCTTAATACCACTTATCTTATGATTACAATACCAATCATATACAGGGTATCGATAAAAAGGAGTAAACGTTACTTATCTCGAAAATCGATGTCGTAGACGTATCCTAATTTCGACGGTCTAAAACTCTAATTCCAAATCACCTAAATCAGGAGAGTGTTATACCATTAGGATAAAAATCGAGATAGGGATTTACTTTTGGGTATCACTCAAAATCTCAAATTAGTCATTAATTGAACACAATTAAGTAAGGATTGACTTAAATTTGTGAAAATAAGATAAAATCTAAGAATTAGTGTTTATAATTTTATTTCAAATATCTCACTAGATTAACAATTGTCAAATCCTAATTCAAATCTCCCAAAAATAATAGTTAAAAAGTCATTTCAAACTATAAATCCAGTCCCAATAGCTTATAAACATATTTGGTAATCAAATCAATTCATAAATAACAAAATTAAACAAATTAATCTCTTGAGGAACTTGGAATTTAACATAAAAATCATACAGATTTGAAAGTAAAACTTACTTTTGAAGTTGGATTAAAGGTCTACGAAGATTCCTGGATCACCAATTTAATTTGGGAGCTAAATTTCCTGAACTAGTATTAGGATTTGAAATTTTGGAATTTGAAATATATAGAAGTTGTGTTCTCTGCAATTCGTTTGTTACTTGGAGATGATAAGGGACGACTGAATTAGAAACTTCGTGATGAAGTTTAAATAAACTTTGCAAGATTTGCACTTTAGTCCCTCAAGTTTTGTAAAATTATACTTTGACCTGAAAATTTTTAAAAAATATTTAAAAAGGTAATTAAAATGATTATTTAATATTTAAAAGGGATATTAATGAATTTTTAAAAGTATAAAATCAAATGTAAAAATGTGTGAAATGATCAGAAAAGTCAGGTATTACAAGAATAGTGTTTGTTGGTCGAGTTTAATTTCTCCAAAACTATTGATTGATGCTATATTGTTTGTTGGGCCATATTTAATTCTTTTGTATGACAGTATTATTTGTTGGCCCAACTTTAATTCATAATTAAAAAATTATTATACAAAATGATTGATGTATAATAATACTTTTTAATTGCGCCACATTTAATTTTTTTCTAATATTACTTTAGTTAGTTTAGGAAAAATCTACTATTACTTTATTTTCAATTTTTTTTCTGAATTTATGCTTTTTCCTGAAAATGTTGGAATTATAGTTTTCAAAACATTTTATCAAACTTTTCCTGATAGTAAATAAAGTATCTGAAACTATTTTTTGCGCCATAGCTAAACTAATTCTTTTAAATAAAGTATCTGAAACTATTTTTTTGCACCATAGCTAAACTAATTATTTTAAATAAAGTCACTTCTAGTATCTTAATCTACCTAGTATATAAGAAAACATCCCTCTAATGTAACTTCTTCTCTTGCTGACACGTGGTTGCCTTCGTTGGAGAGCATTGATAATTTCTCTATTTTGTCTTTGTATTGCTAGGCATTCTTTTGCATATTCATTGTTCTAATAATTACACGGCTACGTTTTGGGTTGAGCACCCATTTTCTAATCGATTTACTTAAATCCCACTAATAGCCCATAATAGTTGGAATTGGATTTCTCAATCAATAATTGTTTTGCGTTGCACTTCTAAACTAACTTTTCAAAATTTTATTACCGGTTAGCTTATAGGAAAGTCTATCGTCAAGTCATTACTATCTTTATTCTCAATTTATTGAAATTTAGTCATTTGGCAGTTACAATGCTTTGTTTGCCTTAATCATTTGGAGCAATAAGATGGATTAAATGCCTTCTTCTTCTTCTTTTTTTAATTATGTAAGGTTTCAATGTGTCTCTTAAACAAATATAAAAGTAGCCATAAACATATCCTTCCTCATCGTGCTTTGATCTTCTCTTGTTTTGGTAAGTACTTTATCTATTTTTTGTTATATTGTTTTCTCACAAATTCAAGAATAGAGAAGGGTATTCCGAATTTTCTTGTGTTTTTTGTGAAATTCTTTGTTTTAGATTAGTATCTATTAGTTTTATACTGAGTTTTATTTTCTCTTCCCTCCCCCCCCCAAGGTTATGCTTCTATTTCTTTTTCTTTTTATATAAAAAAAAAAAATTCCTTTTGATACAACCATAAATAATATGGTGGTGATTTTACTGATTTTAACTTTATTGGTTATCAAAATTTTCCGCTATTTGAGATTCATCTCTGATACTATTTTCACAATGATGGTGTGCCCTTTTTGTGAACCTTTTTCCATTGTTTTCCTATGTTAGGCTTTGGAAAGCCTATCAATCTTACACCCAGAATTTCTTTACTTCAATGAAGTATGTATATGTACTTATATTTGGCTTATTTAATTACTTTATATTTCTAAATTAGCCTTTTTTACTGTTCGATTGTAGAGTATGATTTTTTTTTTTTAGTTTAGGCTTGTGAGTTTTAAGTTTTTATTTTACAATAAAGAGAACAAAGTGTAAACTAGATGGCATTTTTTTACTACTAATATATAGGATTAAAATGTTTCATGGGCTACATGCTATTGTTGAATATCAACACTAAACATATTGTTTTTACCAAAGAACATATGATAATAAACTTATAGCTCATAGCTAACTGTCTCTGATATCATTGCCAACACAATCATTTGCTTCTATTCTCTTAACAATACGAGCCCACAATATCCTTGATCAAGCCAAATTTATTTCAAAGCATACTATTTTGTTCGTTACTATAAGCAAGACAATTAAGGATAGTAAATTTTTCAAGAACAATTAGCATATCTTGATGTGTTCTATCAATGACATACAAGTACTACAATGACTATGACTAAATGTTTAATCTTATTAATGAACAAGATTATATTAGTATTAAGTTATATGTCCTATTAATGATCAATAGTTACTACTAATATACTAAATTCGCTCTGAACAAAAAATAAATAAAATATTTTGGGTACTAAATGTTTAGTTAATTCTTAATATTGGTATAATAAAACTAATTCTTTTGGCGGGAATATATTGTGCATAGCACAACTAGCCTTTTCTAGTAATTAGAGAAAATAAGAGAATTACAATAGCAGTCTCAATGGCTGCCACATGGCACAATATTTGAGGGGAAAAGTTACTATTCTTTTTATTATGTACTTTTTATTATTGGTCTTTTGCACCAGAATGGTGTTTGTTGGCCAAGATTAATTTCTCCAAAACTATTTATTGATGCCATATTGTTTGTTGGGTCATATTTAATTCTTTTGTACTATAGTGTTATTTGTTGGCCCAACTTTAATTTATAATTAGAAATTATTATACAAAATGTTTGATGCTAATAATACTTTTAATTCGTGAGTACCACGTTTAAATCTTTTCTTTTCTAATATATTTTTCCTTTAATTAGTTCAGGATAAATCCCTACTATTACTTTCTTTTTATTTATTTATTTATTTTTTTTTTTGAATTTATGCTTTTTCCTGAAAAAGTTGGAATTATAGTTTTTTTCAAAACATTTTATTGAACTTTTTTCCAATGGGAAATAAAGCATCTGAAACTATTTTTTGCCCCATAGCTAAACTAATTCTTTTAGTGGACATAAGTTGTGTGTAACACAATAGGTCACTCCTAGTATTTTAAAAATTGGAGATTCGCTAGAAAAATCGGATTTGTCTTGGTTCCATTTCAGCTCAAAATTTGTGACATAAACCAAAAGTGCAACTCTTTAGGAAAGAAAAGTTAGGAACTAGAGATTGGATTTCTTGTGCTTTATTAAATGCCTAAGCCAACTTGGATATATTAGTTTGTACGAAAAAATTTATGTAAATCCAGTTGTAAACTTCACTTATAAAATTTATGATTAATATTAAATTTTATAAAATATTACTTATATAAGCAAGTGTAACTTATTTTATGTATAAAATTTGATTTATAATACAAAGTTTATAAGTGAACTAAATATCAAAATCTACATAAATATTTTTCTAGTTATATGTCCTTTGCGGAGCACACCTACTAATAGTTTAGTAAGCCTCCAATTTGTTATTGTATATACTTTGTGTAGCTTTTATTACAAACATCCAAATTATTGTGAGTAGGCAATTTCTTAATTTGCAACATCAGTTGTGATTGGATGGGATCCCTAGAATAGCAGCAGACGTATAATCGTAAGTAGGATTAGGATATACTTCTTATGTAACAGCTGTGGATATAAACAATAAATAAGTGCCAGAAAAGATAAACCATGCAAAGCAATCCAATTAAGTATTACTTAATTGGATATACTTTTTTATTTTGCTTAATGAAAGAGGGAAAATGTTACTATTTTGTAAACGAGGGAAATGCAGTAAAGTTCAAATGATGACGCAACGAAAGCACAGGCGATGGGGGATGGATTCGGCCTTTGGGATTCCAAAGTCAATTTTGCTGTCTCAACAGTCAACTCTCGTAAATTTCTACAGAAAGACCAGCGTACTATCTGCTACGCGCAATAACTGCGAATCCACGTTTGTTGACTTTTGTGCTCTCAATAAGATCGTTCTTTATACATTTTATTTATAAGAATGTATTATTTAATTTTCATTTTCAATTGGCTTTTAATTTTCAACTCTATAGTCTTTGTCATGACGGTAAAACAAGTTTTTGTTTACTACTCCATCGCTACCGACATTTCATATTCGCAAAGAAAAAATGAAACTTGCATATATAAAATGTATGGATCCAGGTGCTGATACGTTTATTTAAGTATGACTTTCCCAACAATAATTGCTCCGAAATGGAACAAAAAAGTGCTGATACTGTTGTTGAATTAAATAATCCCATAAAAAACTTTCATTATACGTAATTCCACGCTCACCATCTCAAATTTGGATATAAATGTTAACTGAGGAACTTGCAACTGGTCAATAAAAAACTGACTTTGGGTGCTTCAAAACCTTGAGTGGTGGTTGTCACTTCCTCCTAATACACCAGGGCTAATCACTTCCTCCTAATATTCTAGGGCTATCAAAAATTCAAATTAAAGAATACACAGAGATTGCATGGGCTGGGGTGGGGGAGGGGGGTGTCAGATGTGGGGGAAAACTCAAGAATAAAGAAGAATTAACGTTAGCATTATTATGTTGTACATTTTTTTTTCTTCTTAATTTTTCCCTCTCTGCAAAGTATTAATTCATCGTATAAAAAGATAATCTCCGTTCGAAGTAGAAAAGTTCTTTAGCTTTGTATGAAGACATGCTATATAGTTTTGATGGCAAAGTGTGCATATAAATGAATTTTATATAGATTTACCAAAATAATTTCCCATCACAATGTGATTTTAATTAAAAGAAAAGAAGCAATGGTTAGGGGTGTTCATGGACCGGTAAAGTAAAAAAAGTACACTGATTCTCACTGACTGGGTCAAGAAAACTTCGACTCTCTACTTGATCCATACAAAGCGGGTATTCGGCCTATCGGATACTCACAAAAGATGGTCGGGTTAACCGGGTACCCAACCCTCACTAGGAACAAAACATAAAAATTTAAATAATGACAGTTAAACAAGTTAATTTCACAATTAAGTCAACATCAATTAAATCTAAGTCACAAAAAACATCCCAATATTACATCCCAATAGCAACAACAATTAAATTACAAAATATATCTAAACAGACGAGAGTGTGAAGAATGATGATACGAGGAAGAGGAAAGGAAGAGATGATTGAGAAGGAAGAGGAAAGGAAGACAAGGAACTGAAAAAGAAGAGGTGAAAGGCTGCCAATAGCCCTAGCAAGTATTAATTTATAATGAAATCCTATTAATCAAATTTATAAAATTATCCCTGAAATAGACCGGGTCGAGTACCTGGCGGGTCACAAAAATATGACCCGCTACCCGACCCTCAATTTGAGGGACCCAACCCGTTCTCTACCCAATCCTATTTTAGAATGCGATTAAGATACCCTCTTTTTTGATTCATTTCAAATCGGATCAGTGGATTTTTTAGGTCGACTGGTCAAGATAAACGACGCTAGCAATGGTAACGTAGATAAGATATAATACCAAACAAATATTGAATTATTGATCAACATATGTTTCATTATGAAATAAATGTGATGCGATTATGTAACTCTTTATTTTCTATGTTCTCTATTTTTTAGAATGCGATTAAAGTTTTGATTTATATATATATATATATATATATATATATATAAAGCTGCATTTTTATATCTAAAAAACTATGCAAAGACTTGGTTGTACTTTCCGTTTCATATCATATACCATCTCAAATAATTGAAATTACAAATATTTACACATTCCTTAAGAAAATATGTAACAAGATTATTTAATTTATACTTTCCACTTAAATTTTTTAAATATGTTCACTATCCAAACTTTGCATAGTTTTTTAGATATAAAAATGCAGTAAGCTTTAATTGAAAATGATTTGTAATCAAACTATTTAAAGAGTTCATTGGACGCCATAAATCAAAACTTTAAAGAGTTGATCATTTATCCCAATGCGGAATCCGAAATATTTAACGAGGGGTAAGGGTTAGGAGTTTCTTTTAAAGCAAAACATAAGGGATGAGGCAATGGGTAAAATGTTGGAATACCAAATTAACTTTAATATCATGACAACTAACGTTATCATAACCCGGATCTTTAATGTTTAATCATCAAGAATATAAATTAAATACTAAATGCGAAAGCGTACCTGAATCCATAAGAATTGATGTGATTTTTGAATATCCAAAAGTGGTTCTTGAGCCTACGGATTCGATTCTTGAATATTGTGGTTATTAATCTTCCAAATTACTATATATGTATTTTAGAGAACAGGGTTATCACTTTTCTGATGATGGGATGTCAAGAAAAATAACACAACAACATAGAATTTGGGGACCATAACCTATATATATATAGATATACTTTTTCCTTATCCTCTTAGGTTTTGCCCATCATAAAACAGGAGATAAGATATTAGGGTATCTACACATAAAAACCCATACTAATTAGATGACTTAGGCCCATTTATCTTAAACTATAACAGATCACTTTATATTGGGCCAATTAATTATGATAGCACATATTACACAATTAATATCTATGTAAATGTCCAAAACCCAACATTCTCCCACTTGGACTACATATATTATTGTATAAAACCTTATGCAAAACCTTTAGCTATCATGACCATAGTCATTTCCGAACAATCTCATCCATTAATCATGTTAATATAGGATCAAGACAATTTTCGTTACATTAATCGTAACTAAACCCATTCTTGGTCACGTACATCAACACAACCAAATGACATAGATCAAGGATGGATGTGTAGCAAGAAAATTACATGCCATGTGATCTTAAACATGCCTATTTTTAACTAGTCCAACTTTATTCTTTATAGAGATCAAACTGAAATTGAAGTCAGAGATGAAACTTAAACTGAACACTTTATTTTTAAAACTGAATTCTTTATTTCTGTAGAAAATATTGATAAATATATGATGTGTCTTGAAAGATTTAAGTATATAAATAGAATACAAACTCCCACTAATCCTGAATATCCTCAAAAGACATAACACCCATATGAGCAGTGTGCTCATGAAAGACCTTAGGTGGTAATCCTTTAGTAAGCGGATCCGCAATCATGGAGTTCGTGCCAATATACTCTATAGACACCTGACCACTCTGAACTCTTTCTTTAACAACTAGGAACTTGATGTCTATGTGTTTAGATTTCGTTGAACTCCTATTATTATTAGAATATAATACTGCCGATTTATTGTCACAAAATAACTTAAGTGATCTTTCAATACCGTCCACAATTCGCAGCCCTGTGACAAAATTTCGCAACCATATTCCATGATTGGATGCCTCATAACATGCAATAAATTCAACTGCCATGGTGGAAGGAGTTATGAGTGTTTGTTTAACACACTTTTTCCAAGAGATAACTCCACTAGCCAACAAATAAATATAGCCCGAAGTGGATTTATGACTGTCTTGACATCCAGCAAAATCAGAGTCGGAACACCCAATCATCTCTAATTTATCCGATCTCCTATATGTGAGCATGTAATGTTTTGTTCTCTGAAGATACCGCATAACTCTTTTGGCTGCTATCCAATGAATCATACTTGGATTGCTTAAATATCTGCCTAATATCCCAACAATATACGCAATATCTGGACGCGTACAAACTTGAGCATACATTAGACTTCTTACTGCCAAAGCATAGGGAATCTTTTGCATTTCTTTATTTTCAAAATGATTCTTAGGGCACTGAGCGAGACAGAATTTGTCTCCCTTAGCAGCAGGGGTATCTCCTGGTTTGCTATTTTGCATGCCAAATCTCTTAAGTCCCTTCTCGATATAGTTCTTTTGCGATAATCCAAGAATACCCCAAGAGCGATCTCGATATATTTGAATCCCTAATACAAAAGAGCCTGTCCCCAAGATCTTTCATCTCAAATTTCTATGATAAAAATCTCTTGGTTTCGTGCAACAAACGTATATCATTACTGGCAAGCAATATGTCATCGACATATAAAACCAGAAAAATGTACTTACTCTCACTAAACTTGTGGTATATACAATCATCAACCAAATTCATCTCAAAACCAAACGAGATGATAATTTGATGAAATTTGTGATACCATTGACGAGAAGCTTGCTTGAGCCCATAGATGGATTTCTTTAATTTACAGACCATATTCTTTACATCTTTGGACACAAAGTTTTCTGGTTGCATCATATAAATGGTCTCATCAATGTTACCATTGAGAAACGCAGTCTTTACATCTATCTAAACTAACTCAAGGTCAAAATGTGCCACTAAAGCCATTATTACCCAGAAAGAGTCTTTCGATGATACTGGAGAGAAAGTCTCTTTATAATCAATGCCTTCCTTTTGAGTAAAACCCTTTGTGACAAGACGAGCCTTATATCTTAGTCCACATTACCCTTCGAATCCCTTTTGGTTTTAAATATCCATTTATAACCAATAGGTTTCGTACCTTCGGGTAGTGTGATGAGTTCCCAAACGTCGTTGTCTTTCATGGATTTAATTTCCTCATTCATAGCATCAATCCATTTGTGAGAATTAGCACTAAGCATGGCTTGATAAAAGTTGATTGGATCATCTTCCACCAATCCACTGCCATCCTCATGTGTTTGGAGAAATACGATGTAATCATCCGGAACCGCACTTCTCCGTTCTCTAGTGGATCTCCTTAATGGCATTTGTTCTTGAGGTTGTTGAGTTTGTTCGTGTTGTTCTTGATGGGGAAGATTTTCAACATTGTCTTGTGGTACTGGTTTTGCTTCTTGAACAATGTCAGGAATAGAAGGCTGATCATTGTAAATAACAATGGTAGGAAGGGAAATAGATTTCTCTTCAAAGACAAAGTCTCTAACTTTATCTCTTTCCCCAAACTCAATATCCTCAAAGAACTGAGCATTTCCCGTCTCAAAGAAGGATCTGGATGTGGGATCATAAAATTTGTACCCCCGAGACCGTTCAGAGTAACCAACAAAATAGGTGCTGACCGTTTTTGAGTCCAATTTCTTATCATTTGGCCTATAAGGCCTTGCCTCAGCTGGACAACCCCAATATGTAAATGCCTTATACTAGGCTTTTTACTAGTCCATAGTTCATAGGGAGTTTTGGTCGTTGCCTTAGTTGGAACTCTATTAAGGATATAAACTACAGTCTTTAATGCCACTCCCCAGAGTGAATCCGATAGAGTTGTATGACTAATCATACTTCTCATCATGTCCTTTAAAGTTCTGTATCGTTTCTCAACAATACCATTCATGCTAGGAGATCCTGGCATGATGTACTGTGGGACGATTCCACACTCTTCTAAGAATTTAGCCAAAGGTCCTGGACGTTGTTCACCTGATCCATCATATCTGCCATAGTATTCACCACCACGGTCAAATCTAACAGCCTTAATTCTTTTACCAAGTATGTGGTTTTCAGCTTCAGCTTTAAAAGCCTTGAACATGTCCAATGACTTAGACTTCTCATGAACTAGATAAAGGTAGCCATAACAAGAAAAATCGTCTATGAATGTAATAAAATATTGTTGACCATTCCAAGAAGCAGTAGGGAATGGCCCGCAAATATCTGTATGTATTACTTCTAAGACATCCGAAGATCTACTGGCACCTAATCTCTTTATATTTGTTTGTTTTCCCTTAATACTTCTTTGTTTAGATATATGACCTAAACGCTTATGCCAAAGTGAAGCAAAATTCTCATTGATTAATTTGCATTTAGTACCACGTGAACTTATATGCAAGGTTTCATTATATGAAACAATAGTTTCGATTAAATAAAGGTTATCATGAGAAGACAAAAAATCAGTACCAATAATATTTGAATTCAGAAAAAGACTAAACTGACTATTTCTAAATGAACAAAAGTAACTAGATTTGTCCAAAACAGAAACAGAAACCAAATTCCATCTAAAAGATCGAGGCACAATGTATGTTTCTTTCAAATCCAAATACTAACCAGTTTTTAATAATAACCTAAAAGTCCATATTGCTTCAACTTTAACTGGTTTGCCATCACCCACATAGATGAATCTTTCAGCATCATTCGGCTTTCAGCTATTCAGGCAACCCTGCATGGACACACTTATGTGAGTAGTAGCACCAGAGTCTATCCACCAAGTGTGTCGAGTTACTGAAGCTTCGGTAATAACCTCAGAACAAACCAAAACGAGAAGCGTACCTTTCTTTGCACGCCAAGCGTGATATTTGGTACAGTCAAGAAGTGATTTCATGTGTCAGAATTATACAAAAGTAACAACCAAATTCCTCAGTTTGTTTCTTTTGTTGTTTATTTTGAAGTGGACCACCCACAGCTTCTTTATCCTTTTTCCTTTTCTTATTTTTGTCCTTAAAGGTACTTACCAAGTGAGCACTTTCAATCTTTTCTTGCTTCAATCTTTCCTCTTCTTGCACATAATGAGAAATGAGCTCATTTAAAATTTGAGAGACCATTTATCCTTTTGACAGTTATAACTGACCTTAAATTGACTGAATTGTGCAGGAAGAGAGATCAAAATCAAATGTACGAGCAAGTCTGAGGACAGCTCTAACTTTAGTGCCTTAAGTTTTGAAACAAGATGAGACATCTCTAGAATGTACTCCCTTATATTTCCTTTTCCTTTATACCTCATTGAAATTAAGTTCGATAGAATCGTATTTGTTTCAGCCTTATCGTTTTTTACAAAACGCTTTTCAATTTTCATAAGGAACTCTTTGGCAGTTGCCTTTTCAAACGCATCGCCCCTGAATGTTTCCGAAATTGCACGTTTCATAATCATAAGACTCATGCAATTTGAACGATCCCACTTCTCATAGTCCCTTTTTTCTTCTACGGAATTATTATCTGTAAGAGGAGTGGGTTGTTCAATCCTTAGCGCAAGATCTAGATCCATGCAACCAAGAAAGATCATTACCTTCTCTTTCCATTCCTTAAAATTGGTTCCATTCAACACAGTGATGGAATTGATATTGGCAGATATCATAGAAGTAGATGTATTTACTGAAAATAGAATAAAATAATATATTCACATAAGCTCCAAATCTTAAATAATAAATTAAATTCAAAGAATGGTAGGGCCCATCACAAGATACCTAACACAACATTAATATTTAGTCTTTGGACATAAATATTAACTTGTAAGTGGTACTCTTGGTGTAGTAATCAAATATTGACAATAAATCCTGTCAAATAATAAGTCTATCTTTGGACTTTCTTATTATTCACATGTAATACCAAATAATTGTCACATATATATTCTACAGGTGTATATATAGTTCGGCCAAATATTAACCTTCCTTTGGGTCGATAAATATCCGCATGAATTATAAATATACAATCATCTTAATATTTCAAAAATAAATTGACCTACACAAGAGAGGCTATTTTGATAGCATGTTGTGTTAATCAATATATTTTTGAATATTAGACATTATTTAATTAATTAACCAAAATTTGACATTTAATTATTTTACCAAATATTTAAAAAAATGCCAAAATTAAAAAAAAACAAAAACAAAATAAAATAAAATAATAAAAGCCGAATCGATTCGGCCATGAACTATGTTCATGGCCTTACCGAGATGGTCATGACCTTATTGGCCATGAACTAATCCTTATGGCCATGAACAAAAGTTCAAGGCCGATTCTATTTTTTTTTTTTTTTTTAAACCAAATTGATTCCCATAAGGAATCTATCATCCTTAATTCTTTTAGGTCATGAACATTAAGTTCATGACAGTACCTAAAATCAAAATTTTGAATCCAACCATTTAATCCGAATAAATATAAAAATTATTGGACCCAAAACCTTAAATCCGTAATATAATCACAATTGTTCTTAAATACAACAAATTAAATCACATAAAAAAAATTGTTGAATTCAAGAACTAAATCCATATGAAATCACATAATAAATCAATTAATGGAAAAACTAATTTCTCAATGATTCAACATGAAGATGCTCTGATACTAATTGTTGGAATACCAAATTAACTTTAATATCATGACAACCAATGTTATCATAACCCGGATCCTTCATGTTTAATCATCAAGAATATAAATTAAATACTAAATGCGAAAGCGTACCTGAATCCAAAAGAATTGATGTGATTTTTGAATATCCAGAAGTGGTTCTTGAGCCTACGGATTTGATTCTTGAATATTGTGGTTATTGATCTTCCAAATTACTATATATGTATTTTAGAGAATAGGGTTCTCACTTTTCTGATGATGGGATGTCAAGAAAAGTAACACAACAACATAGAATTTGGGGACCATAACCTATATATATATAGATATACTTTCCTTATCCCCTTAGGTTTTGCCCATCATAAAACAGGAGATAAGATTTTAGGGTATCTACACATAAAAGCCCATACTAATTAGATGACTTAGGCCCATTTATCTTAAACTATAACATATCACTTTATATTGGGCCAATTAATTATGGTAGCACATATTACATAATTAAACTATATATGTAAATGTCCAAAACCTAACTTAAAATTGTAGGGGTAAGAGGCCGAGAGAAGGATGTGAACAAAAAAATATTCAACTTAGTAGAGGGTGAAAAAGATAATTCGGAACTTAAACTGCCCCTTAAGTCCCTTTCCCTCCGCCAATGGATTTTATGAGCTGATTATGGTTTTGGGATCCTCGCTAATTAAAATAAGGAATAATTTCTTCATTATATTTTAAAAACTTCATTATAACCTGACACTATATTGTTTTTTTAGTTATTAACAATCAAAACAGTGTAAAATCTCTTTCCTGATTGATTTTAGTTGTCAGAAAAGAATTTGATCAAATTCATTAAATTTTATGATTTTAGTAAACATTGAAATTTCACCGTGATTACTATTAAAAACAAGAAATGTATGTATAAATCAAATCTCGTTACAATTGGTACATACAAAACCTTTATATAAACTTACAAGAGAATATTTTAAGTAATCTATACATGATAAATCTTGATTGATCAAGACAATTAGGTTAAAAGGTAATTACCTAATTTAGAGGAGTAATTAGGTTAATTACATCAATCACATATTTATATATCATATATTTTATATACATATTTTGGTATCCCCTCAAACTCAATATGGTGTTGGAAAATCAAATTGAGTTTGAAACAAAACTTGAAAAATAAGAGATGTAATAAATGACATGGCAATGATCATGTGTTGAATCGAGAACTAATTAAATCGATAGAAAAATTAAAAATTAAGAGTGCCCGAAGGCTGAAAACCAAGAAAAAAAACAAATATGGACAACCAAGAGAGTCCGAAAGGTTAAAACTAAGAGAAAATGAAAATTGGAAACCAAGAGAGCCCAAGATCCGAAACCAAAGGAACTTGAGGGCATAAAAATCAAGAGAACTCGAAAGTTCAAAATCGAGAGAAATCGAAGGCACAAAAACCAAAAGAACCCGAAAGTCCAATGATGAGAGAACCCGAAGCTCTAATACTATATTACGAGCTTCTATTGAACAAAAGAGTATGTATGATATGTATAAATCATATTTCATTACAATTGTTACATAGTGATCCTTTATATAGGCTTACAAAAGAATATTCTATGTAATCTATACATAGTAAGTCTTACTAATCAAGACAATTAGGTTACGAAGGGTAATTACTTAATTTAAGTGGCAATTAGGATAATTACACCAATCAAATATTTACATACCCTATATGCTATATGCATATCTTGACAATTACAACTCTTTTTAGACATTAACATATTGCATGCAGACCGAGTTGCAAACTGTTGATACAAAAAATTAAGGTAGGGTTAACTCAAATTCAGTATTGTCCAAAGATATAATTTTGACAATATACGTAGTATTCACATCAAGAACACCTAAAAAGAAAGGGCGGGGTTTTGTCCTCTGGGGTAGACTTCAACGCTCAAGTCTATATTTAGAATAAAATTTAATTAGAATACATAGTTTATGAAATTAGGAAAGTGATTAATTAACCTGATCTGCTATCGAGTTTGATATTTATATCTGTGACTGAAAGTTGGATCGATCTACAGGTCGGTACCTCATTATTTAAACTATTAGTGTCTACAGGGACCACCGGGGTAAAATTATTAAAATATCTTTGGTTGATATGGGCCTAGAGCCACATGTATCAGTGTCACTAAATGTATTGTTTTGGCATCATCACAAACTATTGTCAGCTTAGTTTTTAAAATACTAATCTACGTATCAAGATGCACTTAATAGTATATATAGATTACTTATAAGTCAGTACTTCTATAACAAGTAAAAAAGTGATAAAAATTTCTAGTGTATATTTAAATTCGTGAAACAGGAATAAAATCCACCTAAGTATCTAAAACTATAGGTCAGTAATTTAATATAATTTTGACACATGAATGATCTTAAATTACTTTATCACTTTTACTCCATTTTCGAATCTAAGGTTAGTTTAGGCTTAATTCCATGTTGCCACCTTATAAATAGAGGTCAGTTACAATTGCCCCTTGTATTTATATGTTTTTATCTGCACATTGCCTCCAAGCTATAGAGGTTAAATTTTCCATCCAAAAATAGTAATGAAATGTCATAATTGCCCTCAATATTTTAATTACAATTTCCACCTTAAAATTAGGGTGAATTTCACTGTGCTTTTGTATTTATTTTATAAGTAATTTGTCCTTCAAAACTAATGATGGTTTTTTTTCCATCCAACATCATTATAGAACCCTTTTTACCCTTCAGTATTAAGTGCATAAAAATAATTTAGTATTTTATTTTTTCTTTTTCATATCGATTATTGACATACCATCACATACTTATTTTGTTTTTATTATAATTTTACTTATTATGTCGCATTCTTTTATTTATCTTAATTTTTCCTTTTCTATTATTAATAATTAATTCTTCACTCTGTATTTTAAAAGTTAGATTATTTCAATAAATATGCTACGTTAATATATTATCAATATAGATTTTCTATAAAATTAAGTTGATCAATTCATTCACTCATTCTTTCAAAACAATAATAATAAAATATTAACAAGAAGACAAAATTAAAAAATAAATAAATTTCCTTTATTTCAGGGTTTGGAGAAGAATTTTAGTAAAAGAAATTCACATTTATCAAGTCCTAGAATCAATTGCTTATAAAGAACATATTTTAAACCAAAAATTGGCAATATTCATTATATATATATAACAGGGAGAGAGAAAGTGATGGCAAGACAAAATTGTACGAAGTAAGAAAAAATAAAAAATAGTTAATGCAATTAATATTAAAAGGTTAAAAAATATAACAATGTTGGATGCAAAATTAACCACGTTAGTTTTAAAGGGAAAATTTCCTATTAAATAAAGTTAATGAACCCAAGTGTAACTTACCTAATTTTAGGAAGGTAAAGTGCAAATAAATAGATTGAGGACAATAGTGTAATTATTAATCCATTTGGATGAAAATTCAGGCTCATTAAATTGTTGGGGTAATTTGTAGATAAAATAAATATGTGAGGCAATATGCAACACGCCACTCTCTCTTTATAAGGGCAAATTGTAATGAAGCCTTTAGTTTATGTCGATTTTAAGTGTAAATTGAATAGATTAAAAAAATGGATAATAAAACTTTGCCCCCTTGAACTATATGCTTAATTACACTTTGTCCCCCTAAACTATAAAAATATACACTTTGCCCCCATTCACATTATTCATCCTTTAAAAATTTTAAAATATCAAGAAAATTTTGTTAGATGACTAAAATACCCTTAGTATCATATTTTAATTTTTCATGTATTTAATTAATTTTTGATAGTTATAAAAGAATTAGGCAAAAGATAAAATGTGAAAACATATTGATATCTTGGACTTTAAGAAATGAAAATGTGGGAAACTATTTAATTATATTATATCCGATTTCGTAATTTATACAGATTAAGCCAAATATTAAATGTGCAAAATATTAAGAGACATCGAAAAAATCACAAAATTTTATAGAAATTATATTTTCATACAATACCTTTACAAAAATATTTATCATAGAATAACAACCCCATTTAAAAATTGTTCTACTACTACTACAGTTAAATATTCAAATTTGATATAATATAAAATAAAATTAAAAATTTTAAAAATTTGACCAAGAAATATATTGATATAGATTATATTGAAATATTATATAGTTTATTTTTGCTTATTTTTAAATAATTATCACATCACTATCAAAATTTAAATACATAAAAATCAAAATATAGTATCAAGGGTATTTTAGTCATTTAATAAGATTATCTTAATAATTTTAATATTGGTAATTGATAAATAGTGTTAATGGGGGCAAAGTGTATATTTTTATAGTTTAAGATGACAAAGTGCAATTATCTATATAGTTCAAGGGGACAAATTGTTATTAACCCAAAAAAATATGTAAATAGATAGACAAATGAAAAGACTGAACGGAGAAGGCAAAAATGATAACTTAATTAAATCATCGTGCAAAGTGCATTTCACTTCCCACGATAACTTGGCTTAATTAGTCGGCCTCGCGATTGACTCTCCTCCTGCACCTTTGGAGGTAGTTCCATTAGTAAAATAATTGTTGACAATTGTTTATTTCACTCTTTTTAGGGTAATTACAAGAAACCCCATGTAATTTGGCATTATTCAGATAATACTCTTATGTTTTGCAAATTTTTAATTAATTCTTTGTAATTTGAGTTAAAGTAAAATCGTTAAATATATCATTAAGTCACGTTAAGATGCTAAATTTTTTATTTAAAAGATTATTTTAGTTATTTAAAATTTCTAATCAAGATTAAATAATATTTTAATATAAAATACAAACTTTTTCTTTTAGTGGAGGAGTTTTTTGAACAGTTGAAGTTACTAGGATTAGTGGTATTTTTTTATTTTTTATACAAATTCGTTAAATTTTTAACTTTTCATCTATTTTACTAAAAAAAATTAAACTACAATAAAATTGATTGTAAATTTACAAAATATAAAAATATAACATGACCATTAGTCTAACCACCTTCTTCTTGTAAGTGTACGAGTATTATTCTGTTTGGTTCCTCTTTTCCTTTATTATTATTTGAATTTAAATGTTGCCTTGAGCAATGATTTTATATTCTGTAAAGGTCAGAATCTCTATGAATATGAATTTGGGTCACATAATTCTTCAATCAAAAGATCTATATTTGTCCCTTGGGGAATAAAAAACGAGATTGACTTTCAGAGCAACTAATTTCGGCCCCTGATTATTTCCAAACACAAGATAATTGCTGGAATCATCAACGTCATTGTTATAACAATCCTAAATTTAGTACGCTTTTGTCCTATTTTATATATCACTTTTTTTATTTTAATTCGTTTTAAATTATTTGTCACTTTTTAAAATGATAAATATTTAAAGGTCATTTTACCTATTTTAACCTTCATGCAAATCCCAAAGACATATCATTAAATTCATATTTTAACATTAATTACTCTCATAAGCCATTACAAAATTTGAAACTCCAAAATTAACTAAAATATTTTGTATCTTAATTGAAGGATAATTATGAAAAAAATATTTTATTAGTGGGTCAAATACTAATTTTTTTTAAAATATATATAAATTTGACCATACTAAATAAAATGAGATTAAAGGAGTATCAGAGTTTGACATGCTAAACATAAAATTCATACCTACGAATCACTGCCCTTACTCATAGCAGCATGCTGGGAATTTATTATAGCACATCATTGTTCAAGAAAATAATAATTAATAAATGTAATCAAAATGTCAATTCTTTAATCCTTCGTCTTCATAATATTATGTTTTTCTTTTTTTAATATCCAGTCTCAATTTCTAATTTGGGAATGATTTACTGTAATTTGGCAATAAAAATGTCAATGCCCAAACAGGTAAAGAGACAAAAAGGGAATATAATACCAGTAGTAATGCTACCGCGTCTCAATGATAATCAGATAATGTCATGTTGTTCTTTTTTAATAGAAAAATTCTAAAATAAACTCGGTGTGGACAATTGATTCAATGACGGAGTTGTTGTCCCTCAACTTTGGTTAAAATTATAGATTATGTCTGGAAAATTTATAAAAATTTTAATTTTATCATATAATTGAGTCATCTAAAATTTGTCAGATATACTAAAAGTTTGAATTCATTAAATTATACAATTAAAAATGATAGTGGCCTATTAAAAATTAAGAATAAATGACATTTGAAAGCATAAAAATTTTCATGACTTTTGAAATTTTTATTTTAAATTTATTTTTCAATATGTTGTATAAAAGTGAATGCTGTGTTTTTCTCTAGTCGAAAAAGTTGTCCATTCTACTATATTTGTTTTATTTGATAAAAAGTCTGAACAACTACCATCAGAGTCAGACCTTATAATTGCATCTAAAACTATTTGATTGTGTAAAATTGTTTCATTTATTTTAACATCCTTTAATGCGGTTGCTCCCAAACGTCTTGTACTGATTCCGCCCCTACTTTGTTCTATAATCAGTGATATCAATTATGTAACTGATGTGATTTATTATGGATCAATCAAGAAGTCTAAATATGGTACAAGAATGGCATTTGTGAATATACCAAAATTTAAAAAAATTCTAAAATGAATTCAATTCATGATATTATGTCATAAATTTCTCAATTTTGATTTATCCAGATTACCTAAACTAGATAATGTAACTAATTTAAGATTAAAAAATCTATACACTACTGTATAGACCAAATCTACTTAAGAATCTCCCCCAAAAACTTTTAGTTACATGGGAGTTGGGAAGAGAATTGCAAGCGAATCAATTTTGTGTTTGATTTCTATTGAGTAGCATCTACGTCTGTGTCCGTAAATCACAGAAGATCCGAAAAATATAGAGGAGGGTGCAATCCCGCTTGAGTTTTGCAATGAACAAAATTAATTTTTCATTTTGCACTTTCTAGCTTCAAATCCTTTGTTTAAGGACTAGAAGGAGTACTCCATCACACAATTTTTAATAAGGGAAAATGGTACAAATAGTCTCTTGCATATTTAAAAAGTATTTTTTTAATCCTTTGAATATAAAATAGGAATGAGTTTTGATTTTTGAAAAATGTGAAACATATATTTTTGGCCTTGAGCATAATTTCGGTTGCATTTTTATTTGAAAAAAAAGCACATAATCGATACATGTCCAAAATTTTAAATTGAAAATAGACTTTGTTTTGCCCCAAATAAATCACATAACTAATTTTCCTCTTTACCGTCCCAAATTATAAATACCAAATTAGATTTTGGATTCATAGCGATATACAATCCCTACCTCTCCTTCTCTTGATTTCATCTTCAATTGTAGACTTTTTACCTTAGTAATGCAATGATTCTTTTTTGCCTACTTGATGCTTCTTCATCAAACCACCGAAAGAAACCACAGCCACCACCCACCTAAAATTTAGTGTCATAACAAAACAAGAATTATGATGGGATATTACAACAAAATGTAAGGAAATCAGTAGAAATGCACAATTTTTTTGCACATTTAATTCTTAAAAAGAGAGGAAGGGTACATAAAATCTCTACAGCTAAGGAATTTTCTTTTCTGGATTTGTTTTTTTCCTTAAAATTTTGAGCTTCGCGAACTCCCACAATTGCAGATCAAGCCGCCTCTTTCCATAGCGGCTCAACCAATTTGTTTATTGCAAATTCTAAAATAGCTACGAACCCGGCCTAATTCTAATTTGATATTTCTGATATGGGATTGTACAGAGGGATCACCTAGTTTATTTTGGGTAAAATAAAATTTATTTTCAATTTTATCTTTAAAATTATGTACATGTAATAATTATGTATTCTTTTCGGGTCAAAATATTGTCGAAATTGTGCTTAGAGACAAAAAATATAAGTTCGAATTTTCGAGAGACCAAATTTCATTATTTTATATTTAAGAGACAAAAAAATACTTTCTAACTATTTCATGGACTATTTGTATGATTTTACCTTTTGCATAATTGTAGCGTGAAGAAGCATAATTATCCGATATAAAAAAAGGGTACTTTTTATAATATACAGCAATTTTGACTAGTCACACTGCATCGGTCTTTTCGAATACACACGTACTAGCCAGGACCGGTTAACGTGAAAAACAAACATGACAACAAAGCTAAGGTGTTCAGTAACATGACAACGATTAAAAAAAAAATTTATTTTGATCTAAAGTAATTATTAGATATGTTTAGTAATGATGGTATAATTAAATCAAACTTCTTTACAATTAGAAAATATGTTATTGTTAGGTTTTGCTAATTTAATTATTTAAGTAATTTAGTTTCCTAATACAATTATGTTTAGAGTTGTTATTTTCTATTCTAATTAGGTTTCTAGGTTTCTTGCTAGTTGTATTTGTTACCCTATAAATAAAAGGTTTGTTTAGTTTATTCAATTGAGAAGAGTTGAGTTGAGAGAATTTAGAGAGATTCTAACCTAATGGTAAGGCTATTATGCCGTGGGTTTGTGCGGGTCTCAATATGAGAGTCCGTTATTTTATAACTCCTCCTCTTCTTTCACATATTTTTTATGTGTTGAATAAATTTATCTTCCGCTTTTATCCTACGACACAAGTAATTATTTTATAATTCATATTTTTAAAAAATAAAGAGTTGTCCTATTCAGAAAAATAGTTTTTCACTCCAAATAAAAGGTTCATTCATACTTAGGAGGTGTTTGGTTCATATTCGGGAATCGGAATAGGAATAGGAATCATAAACCCCACTATTGGTATGAATTTATATCATTCCCCCTTACTTGTTTGGTTTAACATAGGAATGAGTTTCATTATGTTAATAAGTTACTTAACTTGAAACCCATGCCGCAAGTGGAAAATGAAAGTAGGTATTTTCTAACACTTTCATTCCCATAGAATGATTTCCATAGTGTTCAACCAAACACCATCTATGGATATCATTAACTTTGATTCCCATTCCCCCCTCTCATACCCATAAACCAAACACCTCCTTAGTAATTGTTGCTGATTAAAAAATAAATGTTTTCAAACAAAAAAAAAAAAAAAAGAAGAAAAAACGTCTTCACAAGCGCGATGAAAAAGCTAGGACAGAGAGTAGTTAGCTATTTAGTACAAGCATTATTAGTCTGGTATTAATTAATTAATTAATAGTAGTAATGACAGTAAATTTTGTTACCAATAATTGATCGATAAATTAATAGAATAATGAATCCAATTAAAGAAAAAAAAAAGGAAGCATCTCTGTAGGTGACATGGAGAATCATCATTGGAGATTCGGCAAATGGGCACTTAAGTAATGCAGGATACAGAATTATTTTTATTTGATTTTTGACTTTTAGAAACGAAACAAAACAATACATAGACTTAAGCTGCTGCCTACGTGCACATACGCCTATAAAAACACAAGTTCCGAAATCATTTGTCCCCCACGAATTTGAATGCAATAAGAGTTGGGCTGCTGATCTCAAAGAGCTCTAATTTATTGCATACAAGAAATTTTATAAAATGCAGGCCGCTTCTACTGCTACTGCCGAGGATACAGAGATTGAGAATTCTACAGCTCCAACTACCACCAACCTCAAGGAGAGAAAATTCTCCTGGCCTAAGCTCCGACGCGTCGATTCTCTGAATTTGGAGGCTGGAAGAGTTTCCTCCCATCATGATTCCGGCCATGGCTCCAAGGTTATATGATTAGTACCAGTCAACGGATTTTGTTCTTGTTTGAAAAATTTATCTGATAAGATTAATTACCATCGTACTTTTGTTTAACACAAATTTTAAGGCAAAAAAATTTAGACATGTCAAGAATTGCTTCTCATAATTAATTTCTTTTTGATTAAAAATAAGTTAGCAGAATTTTTAGTCGAACACAAAGTGAGGAAATTTAGAAACGGCCTGCTGTTGTCTAATTCATTCATAACATTCCAAACTATTTGGTCTTTTTCGAATAAATTGTATAGTGTAAGACAAAGACCCACAATATTGAAATAAGAAAATGTTACTTATTCTTTCTTTCATTTATTTATTCTATTTTCCGTTTCTTATAGTGCATAATTTAATGAAAAAACTTGCATTTTATTTTTTTGTGATAAATTTCACTTAACAATGCAAAATCATCTGCAGTTCAACGAGTGAAATTAATGATGACGACCGCTATATATGATAGAGTAGGATGTTATTAGTTGTTATTTCTATCAAAAAAAAAAAACATACTCTGTATACTTCATAATTGGAATTATTTCGATATGGAATATGATGCTACTATTTAATTTTCATTTTGCTTAGTTAAATCTTAATGGTTCAATCTTTTCTACCCTCACAGTGGAGAAATATTTTTATACTTTCAAATGTAAACGGAGACAGCATCTTTCATCTTACACCCTGTCACGTCCGATAATGAACTTTCAAGACTATATAAAATAATTTTAGTAAAATAATTTTAATAATTCATTTGATAGTATGATAAGGAGTGAGATGGCTTGTAAAACAGAACATCCTTAACGATGTAAATATATTACACATAATTATTTTTAAAATTTTAATTATTATTTTTATATATATATATATATGTATGATGTACATCTATAAACTCGATATTATAAAAAAATTTCTATACCGTCAACGGTGTTGAACAAATCAATTAAATTTTAATGCAATGTATTCTCGGCCGGGGGCAAGATTTATGCCTTTACCTACTACTTCCGCAATTTCTTTCCTTTTCCGTTTAGTATTTAGTGGAACATGTAGGAGTATAATTAGTCCAGGATTATAACATGATATAATGGTACAGAATTTGGGCTGGAAGACGACGCTGAGTTTGGCATTTCAGAGCGTAGGGATTATATACGGAGACATCGGGACTTCTCCCTTATACGTGTACGCTAGTACATTCTCCAAGGGAATACACGATAACAACGACATCCTTGGGGTGTTGTCGCTAATTATCTACACCATTATTTTGTCGCCCTTGATCAAGTATGTCCTCATAGTCTTGTGGGCCAACGATAATGGTAACGGTAAGTGGTCTAAAATTCTATATTTTGATAATTAATTACTTTTCCTCCCTTCATGTTAATAATTGTTATTTTGTGTGAATGTACAACAATTAATAATTGTATCAATTTTATATAAAAAACTAATTTAAATTAATCAAAATTATGATTTTATAATAATATTGATCAATTACATAATTCTATTCCTATTAATATGATATTAAAGATAAAGTTAAAAATATTTATTTATTAGTTTATTAAATTTTTAAAACGACACATAAAATAAAATAAAACGGGAGAAAAAAAAAAAGAAGAGTTTAGTATTTGTATGATTATCAAAGCATTCTTGGTATTCGCATCACAGTTGGCAGCATATTCCTAGGCGATCTGGGGAGTAGTATTCAATAATTAATGAATCAAAACCATATTATTAATAGATACGAATAAGATAAGACAAATATTTCACACAATATTGTGTACCATTTGAGATAAGATTCTGAAATTATATTTCATTTATTTTTGGATACCAACAAATCTCATTATCCGTCGCCTCCAAATCGTCATTCATTTGCAAATGAAGGAAACATTTCCTCTTCTTGTTTTCATGCTTGTGTCCAATTTACCTGTCTAAGATCTGCAAATTATCTAGCTTATACTCCAAATGTTTTTAACATTCCATAAGTACCGCGATTTCGAATTCAAAATATAGACTTAAAATTAAGTTAGATGATAATGTTTCATTGCTAATAGATATTCTCTTCACGTTTGTTTAGTGAAGTATAGAATTTTGAGAATCCACTGAACTTTTACAAGTTGCCTTCTCTCTTTATGTAATTTTTTTTTTTTTTTTTTTTACAACCAAATTGATTTCCAAACTTCCAAAAATCATCGATTATTATCTCCATTTAAAGTTGCCGTTATTTACAAAAAATGCGCATTACTTGGGCTCTTCAATGGGTGAGGGTGAAAACGTCCAAAAGATACTAAGTTGGTTTAGTAAATTACAGAAAATAGTTTATTAAAATGTTAGCAGGTAGTATAATTTTCAAAAATTCACAACTCATTCGTGCCGCCACCAAGAAGAATCACTACCCTCTTGACCCTCTTTTTCTGTCGATGGTCAACATCGTCACCAGACACACACTCCATCTTCCTCATCTACGACACTCACACAAAGAGTAACGCAACTCTCACGTCTCTTTGACATGAACGAAAGGTTGAATCTCTTGCATTTCTCTCTAATTTTTTTTTTAATAATTTACTATATTTAAATAATTAAAGTTCATAAAAATATCAGATTACGTCAATAATTTCGTTTTGTTAAATAGATCAATATATTTTAAAATTAAATATATTCATAAAGATTTTATCATTCGATTTACATGGAATATTTAGACAGTATAAAATAAGTTAAAATCAAGGTAAAAATTTAAACATTTAATCAAATGAAAAAAATTAATTTATTTATTTTCAAAATTTATATATAGTAAATATATGTAGTAAATTATGAACAAATGTGATTTTTAAAAAATATTTTAGAAATATATTATTGAAAAATATATAAGAGAGAATTTTTCTCTAAGTATAGAAGAGGAGCCTAATACACCACCCCAAATCAAATTTGTCTGAAGTTTTGAATCCACACACACATATACATACACAATTCCGTTCGGCTTACGGGAGCGAACACAAAAATTATATTTTGAGGGAAAATAATTAGTAGAATGAAATGCAATTTTTTTCTACTTTATATACTACATCCGCTTTTTGGGTGTAATTTTTTATTTTTAATATAATTTATCTTTTTTCTCTTCTAATTTTAAAATTGTAACTTTTCACTTTTCATGTTCACTTGTCATTCTTAGTATCAAATAATTTTTCAACTCACCACAAAATTGTACACACAAATTCTCTAATTTAATTTATATTTAATTTTAAAAAAAAATTGGTATAAATCTGCTGTCAATAATATTAGTTATTTATAAACACATAGTATTTTTAAGAGTAAAAATTCTGATTTTTAAAATCTTAAGGCGGTTGCCATGGCCTCCCTTGAAACTGCTCATGCCTCACGGGCCTTTCTCGATCTCGCCGCCACCGCTGCGGCAGCTTCCTTAGGCGTGGTTAGTGAGGTTCTTTGACATGTAGTGGCCGCTGAAGAATTTTGTCTGATTTGGACTAAAAAATTCGGATAATGACAAAAGAAAAAAAAATTGAAAGGACAAACAACTGGGGAAGAAAATGAGTAGCAACCTAAGTCACTGTTCACTCATTTTTTGACTTTTTTAACTCTTCAAATGCACGTGGCTGTTACTTTTCGGGGCTAACGTCCAATTTGACGGTCCAATTTAACGATTCAAACTAGGCGTTGATTGATGACTTTTGCAGTTGAGTGACCAATTTAGGCACTCAAAAAAAAGAAAAACTTAATGACCGATGTTAGTAAATTCAAAAAGTCCAGTGGGCTGTACGCACTACGCACTATAATTTTGAGGAAGAATTATCGCGTCTTAAAGCTTTGTGTTGTGTTGTTTTGTGACTTTTGTCAATTGAATTTCAAGAAACCTTTTATGAGTTTTTATGATTTATTTAATTATTCATTTTTTTTTTAAATTATTCACGTTGAAATACTTAAAAAAGTGGGGACTTTCACATACCTTAATGGGCGGGAGGGATCATTTTGCTTACTGTGTAACCCGCAACCCGAAATGTTAAGTAATGGAATCGATTTTTTTTATTGGGATAAAATTATATTATGTATAAATTTATTTCAGTGCAAAACGATCTATTAATTTTATCAATCATAAGCAATTAAATGGTAAGTTGTAAGTCTTGGTGCATTAATTTTTATGTGTAGGCGGGACATTTGCGCTCTATTCCTTAATTTGTAGACATGCAAAGGTGAGCCTAATTCCAAACCACCAACCTGAGGACAAGGAGGTTTCCAACTACAAGCTGGATATACCCAGCAACCAATTGAGAAGGTCTCAAATGGTTAAAGAAAAGCTCGAAAGCAGCGGCGTAGCCAAAGTCATTCTTTTAATGTTTCCCATACTTGGAACTTCAATGGTCATGGGTGATGGGACACTCACTCCCTGCATTTCAGGTCACACTCTGCCTCTCAATATATATAACCATATATATAACCATATCTAGAAATTTTACAGAGAAACTCTTGAGTTAAAGTGAAAAAAATTCGTGAAAATAAAGTAAATAAGGCCAGAGTTAATGGAATTCTAAACCGTTAGATGATTGAAAAATAATAAATTCTCAATTTTTATTAATCTCAATAATTGTGATATACACTCTGTATTACAGAATAAGCAACACAAACTTACTCGGATTAATGAGAGATTGAAATAACGTTTACTATTGAACTAATAGGGACATCACAATTTTCATAGAAAAGAAAAGCAGAATTCTAATAGAATGCCTTTATTTTTTATTTTTTAATCTTATAAACGGCAAGTTGAAGAAAATCAATTAGTAACTTCGAAGTTTTGACCACTTTAAGGAATTAAGCAGTAATTAATGAAAATGATTTCACTACTTTAAAACGTGCTCTAATTTTACTCGGTGTTTCAGTTACTTCTTTTCTGTCAATATCTTTTCATATGAATGCATTTCCGTCTTTTGGTAATTGTTACGTAAGGCTAGTTAAATAATTTAGGAAATGTTAATCATGTTGGTGCCGTGATAAGAAACTGATGACTTAACTCATGTAAGGTGTAAAAGATTGGTAATAAGAGTTATTTATGTGCATATTCGGTAGAGGAGTGGATAACTAACTAATGTCGAGTAGTAAGCTAGTAAGGTGGCTAATGAATGTGGGAAGTTATTTTATTTCTTTGTTAAAAAATGCCAAAATTACACAAATGTTCAGCAATAATGACAAGGTTTATAGTAATCATTGAATAACTAGCGACATTTTAATATTTACTCAATAACGGACCAGGTATAATACAACATAGTATTTACTACTTACTATTGCATACTTTGGATTTGCGCGAAAATATTAGCATAGAAGGATTTAATACCAATAATAAGAAGCTGTTGCCTTTCAATGTCCTTTATTTTGCTAAGATAAACTAACTAAATTCCAATGTCCTTAATTTTGCAGTTCTTTCGGCTGTGAGTGGGATATCATCCCTAAGCCAAGGTAACATTTTACTAAAAATAATTTTTCTTGTATAAGAAGTAGTAAAAAGGTAAAGAGTAGCTTGGAGCCTAATTTATATATATAGGGTATCATTTTGGATTAATTTTTATACGAAGCGTGTACATGTACTAATTTCTATACAAAATACACTACTAGTACGTGCAAACAAAAAAGTGTATATATTTTGTGTAGAAACCAGTACAAATGCCTTTGGTATTAAATGGTCCAAACTTGTACATCAGAGCTCCAAGCCCGTTGTTTTCATTTAATTTTTCCTTTATAATATTCATTGATACGTATATGCGTGCATAACATTATCTCAATGGTGTGTCCAGAAGCTGTTGTAGGAATTTCAATTGTAATATTGATCCTTCTTTTCTCCGTTCAACGTTTCGGCACGGACAAGGTGGGGTTCACATTCGCTCCAGCCATCAGCTTGTGGTTCCTGTGCATATTTGGTATTGGCATCTACAACTTATTTAAACATGACCCTGGGGTGCTACGTGCATTCAATCCAAAATACATATTTGATTACTTCAAAAGAAATGGAAAGAAAGGGTGGGGATGCATCCCTAGGTGGAGTCGTCCTATGCATTACAGGTCAGAGGCTATAACAATCCCATATTTTTCCATTTTTTAATTTCATCAAGAGCAAGTCTGTGCTGGCCATTCTGCACAATCGCTTGATGAATATGAAAGTAGGGGTCTATTTTCATATATCCATCCCTAACCCAGACTTTTTCTAACTTCATTTCCTTTCACTTTAACATACATTGGCTAGTGCAACCTTCCTTATAAAGAGTTGTTACTTGAAACAGGGACTGAAGCTATGTTTGCTGATTTGGGTCATTTTAGCGTGAGAGCCATTCAGGTATGATATTGAATGGTATGGTTATGATTAACTAGCAAAAGAACACTTGAAATACACAATATCAAAAGTGTAATTCTTAAATTAATATAAAAAAAGGAGTAAACATTGAGCGTTAGATTATGCAGCTGATTCATCTTCTGAGAAAGTTTCTTAGAATAAACTACAAAAAATGGAAGAAAAACGTTGCAAGTTCTAAGCAGGGACATGAGAAAGATTATTAAAATTTAAAAGCATGAAGTTACAATTTTATGATGCACAAAATTTTTTAGTGATTAATTGACTATTAAGTCATTAATGAGTTTTTCTATACATATGATAATCGTGCAGCTTAGCTTCACCTGTATGGTGTTCCCATCCATACTAATGGCTTATATAGGGCAAGCTGCATACCTCATGAAATTTCCTGGTGATGTTGGCAATACTTTCTATGCCTCAATTCCAGGCAAGTTCTTAATTGGTGCTAGTTAATTTTGCAATTTGGAAAGAAATATAATCATTCCCATCATTTTATGATTAATTGACAGTTCTTTACAACTTGTTGATTTCTATTTTGTGGCAAACACTAAACAGATCCAATCTATTGGCCGACATTCGTTATAGCTGTCACTGCAGCCATTATTGCCAGTCAAGCTATGTTATCTGCAGCTTTTCAGATTATTTCTCAGGCTGTTAATCTAGGTTGTTTCCCAAGGGTTAAAGTTGTATTCACACTTCTGCCAAGTTTGAGGGCCAGGTTTATATTCCTGAGATCAACTATCTCATCATGACTGCTTGTATTATAATTACTGCTAGCTTCAGAACCACCGAAAAGATCGGCAACGCTTATGGTAATTTCAATATATTTCAATTAAAGATAGTTATAACCTAGTGAAAATTCTTATATGGATTTCGTGGTTAAAGAACCACACCATGATTTTCTTTATGCATTACTTAACTCATGTAATTATTGTTTTAACCGCAAGGTCCACATGTAGAGAAGTTAATTGGGTTTATGTAAGAATTTCCTATATCCTCAATAGAACTTAGGAAAATTTTATGACCAATTTCTGATGCAGGGATTGCTGTGGTTGCCGTATTCGTGATAACAAGTTGTCTGGTCACTTTAATAATGCTTATTGTATGGAAGGCAAGCAAATGGAGGATAGCTCTCTTCTTTATGGTGTTTTTCACTCTAGATACCGTATATCTATCATCTGTACTCGCCAGCTTAATTCACGCAAGGCGGTTACCTCCCTATTGCCTTTTCATTTTTCTTGATGACAGTGATGGGAATTTGGCATTATGCCCACAAGGAGCGCTACTTATTCGAGCTCAACAACAAAGTTTCCAGTGAGTATGTGAGAGACTTAGCTAAAAATCCAGAAATAAGAAGAGTACCCGGAATCGGACTTCTATATTCTGAACTCGTCCAGGGAATTCCACCTATATTTCCCCATTTCATTTCTAACATTACATCAGTTCACTCAGTGGTTGTGCTGGTCTCCATAAAGTCCATTCCAATTAGTAAAGTGGCTTTGGAGGAAAGGTTTCTTTTTCGAATGATCGAGCCAAGAGACTACAGGGTGTACCGGTGTGTAGTGAGGTATGGTTACAATGACAGGATTGAGGAAACAAAGGTTTTTGAGGAGCAGCTGGTGGAGTACTTGAAGGAGTTCATCAGGCAAGAGCATTTCGTCCTTGAAGACGCGTCCCCGGAACAAGGTAGCATCCCAGAATTCAGGGTTGCAGAAAGACGGAAAGCCTAGAAGATCAAGTTCGTCAGCAGTTCATATGGAGGAATCTCTTTCGCTTTCACAGGGTGAGCAAAGTGTACCGCGAGACTCATCAAGCTCAATCCAGTCATTTAACGCTGCAAAATCGAACAATTCATCAGCCCAAATCATCGCAGGGTCCACCCAGCCTGGCGCTGAAGAGGACCTACAGATTGTGCAGAAAGCCATGGACCAAGGTGTGTTTTATCTTTTGGGAGAAGCACAAGTGGTGGCAAAACAAGATTCATCCTTCCTCAAGAAGTTTATTGTCAATTACGCCTATAGTTTCATTCGGAAGAATGTCAGGCAAGGGGAGAAAGTGATGGCCATTCCACGGACTAGGCTTTTAAGAGTTGGAATGGTATATGAAATTTAACTGATCTCAAAGCAAAGTAAAATACCGTGTCGTCAATTATATTTGCTGGTTTGTTATCCTTTATTTCCTTCACTTTTGATGTATTGAAGACAGCAAATGTTACCATGTAAAGAAAATGGTATTCTCATGAGCATTGTGTTTCTTTGTTCAAGAGACTGCTAATTATGATCACATGGAATATTAAGAAAAATTACCACTAGTATACCTGAAGCAAAATTATTGTACTCCTACATTTTTTTTTTAATTACTTTTGAGGGAAGGAAATGAAATTTTATCAGTTTGAATGTTGCTCAATTGACTTCTCTCTACTAGCAAATCATCAGGCAATGGATATTTTCTACTTTCTAGAGAAGTTCCAATCTGAGTTATATCACGATTCGTTATTATAAAAGTGAAGTTCTAAATCAGAGCATGGAAAATAACGTGTTGTCTGTTTGTTTTCTTTCGTTTCATTAATGTCGTAATTTCCATTCCAATTTTTCAAACATCCACAAAATATTTCAAAAGCTAACCTAAAATTCCAATCCTTTTAATTTCAATAAACTTGTCTAACGTCAACAGCTTACGAAATAGCCTCAGTTTCGTCTTTCTCTCTCTCTATATATATAAAAAAAGATAAATTACCTCTCTTGATATGTGATTAATTGGACTGCAAACTTCCACATGTATTAATTCTGATATGCTGATGACTCGCTCTTTTTCTCAAAAAAGGAACTTTGGTCATTTTCTCTTACTAGCATGACTTAAGAATATGATAAAGTTCTACTTTCTAAAGTTGAAATTTTAATGAGCCATCTCGTTCCAACATTTGATTTAAGATTAATATTAATATTAATATTATTATAACCAAATTTTAGATTGTTGCAAAAAATTGGATCATGCTTTTGTTTAAAAGCTTTTAAATAGTATAACTCTACATTTCATCTTTGTCCACCAAATTGCTATTCTTTTGAGTTGTCAAAGATTTACTAACGGGTAATGTTTCTGTTTATCTCAATTTCCCGGCCTGTTAGATCGAATGTTAGGCACAGCTTTTTTTAAATTTTGTGTGCTAAATTATAACTATATGCTTATGTGTAAATTCCTAGTAAGTTAATTCGTCATGTGCATTGTTAATGAGCATTTTGTGTTTTTTAGTTTGCAAAAATATTCACTAGCCAAATATAGAATAAAGTCATAAAGGAGCAGCTAATATCAAAATTTAGAGGATCAAATAAATTTTTAGCGAAACCTGGAGGAGTAAAATTAAAGTACTCATCTATTAGCAAAACCATATTCGCGAGAAGGCAAAAAAAGGGGTCACATGTCACCTTATTTTTCTTTTCCTTTTCATATCACTAATAAACTCACAAATTTAATACACTTTAGCACATTACAAACAAGATAATCTTTTAATATTCAAAAACTTGAATTTATCCTCATACATATCTTTTTTCTTCTTTTTTAAACTCACCCTTATCTTTTAATGACTCGAAAACTAATACATCATAAGTGAATCGTCTTACCACCTAATTATGTTACACTTTATTGTCATCCTCGTACATACCTAAGTAGTCTTTATTAGAAAAAATAAATATAAAACAATTAAGGACTCTGTCAAAACTTCTATTGTTATGTTTGTTCTACCATTTACATATGCGAAATTAAACTAATCCATTACAAAAAATAAATAAATAAACAGTGAGTATTGTCTATTATATTTGCACGGAACACGAAAGACACTGTTTTTAAATAAATTATATTTATCATTAATATTACACATGCTTATATATTTTCCAGCTAATAATTAACTTATATAATTAGTTTTAATAATTTTTTTATAGGGCATAAAAATTTCAAGTTCATACTTAATAATCATGTTTCTGTTACAAATTCTATATCTAGTGGATGTCTTACCTATGTATTTGAATTTGATAAGTTGTAGTGGGAGTATATTTATATTCAAATTCAAATATTTGATAAGTATAGATACAAGTTATGTTATTTACATTACGTAATTTATGAGGTATTGTATTCTTATAAATACATGTACTATATGAGTAATAAATGAACAGAGTATCTGGTCTTTCATATTTCTTTCTCTCTTCTTTTAATTCCATACATTTTTTTTAAATCTTTATATTCTCTTATATATTTTTGTTAACTTTTATAACACGCTATCAGCACGAGACTCATGAGGAACTAAACAAAACCCGAGTCGCCACCTTGAAATCATAGTTCCCCATTACGGTTGTGGCTAAACAAAGCCTAACCATAGTTTGTCAACTAACCTAATGTCCAATAGCCAAGATCTAGAAATCCAAGGTAATAGTTTGTCTTATAAAAATTCAATAATTGACAGCCACATTGTAACTTGAGACCTCAAGTCTAAATTTGATGACTAGCCTAAAATCAGAATGCTCCAGTGTGAAATAGTAAGAAGACAAAATTCACAGTTTTACATAGTTCGAGATTCTAGCAATTAAAATAGAATTTTAAATCATCAAAGCTAAGGTATAATTTAAACATATTAAATATTCTCCGTTATTACGTTTTTTGATTTTATACTTTTAATTGTGTAAAAATAATATTATTAGAATTTATTTTGATTATTGTTTACCAAAGTAGATATTATGGCATTAACATAACGGCAGCAAAATTTGAATGTTGAAATCTATTTGGATTCTATGGGTCTTGAAAACTCAAAACAAAATAATGAATTTAATCAAGACAAGACAAAACTAATAATTTTCCTTTGTCATTATATCCATAAAGGACTAAAAGGCGAGTATTTCACCGTAAGAGATCCTGCAAATCTATAGAAATGATTATTTAAAGGATTCAACATCTATAGAAAATTAAAATACATGTTAGAAAAAATATTTTCTACTTTTCTTACCGAAAGTATGCTCTTACAGTAGCAATACTCTAATCTTACAATAGCAATACTCTAAATATATATATGGTTTTAAGAAACAATCCAAATTAATTTCATGTCATCCTTTGGTCGATTTAAATAATAAATCATGAAACCAGTCCCACTATATTTGTTTCATTCCCTGAAATAAATGCAACCATGCCTGAATATGCTTTATTCACTGAATTGAAAACAATCACAACTAGACTTGTTCCATTTCTTGAACTGAATGCAGTTATTGTATTATAATTCTAAAAATGATTATATTTATGATCATGGACATGACGGTAGACGTGGATGAGACCATAATAATTACCAATATCACTAGAAGTGGATTAATTTTTAAAAAGAAAGTCAAAAAAAAAAAATAGTAGTAAAAAAATCTCCTCATAAAATACTCAAAAATCAATATTATTATTGTGGCATGAAAAATCTATTGGTCATGTACTTGTCGTACATCAAAGCACGAAAAAAGTGACCTCATATATCTGTCGTACACCAAAATTATAGAAATAAATTGTCTTTAATGATTTTAGCCACACTCACAGTATTGATGATTTCTTCCCTGAATGAAATATTGACTATTTAGTTTGTGGTGAAAATATCTATAAAAAAAAAAAAAAATGTTGTGATATTTTATTTTGCACGTCTTGTTATAGTTTTAAAATTTTGTATATTTTATTCTTTTATATTAATTTGTTTTCTTATATTACTCTACTGTTATATTTATCTTGTTTAATAAAAAATGATATATGAATATACATTTAAATTTATATATGTCTCACTACCACTGTAACAACATATATAATATTTAAAAATAAGAATTATCTTTCTAGTCAAGTAGTGTTATATCGATTTATGGTTCTAGAAGAACTATTAAATCGATTGATGGTTTCGGAAGAACTATCATATTGTTATCCATAGAGTTTCAAAGAAATCTGTTAAATTTCAAAGATATTTGCTTAAATGGATATCATATTGGAATGAAAAATAAGAAAAATATAAAGTATCTATAGCAAAAATAGTATCAGCAAATAAACGTATTTTGGAAAAGTTGCTTACATTTCTTTAGATTTGTACTATACAATTGAAACATATACATCAATAACCCAAAAGTTTACTGATTCAAAAAATTTTATTGTTTGACAAGACCGGTCAGGTCATTCCGGATCAATTATGATGTGTAAAATTATTGAAAATTCACGCAAACATTTATTCAAGAATTTGAAGATTTTTTTATTCAATAGATTCTGCATGTGTTGTTTGTTCTCAACAAAAACTATTTTAGATCACCAGTTAAATAGGGACTAAATCTCCTCCATTTCTGGAATAAATTAAAGGTGATATATATGTGGGCCCAATCACTTGTGTTAAAAATCATCTAAATATTTTATGATTTTAATATATGCATGTACTGGATAGTTACATGTGTGTTTATTATCGAATCGCAACTTGAAATTTGTGAGATTGTTAGTTCAAATAATTCGATTAAAAACATGATTTCTAAATTATGCAATCAAGAAAATTTATCTTAATAATGTTGATGAATTTATATTTCAGACATTTGATGATATATGTAGTCAAATTAGTATAATTATTAAACACCTCTAATTAATAGTTAAACAATTACTTAAAAAAACAAAATTACCTATTTATGTATAAGGACATGCTATGTTGCATGCAGCAGCACTTATACGCATCAAGTCAATAAATTATTTTAATTTCTCCCCGTTATAGTCGACTTTTGGTCAATAGTCTAAAGTCTTTTCTATCTAAGAATTTTTGGTTGTATGCTATATATTTCAATTACTCCACCATGCAAAAAGTTGTGCCCTTGAAAAAAATTGAAAGTATATGTCAAATATGAGTTGCCCTGTATAGCAAATATCTTAAAATATTAATAAGAGATTTATTTATGGCAAGATTTGTAGATTATAATTTTTAATTAAAATATTTTTTTAATATTCGGGGGAGAAGATAAACAGTTGAAAAGAAAAAAATTGAATAAAATAAATTATCACATTTTAATCCTCATACAAAGTAATGTCAGTTATAAATTCAAAAGATAATTCATTATAAATCAACTGCCAAATTTATTTATTGACATAAAATGAGTCATGAAATTTCATATACCAATTTAAATACTCTAATTCAAATTGGTGTCCCAATAAAATAGTCTATCAGTACAAATAGTAGTTAGCATATATAAGGCATGATTGACTAATTGGTTCCAAATATAACAATTTCTATAAGAGGAAAGAAGCAATTTTTATTATATTCAAGATAGTTATACAACGGAAGCAGATGCTCCTAAAGAGACCGTAGACATAACTAATCTTAAAACCCAAGAAGTGGATTAGGTATTTAAATCTAATTAAAATGAAGAAATCTCGATAAGTTATGTTTCAATTAGAAAAAGATGGAACTGAAAAATATTATTATCGACAATAACTTTGTTTATAACATAGCAACTGATGTTTTCATTTAAAACGAAGATCTTGAACTTAAAATGTCGACATAGAGATGATTGACCAAAATGAAAAGATGCAATTCAAATAAAATTAAATTCACTTTCAAAACGCGAAATTTTTAGACCAGTAGTCCAAACGCCTAAAGGTTAAAGCCGATGGGACATAAATGGGTATTTGTGTGTAAATGAAATGAGAAGAATGAAATTGTGCGATATAAAGCACGCCTTGGCACATAATGATTTTCGTAAAGACCTGGTATTGATTATGAAGAGACATATTCTCCTGTGGTGAATACAATCACTTTCTTAAATTTCTTATTAGTTTGGCAATTCATAAGAAACTTGAAATGCATCTAATGGATGTTGTGATAGCCTCTTTATATCTCACTTGATATAGAAATCTATGTAAAAATCCCTAAAGGATTTAAAATGCTCGAACCATGTAAAGTTGATTAGGACAATTGCTTAATAAAATTATGTAGATTCTTGTATGGATTAAACCAATCTAGGAGTATGTGGCATAATTGTCTCAGTAAGTATCTCTTAAAAGAGAGTTACAAAAATGATCTAATTTGCCCATCTGTTTTTATAAAAGAATTGAATCAAAATTTGAGATAATTACTGTTTATATTGGTGATATAAATATTATTGAAATTCATGAAGAGTTTCAAAATACAATGAATTATTTAAAAAAAAGAATTTGAGATGAAATAAATAGGTAAAACAAAATTTTGTATAGGTCTACAATTTAAGCACTTAATAAATGAAATTTTCATTCATTAGTCAACTTATATATAAAAGGTATTAAAATACGATTTTATATGAAAAAATCGCATTCATTGAGTATCCAATGGTTGTAGATGGCTTGATGTAAAAAAAGATCCTTTCCGTTCTCGGGAGAATGACAAAGAATTTCTTAGTTTCGAAATACCATATCTTAGTGTTGTAAGAGTATCAATATATCTTGCTTAAAAACTTACAGCAAATGGTATATCTTGCTAACAAAGACACTAGAATGGTGTTAAGCATATAATTAGATATCTCCTAGAGACTATAGATATAGATTTACTTTATTCAAATAAATCTATATTACAATCAATTGGTTATACAGATGCAGGATATTTTTCTGATCCCTATAAAGCTCAATTTCAAGCAGGTTATTTTTTCACATGTAGAGATGTAGCTATATCATAGCGTTTAACATAATAAATTTTAGTCACTACTTCTTCCAAGTATGCATAATTAATTGCAATACATGAGACAGGTCGAGAATGTATTTGGTTTTGGTCATTAACCCAATATATCCAAAAAATATGTGGTTAATTTAACATTAGAAGAGCAGCTGTCGACAATATTATATGAAAACAATGTAGCCTGCATAGCCAATTAAAGGGAGGTTATATCAAAGGAGATACCACGAGACATACATTTTTTTACACTCACGATTTTCAAAAGAATGATGATATTGATATTCAACAAATTCGTTTATGTGATAATGTTTCTGATATATTCACGAAGGCACTACCAACATTAACACTTGAGAAGTTAATTTGCAATATAGGGATGTGTATTTTCAAGGATATCAAGTGATAATTTCTTGACGAGGAGTAGTAGTACACACTATACTTTATTTTTTCTTGACCATAGTTTTGTTCCAATGGATTTTCTAGATAAGATTTTAATGAGACAACATGTAAAAGTGTACTACAAATATTGTGTATTTTTTTTTCTTTACTAGGTTTTTGTCTAGTTGAATTTTTCCTAGTAAAGTTTTTAACAAGCCACATGTTTTAGTTAATAAACATCTAAAGGGGAATGTTACAAATATCTATATTTAGTGGATGTCTATCCATATATTTAAATTTGATTTGGAGGGAGTTCATATATATCCGACTTCAAGTATCTGATAAGTACAGATACAAATAACGTAACTTATAGGTCATTGTGTTCTTATAAATATATGCACTACATAAAAAATAAATGAGCAGACTACCTAATCATCCTTATTTCTTTCTCTCTTCTTTCAATTTCATACATTTTCTTTAAGTATTCATATATTTTTGTTTAATTTCTTTAAGTATTCATATATTTTTTGTTTAACTTTTATAATAGTTCCTTATTTGTCTTCTTATTTTTAGTTTCAAGTATTGTAGAACTTACTAATGTTGTTATTTAATTTCTGTCATATTAAAAGATATAGGTAATCAACACAGTAAAGGGTGAAAGTAACAAATGAAATACTTGATTATGGGTCTAAATTTAAATTAATTACCCAAATGTGTTATCTTTAGTTGCTTGTATTTGTTCACGACCTTTACAAATACCTACCCCTCTTATAATTATTTTTCCAAAAGGGACATAATTGATAGACCAATAATTTTGACACTCCAAAATTAGCTTTACACAATCTCACTACAAGAAATACCAATTTTAGTTACAAAAATAGTTGTCACTAATACATAAAAAGTTGTCACAACACATTTTATGTGACAACAAAAAGTTGTCACTAACTTCTCAGTATAGGTCCGTCACTATTACTCATGGTGACAATTTTTTTGGTGTTGTCATATAAGTGTGACAACTTCCCAGAGTTGTCACAATGCAGAGAAATTTAGTGACAAGAAAGTTGTCACAGACTGACAATTTCTAAAAGTTGTCACTAACACCAATATTGCTTTCAAGTGCATTTCACCCTTTCAAGACCCTTTTCATAGGAGCCATATCTACATAACATTTGATAATGAAATTCAAAAAAGAAAACTGACGAGAGAGAATGACAAAACAGCAAACCCTACTATAAATGTATATTCATTAAAGCAATATTTCACCAACTATGCAATCCTACGTAAGCTTACATGTTTTTTTGCAAGTGCCCAAGAATAGCATGTAATCAATGCATGCTTTTTTGCAAGTGCCCAAGAATAGCATGTAATCAATGTACTTTATATATCAACGTTTACAAGAAAAGATTCATATTCTGATAAACAACTGGCATAAGGTAAATGCTCGTCTCAAATTGGCTCTTCAAAGCATACTCATTGTAGATGGAAGCCAATGATGGAACTGTTACCTGGTTGCTATGTACTACCGCCTGGTAAATTGAGTATATATTCTGTTCTAAAATGAACTCAATTGACTAATATGTGGTCTCAAAACAACCTAATAGGAGTTTATAATAACCAGTTTGAATTTGAAGCTCACCACTTGAAATGTCTCGAGCAATTTGCCAAGTTGGTGAGCACGCCGCTACTCATCGTTCACCCCATCAAGCATTATGTATTCGATAAATTGTTTTCTGATGACTACAAAATGCAGCAGATGAGACATTCTAATGATANCTGAAATCACTTACGAGAATAAGAAGCAACAGAGGCACCATTTAAAGATGACTCTAATGAAATTAACGACAAGAATTAACAACGATTTCTTTTGGTATTCTCCAAGTGCATCCATCAGTCTGCCTAGAGGAAAAGCCCGTGCTGCAGGCCTGATTTGACAACAGATATCTTGAACAGGTGCATGTAGTGAGACAGCTAAGTTCAAATTTGGGATATCACACTGGAGCTTTTTGATAGCGTGAATAATGCCAACCTACAAAAGGATAAAATGCAGGAAATAAATTTTTGGTTTGCATCAACATCAACATCTGGTTATGCACTTCTCTATTTTCCGATGAACATATTGCAGAACACTAGATTATTCCAATGCTTAATATTCTCTAGCAGAAAGTAACTGAATCAGAAGCCAAGCTAGAAGTCATTGTCATCAGAAACACAAGCAAGGGTAATAATAAATTCAATGTACAGAAGAAGAATAAAAGCAGAAAAAGAAGAAGAGATGTAAGTTAATTCAGCAGTGCAAATAATAAAAACATGAAAATGTAAAACCATATTATATATAATTTCTCTTGCTAGAACCATAAACGGAAAAGATTTGCATGCATTTGGAAAAGGGTTGAGTGAACATACTAGAGCCTCTTCATTGAAGACAATCTCACTTCGCTTGTCCGAAAGAAGGAAAAGAAGGGTGTTAATTGGCCACTGAGGCGAGAGAGCAAGACAACTACCAAAGCTTGGAGAAAATGGCAATGTCAACTAAGCTAATGTAAATTACCCTATATCAAGTCTTTTATCGAGTAAAGAAAGACCAAAATATAGCCTCCGTAATATTTGGAGCACAAAGTATACTTCTCCCAGTGGCAGAAAAATATCAAATGAGAAAGGGAAAAAGAATGGAGAAGAGCAATGAAATTGAACAACAATGACAAGTTCACCTACGTTTCTGGTTGTTGGGAGTTCATATTAATTTTCAATACACCTGGATTAATAGGAGCAATCCAAGCTCTAGACCTACATGACCTGCTGCTAATAGATTACCTGCATAAATTAAACCTCTTGCAAAATCAAATCCAAATTCTAACATTAAATGTGAAAAACATGAACTTGTAGCAGGAATGGAGAACAGGTGATAAATAAACAACATAAGAAAGTTTGACAACATTTTATGATTTTAAGGAATCAATTAGGTGCTAAAATATTACTCCATGAACCATAGCAGCGACAATGAAGTTTAGCACAATCTGAAACCTCAAGGCAATACTTTCTAGCATATTGTGCAATTTATAGAACATCTAGAAACATTTGTTTGTATATGCTACAACCACTCCTACAATTGATTATCTACCAAGAAGAACTATAGGACTCGGTAATCAGGCTCAGGAACTACAGTCTCTTTTTTTATTTCTTTCCAAACGTGCCAACCACAAATTCATGTACTTATACTTTAAATCTAGCATCGATTGGCTTGTACTTATTCATGTTACTGAAACAATCAAATTGAGCTTGTCACATTGAAATTAGTAAACAGAGGGAGGTTGCATAGAATAGTAACCATAGAATATATCATGAGAAGGCTCCTCTGTGCAACTGCTTATATTCCTTTCCATAAGACAAGTGTTAGTACTTCTCAATTTGCCATAAAATGAGCTTTGGAATGTCCTCACAAGTCTTCCCACATCTTTATCTCCTTATAGAAAATAAAATATATAAAAAATTAGCACATTTAGATTTTTCGGATCTCTTCTAGTTATGCAATTTTAAGCAAGTAATTAGGAAATCAGACATCAACCGATATGTAATTATCTTTCAGAAACTACGTCAGATGCAACAATTCTTACACATTAATGTGAGAAATTAAATATAGATATACATACACAAAATAATACAACTGTGTCCCTATCCCAAGTTTCTTCCTCCCATATCAAGAGTTTGCTGAATAGCTCCCTCAAGGTTGTGCAGCTTGCCATAGACATCAGCCTTAGACCTGATTAAGCCATTGAGTGATACTAATCGTACAAAGAAGCAGCATTCCAGAAAAGAAAAGAAAGCAGAATCACATGCTATACGAGGAGAAAAAAATAATATCCAGGAATGCTTATTAGAGTAGACCGTGGAGAAACAAAATCTAACGAAAACCAACCACTCTTCAAAAGTAACATTCACAACCATGGTTCAAAGTCGTGGTCGTGGTAACGGTTGCGGAACGTATCATTCCACATCGGTCTCGGTGTATCGGTCGCGTATCGGGCGCCATGCATAGATTGTTATATACAAAAACTAAAAAATTCTGTCTCTTATTAAAAAATATACAAGACTACAACAAATTAAGTTGTCAAATTAAATTAGCAAAACACAATCACAACTAGATATTAATTGTAGTTGTTTATTATACATAGAGAATGATAAATCGTAGCACCACAAAATACCACAAATATATTAAGATCTCCTTCCACAAGTGTGAGTTCACACCAATGTGTGGCAGATATTCTTAGTTCAGCGCATGAAATCAAGCTCCCTAATCCAGCCAGGGCAGCCTAAAAAGTAGGAATGAGGAAAGTCTTCTCAACTAGTTTAGAAGAAATTCCAATAATCAGGACCATTCTTTTCACCTTCTGATACCTTGGGGCACTATCTTTTCTTCAGCCTACTGTGTTGTGGTGTAATAGGAATCAAAGGTTTTTCCAACCAGGACATCAAATTTCCCCTCCTCTCTCTCAAACAATCTCACTTTCAGCTGAGCACTTCTTTATTGGACCTTCTCAGCTTAGTAAGAAAGAGTTCAAATTCTTACAAACCGGTTTCCTCCTAGAGCTGGTTTTCTCAAATTGAATACTGATGGTGCTTCAGGGGGAAGAGATGCCCTGGCTGGAGCAGGGGGAGCCATCAGGCATCACTTGGGACACTTTGTGGCCGGATTTAGCATAAGAATTGGAATAGCAAACAACATTCAGGCTGAATTAAGGGGATTAATGGATGGTTTAAGGATTGCCAGGAATCTTAATATCCAGAAGTTGGAAGTGAAACTTGATGCTGCTCGTAGTCATTGAATTAGTTAAAATTGCAGATGTAAAGTTTCGTGACTGCAGGTTGTTGATGGAATCCTTCCAGGAAATCAGCATCAAACATATATTTCGTGAAGCGAATTCTGTAGCAGACTATCTGGCACAAAAGACATTGGGGCAAGATGACATTTTTGTGTATTTTGATCATAGGCCTTCTGAATTAGCCCAGCTTCTGGAAAATGATGTAAGGGGAATCTGTTTTCCCAGAATGGTGCCCAGCACCTGAACATTTGTTCTGTCATGTTTTCTGTTTTTTCAATTTAATATAATGCACTTTTACTTACAAAAAATAAAAGATACATACTAACCATGGACAACAAGAGGCTAGTTGGGTTTACAGTTGAGGCTCGGCCGAGTCGACTCACGGCGACTCGGCCGAGTCAGCGTCCCACCCAACTGAAGCGTGGAGAATCGGCCGAGTCAGCGTCCCACCCAACTGAAGCGTGGAGAATCGGCCGAGTCTTCCCGTTCTGATGTCCGATTCCGCGTCTCCGACATGTCCCGGTTCTGACTCGTACCGGTGGGCTCTGTTCCGGTTTCGACTCGGCTGAGTCAACTCAGACTTGACTCGGCCGAGTCTTCGAACCCTGTTCACAACCCTGCTGCCCCTAAAAGAAGTAACAACAGGAATACTCCAAGACAAACACCCCGCTCCTACACTCTAGGAATGTAGGAAAAGGTTCAGAATACTAGCAGGAAAACAAAAGCTTACACTGCAGGAGGAGACTTGGTACAATAATAAGTATAGATTCGAAATTTCAAATAGAAGCCTACTTAATTGCAACTCAACCGAAATAAGGGAGCCAAGGTAATGCTTATTGAGCATAAAAAAGCACAAGAAACCTTTGCAAGTGTAGCAAGATAAACTAATTTTACTTCAGTTTTGCTAATACAAGTAAAATAGTCCAACAGTGACTAGGATTTTACCTCAGTTTTAACAGGAAGTGATACATTTAGCTTCCTTCTGGTCGAACCATGGCATTAATCCTAGGAAGACAATCTGTGGACTTGCTCAAACTAAGTAATGCTTCAAGTCTGTCCTTTTGAAATTAGAATCAAAAGTAAAATTAGTTAATGATCAGTTCACTCTTGAAAGATAACAGTCTGATCAGTAGAAAAACATAAGGAGGGGAAAAAACAATAACACAAGTAACAATGTCATGTACTAGGAAAAATTTTATGTGAAGAATAACTATTTCACACCCAAACTGATGTCAAATTAACTTATACTAAAAAGGCAAGTTTTGCGTCACTAAATTCGTCAGAGATAGAACGAAATCATTAAAGCGATCCAAATCATGGACCCTTCCAATTGAATCCCCATTTGATGGCATAGCCTTTGAGCTTATACAAGGCAACAATGGGGATAACCCACGTTACAGTTTTCCTTCATTGGAGCATGACTGTTTTTTTTTTTTTTTTTTTGGTTGGTTAAATACAGTAAATCCCCTTAAAATTTGGGTTGTTTTGTACTAAACCCCTAACGTTATGTTTTTTATCACTTTACCCATTTGACTAAGGTCAACTATAGCTCTACTATTAGTTTTTTCAAAAAGACAAATTTACCCCTAAAGATCAATTACGGTAAACCTCCATAAGGTTTAAGTGAAATTTCACTTACCCCTCAGGTAAGTTTTGTAACATTTAATACATTGAGATAAAAATAAAATTCAATAATGTTATCAATATTGTTAAAAATATAAATATGCTCCAAATTAATTACTAATATTTTAATTCTCGAATTATACTTTTTTCAATATTTAAAATTTAAAAATACAGTGAAATAATTAATTTTAAATTTTTTGATGAATTATAAAGGTATTTCATCTAAATTATTTTAATTTAAGTTTTTATTTATATGATAAAGTTACTTCGTATAATTTAGGTATTAGTTAAATTATATTAACAAAGGAAAAAAATAAGAAGAAAATCATTTAAAATAAATATAAAGAAAAGCAAAAGGGAAATAGACTGATATAACTTTGATAGATGATTATATAGTTTTGTATATTTAAAAATTTATTTTTACAAGAAAATAAAATATAAGGTTAAATGGGTTTTGTATTATAAATTTTGTATTAAATGTGTTTGATAACGAAAATTTTCTATCTCTAAATACATTATGTGCCACTTAATTTCTATATAAAATTTTAAGTAAAAAATCTATCACTTAATTTATTGAATTCTTTATTAATATAGTAAAACTTACTCAATTTTCCTTTATTTCACATTCACACAATTTTTTACATATACATATTCATAAACACATATTTTTACCCATTATATTTATTATCTCTCACACATAAACACACGCTTGCACACACTACATTCATTCTCTTTCGCATATAAAACATACTTGAATACACTATATTCCTTCTCTCACACACATAAATACAAACTTTCACACATTGTATTTATTCTCTCTCACACATAACAGACACTTGCACATACAATATTTTTTCTCTCTCGCAATAAATACACATTTGCACACACAACATTCAATATTTTCTCAACACATATTTGAATACACTATATTACTTCTCTCACAAACATAAACACACACTTGCATACACAATATTCATTATTTCTCACACATAAACACACACTTGTACATACTATATTTCTTCTCTCTCATTCATAAAAATACACTTGTATATACTATATTCCTTCTATCTCACACATAAACACATAGTTGCACATATGTATAGTCCTTTTTTCTAACACAAATACAAACTTGCACACAATATATTTCTCTATATCATACATAAACACACATTTGAACACATTTGTAGTCATTTTCTCTAATATATAAACACACACTTGCGCACACAATATATTTCTTCTCCCACAAAAAAAATACACTTGCACACATTATATTCATTCTCTCGCACATATCAATGCACACTTGCTCATAGTATCTCTCTCACACATACTCTATATTAATTAACTATTTATTTGTATTAAAAATATAATATTTAAAAAATTGACCTATTGCAAAAATAAAATAGTTGGATAATAATATTATTATTTAACTATATAATATACACAGGGTAAAATAATTCAATTCTGTACTCAAGTTCAGTTGATTATCAAACAGGTACAACATAATGAATTTAGCAAATTAAGAATTCAGTACCTAATTTTCAATGTCCAGATTTCACTTTATAAAAAACACCCTAAAATTTTTAATGAATCCCAAATAAAAAAACTGACCAATACATTTAAATCCAAAAACCTAATGTAAAACAACAAATTTCAAAACATCTATAAACAATCTAAGATTAACAGACACAAAAAAAGTTGAAAAGAGGATAAAATACCTGTCAGTTTGCTTGAGCATATCAAGCATAATAGAACACATGATCCACAGCTTCAACACTCACTCAAGTAATGCTTTGCAGCATTGCAAAAGCATCCATAAGTCTCATAGTATACTCATCCACAAAATTCCCAAGCATCAGCCCCATCACTTCCATTGGCACTCTAACTCTCTCTAATTCCACAATTAACTAGTCAATTAAATCAATTTCTTCTTAATATTAACTCTAATTATCCGATTAATTAATCAAATCGACAATTGAACAGCATATGCATATATAATTAACAATGAGGAAGAGAGACTGCAATTGAATAGATAGAAACCCTAGGTTATAGCTATTCATATTAAGAAGAAATTCTAAGGGGAAACAAGAGTTGATCATTAAAAACATAATCAACTTTGAATCTTTGTTCAAGTTGCGTTCATAGATGATGGCGAGTCCACCTGAGAGATAGAGAGAGAGTCAATCAATTAATACCTAATAATGGCGGCGGTACTTAGGTAGAGGAGATAAGGTGGTAGCACAGGGAAAGACAGAGAGATATCGTTTAATCGGTAATGATGGTAGAGCCTGGAAGAGATCATGGTGATATTCGTGACAGTGACAAGTTGGTTGTGATAATGGTGTTGTAGGATAATGGCGGTGGAACTCGACGGTAGAGGTGATAGCTTGGTAACGAAAGAAAAGACACATATCTCGTTTAATTGGTAATGATAGTGGAGTTTGGGGAAAATCGGGGTGATCTCTGTGACATTGACGAGCTCTTCGTGGTGGTAATGGTTGCGGTAGTGGTGGTGGTGACGGTGGTGGCCGTATGGTGCGATGGAGAAGGCAATGAAGAGTTGCCCCACCAAGCGTGCCAGAAATTTGTAAACTCAAATTTCATGCCTAAAATTAGACAAGAAATAAAATTCACAAATTCAAAATTATATTAAATTAGGTGAAAATGGATTACTCTTCTCTGTGGTAATCTTCGATTGTAATAATAAAGACATCTATTTTGTTATTTGATTTGGTGATGACGATCTAAGGACTGAGATCAGCTTGATCTTGAAACATCGATGTGTTAACAAATAATCCAAGAGCAACAACAGGCTTGATCTCGAGCTATTAAACTCCTTTGATTTCTAGTAGGAGCAGTTAATCAAAGAATGTGAACTGAGGGCTTTAGTCTTAATCCCAGTTGAAAGGATGTTGGTGAAGAACACGACTTTTGATTATCGTAGAAGATGTACATTAACGGCACTTTGTTTCACGCCATGCTGCTGGAGTCTTGCTTTTCGTGTGGCTGAAGTGCTTCAAAGTTATGCCACTCAATGAGAATGACCTGATATTTATAGGCCATGAGTGAGAGGTTTAATTTTAAAATGTTCAATTAATATGTCAATTAAGACTAAATTAATCCCCTAATTAACTTAATTGATTTTTCTTAATTTAATCAATTAGAGAGATTTTATCTCTTTAATTGATTCTAGAATAATTAGTTTGGTTTAGAGTGCTTAATGGGTTCCATTTATACGGTCGGCCCAATTTGTAAAGGATATGGGCTTGGAGTGCTTAATGGGCCCCATTTGTATGGCCGGGTCCAATTCGCAAAGGATATGGGTTTGACCAGTCATTTTTTTTATTGGACTACAGTTGAGACATTACGTTCAAGGTCTCGATTTCAATGGACTAAGAAATAATCAACATTAATCATTTGTAATCATATTATTTATTTATTTATTGATTTATTTTTAATGTCTACAAATGTTCCCTTCAAGGCTTAAATTTTGTACATGCTTGCTTGTACAAAAAGGAAGGCTTGAAGCCTTGGTTTCACCATCTTTACTAGTTGGCCCAACAAAGTCGAAAGCCTTGCCTTACTCATAGCAGTTTGTTATTTAGCTTTGACTAAATAATTAGTCATGTCTAGATTCATTCACCAAAACAACCATCGTGTTGTTCCTTTTTTTGGGGCAACTAAATAACAATCCCTCACAAAGGGAATGAAATTTTCTTTGGTGGAAAATGTATCAAATTGTAAACGGGACAAGGAAACTTGCAATATAATTGTCGAGCAGATTTTTTTTCCTTTCCCAAATCATTTGTTCTTTTCCTTTCATCAAGGAACAATCAAGGGATTTTTTCCATTTCATCAAGCAACAATCAAAGGTTGTTTTTCGTCCTTCCCATTATTTACTTTTGTTACAAAGTGCTATCAATTTATCACACTATCCAGAAAACTTCTTCAAGCCACACTGTCCAGATTTGTTATAAACTTCTTCAAGCTTAGGTTAAATTCTTGACACACACACACATTCCTTGCCTCCTGGCTTGAACAAATAACTAGAATTTTGCTTCTTGGTTTATTCTAATGTTTACCGTAGATAAGGCTATTAACTTTTGTGAAAAGAATATTCAATCCCCTTGTCCCAGTTGCTGAAGTGAGTAATCCTACTTGAAGTAAGTACTCCAAAATAGGACCAAACTCATATTTTGCTCATTCTTGGTCTTACTCTTTCTTTCTTTACTGCTTGATTTTGATTTTTTAAGGGGAAAAAATTAATTTAGGCCCTTATCTTTCGGGTATCGACCAATTTGATCTCTTATCTATCAATTGACCGATTTGGTCCCTTATCTTTGAAAAAAGTAACCAATCTAGGACCTATGATGAAAATTCTGGACAAGTTAATGGACCAAGATAAGTGATATTCATGTGCCCGTTAACATGCCATAGGTGTGTTGTCAAAAACTCTATTAGTTTATCCACATTTTCTATACAGTTAACTTACAAGCCTTACATTAGTTAATTTTTATAAGTACGAGGAACCAAATTGGTCTTTTTGATAGATAAGGAACTAAATTGGTCGACAACCAGAAGATAAGAGAATAAATTAGTTTTTTTCCCTTATTTTTTTAATTCAGTTAGTAATGGTCTTGTAGGGGAGTATTGGATAATCAAATGAAAATTTCCCATTTTAGTACACATGCACTGACATATCTCCAGTTGCCTTGTTACTATTATTGCATCACATGTCATCCTTAAAGCCACCCATGCAAACAATTGAAATAATCGGCTAAGGATCTTTTGTCCCACATCCTGTGTCATTCCCTATCACACCATTAAATGTACAATCAAGATTACTCCACTAAAATTACTCCACAGGATCTTGACTATTCATTTGGTGGTGTGACAGGGAATGGTACAGAATGTGGGCAGAAGATCCTCTGCCGAAATAATATGTTTGGCTACTGAAATCCCATATTAGAAGCTTTACTTGTACTTTTGGATTCATATACCAATTCTAGCTCGTCTACAACTTTGCTTGACTTTTTAGGCTCGATACTAATCGCGCTATTGGATAATAATCTAGACTCAATGGTTACCCCCATTATTGCTTGATCCCATATTTTGTGATTTTCCCTTCTTCCTCAAATCCAGCCTCTCTTCTTTGGCTTGAGGTATGCATGATTGTTTTCCTTTCTAGATTCCATAAGAAATCATTATCGCGCACAAAAATTTTCTTGCCATTTGAACTTCAATGTCTTAAATAATTCCTGTACCATGCAACTACTACTAATTATGTCATTAACATACCCCTAAAGTGGCTTGCAACTGAACCATCACGACTTCGGTACCATGCCAACTTGTAGTTGCGTATTTAACGTACCCAAGAGTAGCTCATACCCAGATCATCAACTGGGACACCACAACTCTGGTACCATGCCTTCTTACAGTTGCGTCGTTTGATATACCCTTAGAGTGACTCGTAACAAGATCATCTACAGGATCTCCACAACTTTCAGGGTATCATGACTTCTTACGGTTGCATCGCTGATGTACCCTTAGAGTGGCTCATAATCGAATCATCTACTGGATCGCTGCAACTTTGGTACAATGCCTTTTTACAGTTGCATCGCTGACGTACCCCTAGAGTGGCTCGTAACTGATAATCTACTGGATTGCCACAACTCCGATACCATGTCTTTTTATGATTATGTTGCTGATGTACCCTTAGAATGGCTCGTAAACAAATCATCTATTGGATCGCACCAACTTCGGTACCATGCCTTCTTAGGGTTGCGTCGCTAACGTACCCTTAGAGTGGTTCATAACCGAATCATCTACTGGATAGTCGCAACTCCGATACCATGCCTTCTTACTATTGCATCGTTGACGTACCCCTAGATTGGCTTATACTTGGATCATCAATTGGATCACCACAACTCCGGTACGATGCCTTCTTACGGTTACATCATTGATGTACTCTTAGAGTGGCTTATAACCGGAACATCTATTAGATCCCCACAACTCCGGTACCATCTTATAGTTGTATCGCTAAAGTGGCCTGTACCTGGATCACCATAGCCTTGATACCATATTAGTTGATCCTCGGTGCACTTGCAAGCCTTCGATTAACCTTTTAACCTTGTTAATAACTGATTCAGACGTGACTTCGTCAATAGCAATCTACGTCTTGTTTACCAATGAATTGCCTATCGCGTTAACACCCTTATGCCATTTTTTTATTTATTTAACAGGTGGCAGCATGGTTAATTTCAAGGAAACAATTATTTCCATGAGGCCATACCTTGTGATTATAGATGACAAGGATGACGATATCAAAAGTGGAATTGTTCTTCTTGCACACTCTTCAGCATTTGATAAATTTCCTAAGAAGTTGGAAAACATGTGTGATCCCAAGGATTCGTTAAGGTAGTCAAGGGAATCACATAGAAAAGATGACCGCTCTTTATTTTTGCTTGCTTCCAACCATCACAATGTTTCACGCCAAACCCCTTATCTCACTTTGAAATGTCACATTAGCTGCCAGTGAAGCAAACTGAGAAACATCCTTTAAAGTCAATTGTGAGTTCACACACACCCCTTTATTGGGAATGGTTAGAAGACGTTCTTGGTAGAAGTTGACAAACACTCATGAAGGCACGCCTTTTTGATGCTATTTATGCATCTTTATTTATATATGACTGTAATGCCAACATTTTCAAGGCTTTTTGTGAGTGTTGGTGTCTTGAGATGAATACGACTCACACTTCCCAAGGAGAGATTTCTTTATCCCTTTGGGATTTATCTTCACTTGGTAGGCTACCTTGCAGCAGCTTATTTTACGATGAGATTGTCCCTGCAAAGAAGCTATTTTTTGCTATTGACAAGCAAGGGAAGAAAGTCATTCCCCCTAGTTGCCAGTACTTATTTGCTGCTTTCTCTGATCTATGTGTGGACACTGAGAAAACCTCAAAAGTAAGCATGTCCAAATGGATAAACTTTTGGTACAAAAGAGCTCCAAAGTACCATGTTTTTGCCAAGCGGGGTAGATAGAAAGTATGACACTTAGCTGGTGGCTTTTCTTTCAAGTACCATTCCTAAACCTTCTGATTGGTCAGAAGAAAAATATGGTGCATTCATTGACCTTAAAGTTGACCTTGTTTACTTGGAGGAGACCTACTTGGCTGCTTTGCTCTCTAGTTAGCTTTGTATTTTTGCATTCCTATTCATGAAATAGGCCTCACTAGACCAAGGACTTCTGTGATGGCAAGTTTGATTGCCAAGTGAATAGGGTTTGTTTAGCTGTACTCGTACTAGCTAGTATTTACTGTGGCTTGAATGGGATAGTGAACTCTTCCCAACCTAGTAAGGGTTGCCATGCTTTTTTGACACATTATGTTTATATTTGGTTGGTACTGTACTTCAAAACATATCAAATGAATCTACCTTGCCAGCCTGATTCATCAATGGCTAAATTCTCCAGTAATTCCTCTGCTATTTCATTTGATGAGATAGGTACAAGGGAGCACATCATTCAGGCAACTAAATTTGTATAGCATAATCCACCTCCTTTGCTTTAGAAAAGCAACAGATCTTCACCGATGACAACAACTTTTTATCGTTCAAGTTTAGCTACTCAATGAACTTGCGGTCGAGTTACTTGTCTTTGGGATGTGAAGACTTTTATATGGTAGAGATTTATAGCTCTCATAGATTTGCCTTTCGATTTGGTTTTTGTTAAGACCTTCCAGGTAAGCATAGTGAAAAGCTTCCTATATCAGTCTTAGAGAGGTTATATCAGCTTTATCGCTCTTGCACCCATACTGGCACGAAATCTAAGGCATTAGTTCCTGCCATATCATGTAAATTTAGGGATCGCTTCACTTAACAATATAATACTCGGTGGACACAAATCTATGATGATTATTTCAAAAATGGTTGAAAGACATTCACAGAGTTATTTCTCAGCTCAATGAATGATCCAGCCGGTGGTACTACTTCTGGGTCCAAAGTGGATACAAAGATTATTGTTATGGACGAAGGCACTAGTTCTCGAAAGAGTTGTGCCTGTCAGGACCTCAAGAAGTCTGGGATGAGACTCCAATTGGTGAGCATCTGAGTGTGCATTTTTCTCATAGCCGCAATTGAATGAGACAAGTAACGAGACTCCACTAACTCAAAGATCACGATACCTAAGGAAGAAATTTACGAGTGATGAGCGATAAACTTCAGATGGCCACCATGGTAGCAACAAATGTTAGAAATATATCTCGAGAGACATGTTTCCACAAGGTGTTGCCACAATCCTGCGGAGCTTGTGCTAAATGTAGAAAACCTATTTATTGGTGTCCATAGTTCTAATCAAACTCTGGACACTATAGGAGGATCAGATATTATGCCATCTTAGTTTATTGCATCAACTCATTTTTATTTTTATTTTTTTATAATTTGTCTAGTAAGTGAAACAATGCTGGTTAAATGTTCCTAAATTATCTTAATGCTTGGAAGCATCAATTTTATTGCCGAAAGTGCAATATTAAACGGTCCGAAAAGCAGTGATAACACCATCTCAAGTCCTAGCCAAGGTTTGAATTGGTTGCACACAACTTGGGAAAACCTTCTGATCTTACCCCACTTTCGAATGTGAAAAAGAGGCTGCCTATGATGCCCACTATGTAATACCTAACTTTTTTTTCACTGCATTTTGCGTATTTTCATAATTGATCATATTTCTTTAAATATCCATAACTATTTTTTTCAAATATTAAATGATTATTTTACCCTTTTTAAATATTTTTTAATATTATCGGGTAAAAATATAATTTTATAAAACTTGAGGGACAAAAGTGCAAATTTTGAAAAGTGATTAAAACTTCCATACGAAGATTCCCGATTCATTATTTTATAGATTAGTTTAGGAAATTTTGTTCCTAAATCAAATTGGTGATCCAGAAATACTTGTTGGCCTTTAATACAACTTCACAAGTAAGTTTTACTTCAAGATTTGCATGATTTTTTTGTTAAATTTCAAGTTACTCAAGAAATTAATTTGTTTAATTTTGTTGTTTTGTGAATTGATTTTATTACCAAATATATGTTTATGAGCTACTGAGACTTGAGTTATGGTGTGAAATGACTTTTTAACTATTATTTTTGTGTGATTTGAATGAGGGTTTTGACAATTCCTAACCTGGTAATATACTTGAAATTATGAACCCTAATTTTTAGATTTTTGTCTTACTTTTACAAATTTAAGTCAACCCTTACTTATTTGTGTTCGATTATTACCAAATTTGAGAATTTGGGTGATACTCAAAAGTGAACCCCTATCTCTGTTTTTATCCTAACGGTATAACACTCTCCTGGTTTAGGTGATTCGGGACTAGAGTTTTAGACCGTTGAAATTAGGATACGTCTACGAAATCAATTTTCAAGGTAAGTAACGCTTACGCCTTTTTATCGATACCCTGTATATGATTGGTTTTGCAGCTCTAGAATAATTGATATTAAGGTAAGTATATTTGTTTTAATTAATGTTTATAAGGGAAGTGTCTTTATAAATTATATGTTCTTTATGTGACGTATTATTTGTTCATTATTGATCTGTTATACCCAGTCTATCGGGAAGACAAGTGATAGACACTCCGTTATGTCTTGTCTACTCGGACGGATAATAGGTAAACCTGGATCCAGTGCTGAGAATACTTTTGTGAACCATAAGCTCATTAATTGGCGTTTGCATTTTAATTATTGATAATATTTTGTATAATGTACCTTGCACTGATTATATGCGTGTCATCTATGATTAGGCTTAAATGTTATTTACTAAGCACTAAGTGCTTATTCCGTTATTATTTTTCCCCTTTATTTGTAGCTGAGGACCAACTGGAGACGTTAGTAGGTCCTCAGTTGAGTGCTGACCTGGGAAGAGGTTACAATACGGACCCCAGTTACTGGAGATAGAGTTTTCTTGTTTACCATCTTACACTACTAAAAAACTGTTAATTACTGAATGCATATTTTGCTGCGGATTATAATGAAAAATCCGCAGCAAACTAGACTTTGTGCGGATTTGACAGGCAAAAATAAACCATGAAGGTAAAAAGGCCGTGGATAATAATTTGCTCGGATTATAAAATCCAAATATAAACATAATGTCTCAAATAAGCATCCATAACCTTTACTAGGTCTGTCTCTTATACACACTAGATGTGTATAAGAGACAGTCAACAAATCCTTGTAAACATGATGGGGATTTTGCTGAAATTATCCTGTAAATTTCCGTAGCAAAATCCCTAGCAAATATCCCCAAAGAAATTCCCCATATAATTTCCTCAAAAATCCCCATATAATTTCCGCAGGTATGCGCTGTACTGTTCACACCAAATTCCCATATAATTTTCGCAAAAAAATCCCCATATATTTTCCGACAAAATCCTATAGCTGTCTCTTATACACATCTGTATTAGATTGTTTACTTAGATTTCTTCCCCTTGTACCATCATGCCATTTCCAGTAATTTCGTATGCTAATGCAATAGCTGTCTCATCAGTACACATAGGTAGGTCGTATGGGTGTGAAGGTCTGGACGAATAACCCTTCATGGTCCTACCTAAAGAACCAAACCCAGAAACTCTGCCTTTCTTTTTTCCTCCCACAGGCGTCATACCAAATATCCAAATCAGATGGCAGATGTTGTGAGTGTTGAGAACCATCAGAAGACATATTATCATTCTCAACAAGATTTGAGAATGATAATATGTCTTCTGATGGTTCTCAACACTCACAACATCTGCCATCTGATTTGGATATTTGGTATGACGCCGTGGGAGGACTGTCTCTTATACACATCTAGATGTGTATAAGAGACAGCACTTATACTGTCATTTAAACGATGAACCCAATCTCCTCCTTCTTCTTATGGGTACGGAAATAGAAATCGAGAGATGGCGGGTTTTCACCCTCAGAGCCGTGCACAATTAAACCAAATAAACTATGATTGATTGATCTACCATATCAATTTTTGTAATATAATCTAGAGTTTTTTTAGTACTATTGTTATCAATAATTTTTGTGAGTTTCTTGAAATGTTATCTGTTTGGTATAGAACCTTTGTATGCGGTGATGCACCTGCATTGGAATCCGGTCTTCTTATTTTGGTCGGATTTTGTTTGAACTCTTGGGACTGCCAATATTTATTCAGGTCTGCCCATGCACTATCCCCCATTTAAGATGGTTTTCTACCATCTTTTCGGACTTTTTGTAGCATCTGTGCAAGCCTACCTACCCCTTTCTTCTCGAAATTCTCTCTCACAGCTGCATTGTGCCTAGGTGGCCATCTAAATTTTTTCTGCAACGCTCAAAGTAAGTTTTTATATAACAATATGAAACATATAATTACATAGTCAATTAATACGTTGAAACAATATAAGACCATAATACCTGAAATTCCTCAAACCACATGTCTCTTGTGGCCGTAGAAAACTTCTTCCACGAGGGTTTGCCTTCTTCAAACTTGGTCTTTATGCATGCAGCGATGCCCTCAATTGCTGGTTTGTGAGGCCAAAACCTAGTTTAAAACCTTTCCTTAGAATATGAACATTCACCATATCAGGGACATGGTGTCGCTCATTTTTGCACTTCACACAGGACACCATCTAATAACTCCTCCGGTTAAATAATTCTGTCACGCAATTTACAAAATATTTAAATGACAGTTCTTCTTGGACTGCAACTTAATAATTCCACTAAACATTATACACATGTAAGAAGACTATTGGACACAGAAAAATTTCATGCTCCGGAACTTCCATTTTGCCTAACCAAACTAATGACTTACTTAGTCTCCTGTTAAACAATTAATTTCCAGACAAATATAAGAATATAATTTCATGAAAATTTTTCCAGTTGCTTATTATAGTAAATATTTAGTATATTATAGTAAGTTGACTAGTCCAACAACACAAATATATGTATGTGTTAATGTTTTTCTTTATTTAATTACATATAAATATCCTAAATGATACTCTTTCATATTTATTTGACAATTTTTAATTAATATAAGCCTAACCACCTTTACATTGTTTGGGAGGCATAACTAGAACTTTTAAGTAGTAGGGTAATATTATTAGCAAAAATTAATCCAATTAATAACATTACGATGTTTGGCTTAAATGAATAAATCAATTCATGACATTATTTATTTAAAGTGTCAAAATAATTGATGTGTTAACAAATTTGCCAAATAAAGGATCAAATATCTAAACCTAATAGTTGGTGAATAAATATATTTTTATTACGTAGTTACGGAAAGTTATGAGTATGCAATTAAGAGACAACAAAGGGAGCGGAGAGGTATAATTGACAAATAAAAAAATGATAGATACCAAATGTTGTTCCCTTCACTTTTACTATCTGTTTTAAAATAATTATCATTTTTACAATATATCCTATATTAAATTATTTGTTGTTATCAAAAATTAAAAAATAGTAAATAAATTTTTTATAAATTTTACCATGCATTTGCATAAAAATTAATATAATCAACTATTTTAATCACCATATATGTGTATAAGATAATTAAAGTCTACTAAGTATCTGTGTATACATACATTTATATAACATTTCATTTAGAAACATTATTCATGGTTTAGTATTTTGCATATAATATGCATTATGAACTTGTTCAACCCAAATTGAGATATAATCCTAGTAAAAAACTTGAATATCTCATGAAATGGAATTGTTTTAAGAAAAATGTAGTGTTTGTATATCTATTAAAGGAGCGAATTATGTCGTTAGGAAAAATAAGTGTAATTTGGTCACTTTTTAACCTATATTTTAGTAAAATTGAACGAATTTATTTGTTTTTTTTAATCCGTATCCACCAACTCAAAGTAGGAGTTATTTCGTAAACACAAAACGAAAAATTACTTACTTAAACGAAAGACAAATAAACTATAATCTAGTCTCTTATACACATCTGACTTAATCCATCCATTTTAGTTGCATGACTTCTACTCGTGAGATCAACAATATATTTAGACTCCGAGAATTTAATTAGATGAACTGTAGAAGTCTCTTTTGTTATTATTTTAATTTGCATATAATAAAGTTGGTTGTTATATTAAGGTTGACGATATATTTATGATAATGTTGATTAAAGTCCGAAGCTTGTAGGAACACGGAAATCCCTAAACAAACAAGTTTAGTATAGGTGTTATAATATTGTCATTATATGGAAATAAATATACATATTACATAGCAAAAATCCTCGACAAATTAAATTCTCGGAGTCTGGATCTGTCTCTTGATCATCATATATCTGTCTCTTATACACATCTAGATGTGTATAAGAGAGCTGCAATCAATGCACCATATTCTCAACCATTTATAGGTGATTCATTGATAATGTCAGGGATAAAAAAATGTCCCTGTTTAATTAATTGTTTAACAGGAATCCAAGATGAACACCAAGTTCACGCGGCTTCTTCAAGAGGAAGAATGGAGCAAAATAGCTTGAGGAGAGAATGAAATGAGGAAGAAGGGATGTGTATTAGGCTTGGAAATAGTAGATCTTAGTTGGAAGAAAGGTGGAGTATGAAGAGACAGCATTATTTATCTTTAGAGATGTGTATAAGAGACAGCCATAATATTTGCTATTGTCCTTAATTTTTCCTTCGATTTTTGTTGCGTAATTTTTGTAAATAATACGTTCCCGCTTTATGGAGGGAATGTTATCTGCGGATTTTGATGCGGATTTTTTAATCCGTAGCAAAATTTTAATCCCAAACTTAGAAAACTAAAATTTGCAGTAAAATCCGTATATAATTCCTGGGGAAAAAATCCGCAGCAAAAATCCGCATGAAATTTGCAATTTTTTTGTAGTGTTAGTGTGAGGTTGGTTCTTATGCTTAGGCCTGTGTGCCTATGGACTTATTACCTATACTTTAGATTTGTCTTGTGATTGAACTTCTGACTGTTGTTTGGGTTGTAGTTTGATGCTTGTATATGAGTGTTATTTGGTTATCGTGGATTGTTATGGACATGGTTGTTGAACATACTTTTGTAATCCTGTATTGGTTGATCTTGAGGTCTAATGACAGGTATTATGGTTTGTTAATTGCTCTTGTACTGTGCCTTGAATGTTTGGGGTGATCCCGAGATACGGTGTGTCATTGTCCTGTTTTGGGGGCGTGACACACTACACCTATCTTTGCTCAACTTACCCTACATACACAGGTCATGCCTTCCATATTCAGTGTTACCACTATCGTGTTTGAACAACATCGCAAAGGAGCTTTAGGTATTGGAGAAAAAATTCAGCAGCAAATCTTGGGAATTTCATTTGAGCAACTTTTGGAGTACTCTGATAGGTTTGCTAAGTTATTTCAAATGATTGAACTTAATGGATTCGATCCTTCTCCATTGCGCACTCAAATGGAGAACCTTATAACCCAGATGAACATCAACATGTATCAGGAATTACACAATGACTTTTCTGGGAAGCTTATTGAAAGTACACTCTTCACGCGCCTTGCTGCTATCTGAAGATTGGTTGAGGAGACTTCTTCATTGAATGAGCAAAAGTTGAAGTGTCTTAGTCCATCCAATCTAAATGACCAAGTCTTGAGGCTAGAATAGTTGAATTGTTGAAAGAATTGGAGCAACTAGAAGTCGAGATTCAAGGGACTGATGTTGAGATACACAAGGTTAAGGATGAGATATTTTGCAATCAACATTTAATGGCTCATCTTGTAATTGAGCAAACCAATCTTAGTAACATTCCAATTGTATCTTCTATGGATTTTGAAGATCTGGAAGCACTTCGTATTTTTCTAGAGGAAAAACGAGTAGAAGTCATGCAACTAAAATGGATGGATTAAGTCTTATTGTTATCTTTTCCTTTAACATCAATTTTTTTTAGTAATTTCATCTCCTTAATAAACATGTACTTTCCAGTTATTTCATGTTCAATTTCAACTAAAACTCGAGTTTGAATGCACTTTAAGAATGAATTTGAAATACATTTATTTTTTTTATAGTTGTTTTAGCCGTGCACAGTTTATACTTATGCGAGCCAAGAATTGTCGTGCCACATTTTTCGGTGGAAAAAATAAAATGATAGGTATAAAGAATAAATATGTATAATAATATGAAAATAGTCTAAAACAGGGACATTTTAAAAGTGACATTAGAAGACCCTAAAATAATCTAGAATAGGGTTTTTGATGATGATGGTGATGATAATATAATAATAATAATAATAATAATAATAATAAATAAATAAATAAATAAATAAATAAGTAATGAAGTTGCCACTCAGTGTGTGAATGAATCGGGACACTAACCTAAACCTAAAGGAAATTTCTAAAGGTTAAAGGACATGAAAAGGGGTTTAGAACTTTAAATACAAATAAAGAAATAATAACACAACCCTATACTAAATGACTCATAATCTACAAAAATAAAAGAAAAATGTTTGAGGAGTCCTATTGAGGAAAGGGAAAGGTAGACTACTCTACGGCTAAACTAGGTACCCTTTCACTCCAGTAAAGAACCAGTTATGAGATTTAATTCATATTTTCTTAAAATTAACCCTATTTTATATTAGGTTTGGATAGAATGAAATGGAAACAAATAAAAGGTAAAAATATGCATGGAAAATGTGAAAGAAAGGGAGCTTGCTGTGCTAGTGTTGGACTAACACAAGAGGGCAAATTTTCTATACTAGCATGAGTAGAAGATATTTACAAAAGCAAACCTTCTAGAATAGAATAAGAAACATATAAGCACATAAAACACATAAGAACATAAAACACATAAGAACATAAAACATAATATTCTAACATGCAAATCCTAACAAAAAGTGGCAAACATATAGCACATACCCTATTTATTACAATAGGCTTAAGTCTCTTTACAAAAAGTTGCTCCATCTCTGGGTCAATGACTATGCGTATCTACGTAAGGCATTACCCTATGTATTCTAATAATCTAAGAAAGAGGTAAGTGAGCAAAATTACATAAAGCAAAAATAAGTAAAAACACATATTGCACATAAGAAAATTTAGAAATATACCTCTTGGAGCACAAAAGTGTTTGTTGTTCTAACTCAAACTAAAGATGAACAATTGGGTTAAAAGTACCCCCTTCCTTCTATCCCAACACTAACAATGCTAAAAAGACTAAAGATAAATAATCATGATTCGAACATGAACATGGATAACAAAAGCAATATAAACAACTAAAAATTAGGCCAAAATATCAAAAAGGGAACTAAATGATTGAAGGGAAAAGGATTTAATTGAAAAAAAAATTTGAACTACAAAGACCAATTCACAAAGTTTCCAAAAAATTAAAAGGGCAAAAATCTAGGAAACCATAAAATTGTAATACCACGGTGACAATTAATACAACAAGGAACTCAATTAGCACCAATCTAAACTTCTAGGGAATTAATTGCAAAACTTACGAAGTTTTAGGGTCAAAATGCATCTATTTCAAAGAAGTTTAATGGTCAACCAATGCAACATACAAAAGTATGGGGACCTAATTGCAATTCTAGTAAGTTTTAAGGGTAAAAAAATGCAATTCAAAAAATTTTGGGGAATAAAATACAATTACAAAAAGACGCAGGGATTAAAAAGCAATTTCAATAAAGTTTAGGGACTAAAATGCAATTTTAGAAAAGTGTACCGACTAAAATGTAATTTTAGAATAGTTTAGGGACTAAAATGAAATTTCAACAAACTTTTGGGAATAAAATGCAATTATAGAAAATCTTAGGTACTAAAAGTAATTATAGAATGCTCCAGGGGTAAAATACAATTTTAGATAATTCTAGGGGCTAAAATGCAATTAAAGCAAGTCAAAAGATTGGGCATAACAAATTTGATGGTCCAAATTAAATTGAATTGGGTTTAAGATAATTTTTTTTAAAGTCTTTTACTAATCTGGCCCAATAAAATGAATCATCAACACCCAAAATCAAAACCAGACCACTAACAATCTAGATGAAACTAACGGCCCCGAATGAAATGCTATTTGCCCATATCAAAACAAAAATCCGAAAGCCCAATCTAATTAAACTCCCCTTCTACCTATGAGCCCAAACCCAGAAAGAAAACAAGTCCAATACAGTTAAAAGCTCACTTACTCAATTAAACTGGACAATCCAACAAGGGCAAGGGTTGCAAAAGGCCAAAGCAAAAAAAATTTCACCCCATTTTGTTAAACAAGCCTAAACTTTGCCAAAACAAATTTCTAAAATAAAGAATAAGCCCAAACCCAATTAAACTAAACCTTTTGAGGTAAGACTTATAAACTTATGGGGTCAAAAATAGAAATTAGAGGAAACTATGGAAGGTTAAAGTGTAAAATTTGAAAATTGTGTTCTTCTTCATGCGTACAACCATGGCTGTAACTTTTTTTGTATTTTTTTATTTTTGTATTTATTTCAAATATTGTCAAAATCACATGCAATTCAAACCCCTTACCAAGTTTTTTCACGTAGATTATGATCAATTACATAATTTTGGAGTCAAAACAATCCAAAAATGAACAAAAAGTGGTTAAAAGAGGTTTGGACAGCTGGGTCTCTTCCAAAATTTTACATACCAAAACTCAACATTATAACAAACACAAAAATATTCCTTACAACGCATAAAACTATAAATAAGTTATAATTTACCAAAATCAACAATAAACATATATTAATCAACATCAATAACAAAATTTATAAAAATAAAAATACTATTACTTGACAATGACTAGAGCAATTAGAAATACCCTTGCCTTATGCGAAATGATATTCAAGGTGGTGGCAAAGGTTCAATCAATGCTTGAATCCACCTTTCTTGACTTTTTTTTTTTGGTGAAAAAGTTTGTGTGTGTTTTGTGTGAGAGAAGAACAAAACAATAGTAATAGTGGTAGTTGTAATCCCTTTTTTTTTTTTTTTTTTAATCGAGAGTGGGAATTATATAGGAAAGGGATTGTGTAAAGTGACAGGAATAGGGAGAGAAATGTATGGGAAGGAGAGAGAAAAAATGAGTTGATGATGGGGATAGATGTTGATATGGATTGTCTTGGTGGAAGAGTTGCGAAGAGAATAAAAAGGGAAAGGGGTGTGAAGTTACGCGTGATGGTGTGGGTTTAAGGGGAAAGGGTTGGGTTAGGTATAGTTGGTCTATATAGACCATGAGAGGATACTGTTGATGTGATGTGATTAATACTCAAAACCCAAAAGACCATCCGCCCTTGATTGTTTTTTATCCAAAAAAAATGCTAATTTTGTGAAATTGGAATTTTGTCTTGAAAAGCCTAAAAAATTTAAAATTTGTCCCAATTTGACACTTAACAGTAAAAGTGCGTCAAAATTCGGTGTCTACAAGAGTAATTTATTTTCACTAAGTTTTTTTTAAGCAAACTAAGAGGACTAAGACAATTACCCAAATTGCCTACGTACCCTAGAAGGTATCAAGTCAAATATGTCGTTCAAGAAATTACAACTTTTTTTTGAACAAAATAAGATGAATGAACAATTGATACTGAACTTGGACATATCCAAGCTGCCTATGTACCTAACACGAGATCAAATAAAAAATGTTGTTTAAGAAATTACAATGATTTTTTCTTTTTGCCTCGGCAGTCCTTTTCAATATTTTCAACCTAGCATTTTTTTTTTTTTTTGCGTGTAAACAAGAATGAATACCATACAATTCAAATTTAAGAGAAATATTGCTTCAAGAATTTACCATTGATTGGTCCAACCTTAACACCATCTTGATTTGCTAGAAGGTAAGCTCCATTAGTGTATACTTGACTTGCCATGTAAGGACGTCCCATTAGGAAGTACACTTGTTTTTTGTGTGCAGTGTGATAGAGATTGACCTTCGAACAGCTAGCACAGAGTCTTCAACTTAAAACGACCTCAGTTGTACCTTTTTATTGAAGGCCCTAGACAAACGAGCCTGGTTACATTCCAAATGTTGTTGAAAATTGAGCCTCTTTTCATCTAGTGCCTCTAACTCTTGTAGTTGGAGTTGTTCATTATCTTTACTAGTCAACCCTTCTTGGGTAGCAATCCTAATGGTATTTGCTGCTCAAGTGGCAAAATAGTTTCGACTCCATAGACCAACGAGTAAGGAGTTGCTTGTGCAGGGTTCCTACAAGTTGTTCAGTATGCTCAAAGTGCCTTCCTTATTCTTTTGTGCCAGTCATGTTTGGATTTGGCCACCACCTTCTTGAACAAATTGCCTAAGATTTTGTTGAAGGCTTCAGCGATCCTGTTGGCTAGGAGTGTTCATAGTTTGGTTTAATCGAATAAACTGACAGAATCAAATTAGTTTGGTTTTCGGATAAATCGAATAAAAAAGATTGGTTATATAGTTCTGATTTGGTTATTGAAAATAAAATATCGGATTACCGAATTACTGAACTTTCAGTTTTATTAGTTTTAATTTTTTGTTTTTTAGTAACCCAATTTCATGTTCCATTCATTCAACAGTTTGATATTGTTTTCCTTTGTATTTTTTAGCTTCTAGTGTTAGTTTTAGCAGTTTTAAGTTTTTGTTTATTAATTTGATTAGTTTAATATTTAATTTTATACTTAATTTTTAAATTAACTAGTGAATTTTTGTTAATCGGATAAACCCAAAAAAAGTTTGGTTAACCAATCAACCAAAAAAAGGTTTGGTTTGGATTTGGTTTTGATTTTCTTGCACTGAAATACCAAAATTTTTTCGCTGAATTACCGAAATATCGGCGGATGAACACCCATACTATTTGCTGGTACATTATACATGGAAGACTTGTGCTGTTTGAATTTAAACCTCTCGCATAACCAATCCTGAAGCTATTGACGAATGACTTCCCATTATTTGTGATGATATATTGAGGTACTCCTTATAAAGAATGTTTGCTTTTATGAAGTCAACAATCGTTTCCTTCATGATCTTATTAAATAGGACTGCTCTTGCCCACTTGGAAAAGTAGTCCGTAGCAGCTAGGATATAGCGGTGTCCTCTTGAAGACTTAGGGAGAGGCCCAATAGCATCTAATCCCCAGCCCGATACTATCAACTGGCCAAGATGCCATTGTTGAGTGCCAAGGATCTAGTAGTTGAAAGATGAAGTTTGCATGAAACTGGTAGGTTTGACACCTCTGGGCATACTCCCTGCAGTATTTGACTATCGTAGGCCAGTAATACTCCATTCTTTTTATACAAAAGTGGAGCTTCAGTCCTGACTAGTGAGCTCCACGAATTTTCAAATGTGCTTTTTCCATAGCATGGTTTGTTTCATCCCTCCCCAAGCAGTGTAGCCAAATACCTACGAATGACTGACTAAACAGGGTACCTTTGTAGTAGACAAATCTTGGGGCTTGTCTTCGAATATTAGACTTTCTTCAGGGCTCTTCTAATAACTTACCATGTATGAAGAAGTCAATCAAAGGTTGTCTCCAAATAAAAGGATGTCTCCAATCTTCTTCCTCAATAACCAGTACTGAGAGTTTTCTCAATGTGATACTCTAGAAGCTCGGTAATTACTCACCTAAAACACATAGGGACTTCCGTTGTCTCTTCTAGGGCTCGCCCAGAGCTAACATTGTTGCTAAGTTGGCAAGAGTTTCCGTTAGACGATTCTCCTTCCTTGGAACGTGTTCCATCAAAATGCTGTTGAACTTTCCCATTGAGAAGCATAATTGAAGTGTGGAATCAAATCATCCTTTTTGACTTCGTGTTCCTACCTTAACTGGTTGATGATAAGCTTCGAATCACCATATACTTCAAAGTCAGACATATTCATCTCAATAGCTATTTGTAGCCCAACGATCAAAGCTAGATATTCAGCTGCATTGTTTGAACATTTCTGTCCCAAGAGAACAACTAATGGTAAGACATGCCTTTGTATAGAAATGAACATGACTCCAACACCTGCTCCTTAGATCTTATGGCTTCATAAAAATACATCATCCATGGTGGTAGTATTTCAAAAAACATAACTTCTTTATCAGGGAAATCCTCAGAAACCTCCCAATCTAGGGGAATAAGGTGGTTTGCCAAGAAGTCAGCAAGGGCTTGTCCTTTGATCGCCTTTTAACGGGACATAAATAATCTTGAATTCATTAAATAGGACCAACCATCTGGCAATACGTCCTGAGAGTACTAGTCTTGACATTACATATTTGAGGGGATTGACCTTTGCAACTAGATGGATTGTGTAGATGATTATTAATGTTGGGAGAAGTTTTTTGTCCTGGTTGGAAAGGAATTAACCTAGTAATTGCCAAAAGTTATTTACTATTTTCTGGAAAATACTTATTTTGTAAAAGTTTTTTTTTTTTTAAAAAGAATAAGGTGTCGGTTAGATTCTCGATTCTGGCTTTGGCGAGAACCGATTATGATTGGGCCAAGGATAACTAGGATTTGAGAACAAATCTAGCCAGATCCATGAGAAGATCCATGATCATGCAACCAGTAGTGTTATTGGTGTAGATGAATAGCATATTCGCCATCGACGGAAGTCGAGAACCTCGTCTTGGCTGTGGCTAGCGAAGGAAAACTAACTATACAGTCATCGGAGAGGAGGAATGTAGTCATCGTGACTGTCCTTATTTGTGGTTTGATCGGAATAGGCCGGAGTTTGGTTGGAAAACAAATGGAAGTTGGTTGTAGAAGAAGAAGAACAAGAATCTGGTAAAGACTATGAAAAAGACTAAAGAAATTTTCAAATATTACAAGCTTAATCCCTATAGTTCTAGGGTATTATAGTAAGGCCTAAAATGTTTTAAAATGGAGTAGAATTAAGTCATTTTTCACTTCTAGAAATTATACATTACCCCAATGATTTTATAAAGACATTAGTATTCATTGAAGATTATTGGAATTCTATAGTATAGAAATATTTTACTGAAACCTGAAAAGTTTCTGTAATTGACAAATTGACCCCTATAACTTCTATAAAGTTAACAAATGACCCCAAAGGTTTTATAAAGTACACAAAAGTCCCAAATAACTTTTTGAAGTTACCAAAGTGCCTTGAAATAATTTGTAAATTATGTAAGAGCCCTCAATAGTTTTCAAAAGTTACAAAATGATCTCTAGAAGCTTTTAGATGGACTTATCTAAAGATCAACAAAGTTTTTCTAAAGTTACCAAAAAGATCTCAAATAATTTTCTAAGTTTGTAAAAGGTCCTAAAATGTTTCATTTAACACAAATAAGGCCTAAGATATTTTGAGAAGACATAATTGAGTTATCTCAAGTACAAGAAATTGAAATAAAAATACTTTTACTATAAAGAGACTATAGGATACCATAGTTAATAACTTACGAACAGTAAAGGTCAAGTATGGACTAAGTGAGCAAACGGTTAAGTAAGAGGATTTATTTAAAAAATATTGTTAGTCAATGATTTGCATACTATGTAAAGGATCATGGATCTTTTATAGGTAACACTTAGCTAAGGATGAGCTGAGACGTGGTTAAGGACATTTATTGCATATCGAGGTAGGTGGTGCCTACTTCTGTACTCTCAAAATTGTATTTCTAGTACTATGTTTTCGAAATCATTTTATGACTGTGCATAATTTCCAAAAGTCATTTGTGAAAATGTGCTCTGCTCGGAGAATTATTTTTTACTATGAAATTCTGGATCATGTATAGTTATTTAATTGTTTGGTTTTAAAAGTGTATGTAATTATATGTATAGTTTTGACTATTTGTGACATGTATGTGTTGTATGTGTAATAATAAGATATTGTGGTTCTAAACGAGCATGAAATAGTTGGTAGGGTTTATATTTCTAAATTAGAGTCAAGAAAGACTTGATAATAGAGCCAAGGAAAACTTGGCAAAGTAAGAAGAAGAAAGTCCAGAGGAACTGCATAACTTCTTGACTGGCTTTTCTAGTGAGTTTAATTACTAAGTTGAGTACTTAGAAGCAAATGACTGCTCGTTAGTTTTGAGCCATTTAAATGGATGCATGTTTTATGATATAAAATTTCATATATTACATGAAAGTACAAGTCATGAAGAAATATTATGTGATATGTGAAGAATGACATGAGGATGTGACTTTATTCTATTACATGTTTTACAAGAATATTTTGGATAAAAGCATGAGTATATGTGATAGTATGATGTGTATGCATGAATTGTATATATATGTAACCACATGATCCAAGAAGAATAAGTACTATCTACTGAACAACTTGTCACCCACCCCATGTTTCTTACATTTTTGTGCAGAAAATGAATACAACTATGTATCATTATAGGATAAGGCATATGCATGTGAGAACAAGGAAGGAACTTAAGGTGGTCACTACTTTATAGAATTGTTTATTGGTTTATTCTAGTAAGTTGAGCCTGTGTGCTCCTGACGGTTATCCATGTGTAGTGGTTTGTATATTTGTTTATGATTTAGCAAAAGCAGCACTATTTAAAGTTAATATTTGTTTTGAGAGTTTCTTCCACTATTATAATTAAATGTTTAAGGTAATTAGTATGTATTATGTGACCTTGCATTATTTGGATTGGTTCTTGAGAATACGGTGATGGCACTGCCTGACAAGTACGGGTCAGGGGCATGACATATGTGGTCCCTGGCTAATAGCGGATGCCCTATTCTTCTTGGGAAGATCATGCGTTTGTTTTGACTTTTTCTTGGTATTTCTCCTTTGCCCATTCCACCTGCGCTGTCTCTCTCAACTGCTTAGGCATCCAGATGGACTTCATGTTCTTCTTCTTGGATTTGTTGATGGCGTTGCACATTACCATCACCGGCCTTTTTCCTAAAGATTTGACTTACTTTGGCTGGTCCATAGACGCCCATGTGTACTTGCGTTGCAATTTTTATGAAAGAAAAGTTCGTAGTACTATAAAACATTGTTAAAAGTTAATATAATTTAAACAGAACTTAAGTACCTAGAACTCTTGTAACCATAATTCTCGTGTCAGTAGTATGGTAGCCTAGTCCATGGCTGCATTGGGCCATCGGGTCTTAATGATTTCAACAAGGGCCTAAACAACCCGCACTGAATTTGAGAAACTAAATTTTATATATAAAAAAGTGTTGTTAGATAATTAAACATTTACAATTTGAAAGAATTTAAATCAAATAAATTGTACTTAAGCAATTTTAAGAGGCCGAATTTCTCCAATAGATTGACAGGTCTATTATCACCTGCAGCGCTTGACTGTAGGCCCTTGGCTCCCTTAAACTGGGTATCTATACTAGAGTGAAGAAGAGGCATGGAGTTAGAACCAAAATCAAAACCCAAATGCGTCAAGCTAGATGACATGAGCCTTAAACCCAAAGGGGTCAATCTAGACTACGCAGGGCTTGAACCCAAAGGGGTCATACTGGTCTCCCTAAGCCCTGACCCCTGCAATGTCATCTGAATCATAATTGGCTCTGAAGTGGATAGGCCAACCATGAACGACCCATTTGTTTTAATAGATCCTAATTGATGTGTCTCTCTGACTATAAAAATTTAAATTTGCAACAAAACTACTTAAATAATTACTTATTTAACTTGTACTACACATTTATGTGAAGTATATGAAAAATATTAATATAATAAAAAAAAAGAACTACAATGTTGTAAAGTATAGTAGTGCCTCAGAAATAGTACTACTAAAAATAATACGAAATATGTACAAGATTGGTACAATCTACAAATATCGTGCCTTAGGAAAATACTTACAAAAAAGTAGTGTGTTAGAGAGAGCACTACCAAATAATGCTACAGAAAATGTATAAGATTGGTACTATTACCCCTTACAAAAAAAAAATGTACTACAAAATGTTGTAAAGTAGTACTAGCTACTAACTTAAAATAATATAAAAAATAGTACTAAAAGCAGTAACACAAAAAAAAAAAAAAAGAAGTACTTATCTATGGATGTTGTATATTTGTAAAAACTACGTAGTAAAACATAGTACATGCAAAATAATGAAATAGTAACTTGAGAATTTAGTACTCAAATATATCAATGCAAGCCAGAGCCTTAAAAATAATACTAAAAATAGTATACCTAAAATAATGAAATAGTACTACACTTGGGAAAGTAGTACTTGTATATAGATAGATGTTGTAAATTAGTACTAGCTAGTGCCTTAAAAATAGTACACCTAAAATAATAAAATGGTACTACAACCATAACTAAAAAATAGTACTACTGTTTAAAAAGTATAACACTAGTAATATAATTACCCCTTAAAAATATAATTATACGTGGAAAACTAGTACTAAAAAAAATGCATGATATTGGTATTGTTGATTACCCAAATAATAATAAAAAAGTACTTTAGACCCAGAAAAATAGTAGTAAAATATGCTTTAAATTAGTATTGTGTCTTAAAAATAATGCTATTGAAAAATACTATACCTAAAATAATAAAATAATACTATACAGGTGGAAATTAGTGCTTAAAGAAAATAATACAAAATTCTTATACAAGTAATTTAACTATTAATAAACCCACTATTAAACTCAATTGAAAAAAAACAAACACTATACTAGAGATGACATTAGCCATGACTATGCAATACCATAGCGACGAAAAAAATGACTCGCTTCTTAGGCAATCACTATGTCAATCTTAATTCTAGTTTTGATAATGACCAAATTAATTTCATGATTTAAATTGAGTTTGCAGGAAGTTTTTAAGTTCTAGGTAGTTTGGGTACGCTTATGATCATCCGAAGGACCAAGCTTAGAATACACGGGAGTGTCTGAAATATGACCAAAAAGTACTTAAGAAAAATCACTTTTTTTGGACGTAAATGACTGTCCGAAGGACAACACTTCAGATGCAAAGGAGCATCCGAACATGAGTAGAGAGCTCAAGAATAATCACACTCTCAGCGGACGCATTTGATTTTCCGAAGGACAATATTTCGGACGCAAATAAGTGCCGAAGAAGTAACAACCCTGTTCCAAAACATTTAGTTTTGGATAGAGAATAACGTCCAAACAACCAAATGAAAATATGCAGAAGGCACTGATCAAATATCGGACATAGTACTGGACGTATGATCGGACGTCCGAACGAAGGCAAGACAAATTTTTATCAAGTGTTTGGACAAACTATTGGACGGAGACGTTGGGGATCAAACATCCAAACAATGTAAAGGCTAGTTTTTCAACATTTAATGCATAGCCGTTAGAGAGCAGTTGGAGACCCTTTCTTGTAATGGCAACAATAAATACTCTTATGTCTAAAATAAATGTATCACCTTCCACAACTAATACAAGCATCTACCAAAACTATTTTAGTGAAAATAGGCTCTCAATAGTGTTGTATTAGTGGAATTACGAAGTGTGAAAGTGAGTGATCTTCAAGTGAGGTTGTGTGTAAAACTCTTGACTCAATTAGAGGTAATTAGTGTGAGCAAGAATGATCCTACTTGGTGTACAAAAAGCGTTATTGTCTCACCTGCATTGAAGAGGCACAAAGTAGTGGAATTTTACTCCAAGCTAGCGAAACTTGAAAGTTTGGCTTGATCTGTCTAATCTCAAAACTTGTCCTTTATTTACTCTTACTTGTGCATTTATTGCTTTGATCATTAATTGCATTGCATCCTTCTTACTAGAATTTTTATGGATCTTAAGATGCAATTAGTTTTATACAACCTAATTCGCCCTTTCTCTTAGGTTGCTTTTGGGCAACAATTGGTATTAGAGCTTGGTTTCTTCTTATTTATTTCGTTTAATCACCTTAGAGTAAAGATCACTGTGGCAACCAATAATACTTTGTTTTGAAGGGTCAATCCATCACTAGACAACCTATATATTCAATAGTGTGAAATTTATTGGTTGGAAAGAGAGAATGGAGATCTTTTTGTAATAAATAGATATTGAGTTATGGTATGTTGTTAATGAGGGTCCCTTTGAAGCCACCATTATAGATGAGGAAACTCATAGACCTAGACTCAAAACTAGGAATGAGTTAATTCCCCAAGATAAGGCCAACTTGACACTGAATATAAAAGCCATGAATATGCTATACAATGCCTTAGATACCAATGAATCCACTAGAATGAAAGGCTGCAAGTCGGCCAAGGAAATTTGGGACAAGTTGAAAGAGATTCATGAGGATAGTGATGATGTGAGAGAACAAAAGAAATCATTGCTTATAGCTAAATATGAATCATTCAAAATGGAACCTCATGAAAGAATTGATAAGATGTATTGTAAATTCCTGTCAATGACATTATAAAGGATTTGGAGGTATTGGGCAAGGAATACTCATTGAGTGAAAAGAATAAAAAAAATTTGAACGCATTGTCTAAATAATGGGAAGCAAAATCCATTGCTATAGAAGAACCAAAAAATTTGAATTTTATGCCCATTGAATCATTGATCAAGTCTCTTACTTTTTATGAGTTGAAACTCAAATCCAAAGTTCAAGATGATGAAGAAGCAAGAGCCAAGAGAAGCATTGCCTTGAAGACTTCTCAAGAAAATGATGAAAATGGCTCCATCAATTTGGAAGATGAAGAATTTGATGAAGGTGGTCTTGCACTCATCACCAAAGGATTCCTAAAGCACTACATTAACAAAAGAAGAATGAGAAAGGGAGGAGCAATCAATCACAACAACTTCAAAGTGAAGACCAAGTTAGAAATCAAGAAGAAAAATGGAAAATGCTATGAATGTAGTTAACCCGGTCATTTGCAAGCACTTTGCAAATATGTGCTCTTCCAATGAAAAAGAAAGAAGGAAGGAAGTCCTACTTCAACAATTTTCAACTTGCATGGGATGATTGCAATTCCGAAGGAGAAGTAGAAGAAGAAGTTGAAACCACTCAAATGGCCTTTGTGGCATTTGGTGATAAAGAGGTATCTACTAGTGTCAATTTTCTTGATGATTCATGTGATGAACTTGATGAAAATGATACTCTTGAAGCTTTTGTTATAAAATTGCATGATAGCTTGAAAGAATTTTATGCTAGAAACAAAGAGTTATATACAAAGAATAATTCTTTGTTAAATGCTAACTCTAAACTTGTGAATGATAATAATAGGTTGACACAAGAAATGATGCATTGAAGAAAATGTTAGATGTGAAAACCAAGATCAAGGAAGAACAAGCTTCATTAAAGAAGAGACAAGATGATGTTGATGTACTTTTGCAAATGAAAAAGAAAAATGTTTTTGAAAAGAAAAGGACTAGAAATATGTTTATCAATAAGAATTTCACAACCTTTTTCAGAAAGGATGGTTTATGTTTTGTAAAGTCCAAGTCTTCTTTATATGGAAATAAAAGTATTATTTGCAATTATTGTCAACAACACGGACATGTGAAAAAAAATTGTTATGTTAAAAGGAATGAGAATTTGGTAATGAAATCAATGTGGATATTGAGTCAATTTACTAAATCATATGGACCCAAAAAAATATGGGTAGCAAAAGTTATCTCTTAATTCCTTATGTAGGTATGCTTGAAGAACACCACTAAGGATGCAAAGTGGTTCACTGATAGTGGATGGTCAAGGCTCATGACTGGTGATCCATCCCTTTTCACAAATATCAAATCAAAAAATAGTGACAAAGTAACCTTTGGAGACAACATCAAAGCCAAATCTATAGGGATTGGTGATATAGGTAAAAATGGTGAGATACTTGTGAAAAATGTGCTTTTAGTTGATAACTTGAATTATAATCTCTTGAGTGTGAGTCAACTATGTGATAGAGATTTGTATGTTTTCTTTAAGCAAAAATGAATGCATGATTCTTTATAAAAACTTTATTGTTTTGTTTAGAGATAAAAGGAATAATGATGTTTATATGGTTTATCTTGATAATTTTGACAATGGTAAGATTAAGTGCTTAATCGCTACCAAAGATGATCCTTGGCTTTGGCATAGGAGATTGTGTCATTTCAACATGGATTTGTTAGATAACCTTGTTAAAAAGGAATTAGTTAAAGGCTTGCCTAAACTAAAGTTTGTAAAGGACAAAATTTGTGATGCATGTCAATTTGGTAAGCAAGTGAAAGTTTCCTTCAAATCCAAAAATAGTGTGTCCACTTCTAGACCTTTAGAACTCTTGCATATGGATTTATTTGGTCCTACTAAACATCCTAGTCTTGGTGGTAGAAAATATATTTTTGTGATTGTTGATGATTATTCTAGATATACTTGGGTATTGTTTCTTGACAAAAATTAAGCTTTTGAATTTTTTTTGAAATTGCAAAGGTGCAAAATTTGTTGAATTAATCTTTGAAAAGTGTGATAACACTAGAGCCGTTAATCTCATAAAAAATCCAATTCAACATTCTAGGACAAAGCACATTGCCATTAAGTACCATTTTATAAGAGATATTGTTTGTAAAGAGGAAGTTTGCATTGATTATGTGTGCACTAAAGATCAATTGGCTGATATTTTCACAAAAGCTTTGCCTTTGGATCGTTTTGAATTTCTTAGAACAAGTTTAGGAATTTTTTTATTTCAAAATTGCAAATTGTTGATTCTAGCATGTTCAAATGCTCATATTCGTCCGAAAAGTGAACTTTTCTATTTGTACTCTTTGACAATAGTTCAAACGTTTATCACCGTCCAAAAGGTTGGTTTTAGCTTATATTATGCTTCTAATCCTCGTTCGAACGAGTATATCCATCTGACAAGTTTTAACACTTAGTAAACCCTTATGAACGTCTGTTCATCCTTATCGGATGCTCGATCGGACGCACTCTCATTGTTCGGCCGTCAGAACGATCCTTATCTGTTTCTTATCTAAAAAAGCCCCTTCTATTTTCATTTTAGACATTTCTCTTCATCTGCACTGGGCTCTAGCAAAAATTGGGGATTCGACACTATTCTCATTCTAACTTTAATTCCCTCTACTCCAATCAAAATCAAACAACTCTAAATCAGGATTTGACTTAATCTCAAGCTTTCTAATAATTTTTTTCATCTCCCAAACACTATCTCATTTTGATTTATCTAAAGTGCTTCCTTTTTCCTTTCTCCAAACCCTTTAATTCGAACCCAAATGGCTCATTCTCGTGGAGGATCTACTGCTAGGGAAAGAACTAAACAATCCAAAGGGAAACAACTAGCCAAAAGACAAACATCAATAGGCGGATCGTCATCTCAAGGGGCCACGCACCATTTCGACCCCAACACTTTACCATCCAAATTCTTTGATACCTAAGCCTCCGATAAGTATACGACTCTTCTTAACAAATTTGTCATTCCTCAAAGACCAGTAACTAGAGGTTTATTTGATGAATTAGATTGAATTTGACTTTTATTAAAGAATGTTTTGAAAAACAAAATTAGAGTCATTTAATTTATCTTGATATACCTATTTATCATGACATGGTTTTGTGCAGAAACACTGAAACAAATGGTTAAGTTTCACGGGTAAATCACAAAGACTTTGAGATTAATGCCACCTTGGTTAACTCAATTTTTGGGTGTGAACTTGATGACTTTGAGAATTACTCCTACTTCTTTGCATTTGATCATTGGCCTAGTATTGACACTCAATTTGACATTGAAGTGATTAAACAAATTTTTAAAATTGATTTTCGATAGGTTGCAGAAGCCAAAACTACCTTGCTCAGTCCCGAACTTAATATTTTGTATGCATTGGCCACAAATTTGCTTTTATCAACTGATGGCCATAGGACTGAGTCAGACAAGATGCAATTGTACATTTTTTATTGTGTGTACAATGGCATCAAGCTCAATTTTGGTTATTTGTTTTGTGCCTTACGGGAATAACTTCTCAAGGACACTAAGAAAGAAGTACTTGCTTTGGCAAATTTCTAAGCTGAATTTTTTAACATTTTTCTATTCCCACCATGGTAAACAATAATTCCCACCATTTGTCACAAAAGAAAACATTGAAAGGAAAGGCCTTAGGTTTTATAAAAATAAATGGTTTACAAAAAGTGCATATTTTGTTGAAAAATCCAACGAAGAGGCCTCTACTTCTAGTCAAGCACCTCCTTCTCCTTGTTCCATTCCTACCTCTTCTGTACAACCTGTTAATCCACATCCTATCTCCTCAATTGTGGATCTCATTGGTTCCCTCACTGCTCAAATATCAAAATTCCAATAGCGAACCACAGGTAAATTAAGCGCTTAGAAACTAAGCAAGATCTTCTTCAAGAAGCACTCATGTTGGGCATGTCTGCTTCTGCCCAAGCACAATTCGCAAGCATTAAGGACCAATACCATCTTGATTCTTCTTCTGGGAGAGAGAATGATATGGATGAAGACCTTGAACCAGATGTGGATCGTCAAGATTTTCACGTGGAATCTGAAGGACAAGCTGAGGAACCCGAAGGACAGGCCAATAATGATCCTACTCAACTCAATGTCCAACCACAAGCTCCAAAACATCCTTTAGCTCAAGCTCAAAATATGGACAATGATGATGAGGATAATGATGTTGATGCAACCTATGATTTCATCATGTAGCCAAGAGCCACCTCAAATCCCACTCTTGAAGATCAACCTATCTCAGATCATGATGACCAAGATAATGAGGACACGGAGGATGATGTGCTGCTAGTTCACAAGGTTTTCTCAGGCAAATGCAAACATGAATGTCGCTCCAAGAAAAAGAATGACAACAATACTTAGACTTAGTCTCTAGTTCTTCATATTGTGGTCTTTGATATAATTGTTGATTTTGTTCTACTTTATGCATGATTTATTGGTTGAGGGAGAGCTTCGATTCAGGGGAGTCTCTTTTTCTTTGTTTTGATGATGCCACAAGGGAGAGAATGGTAATATTGGTGACATATGACTGAGTAATTAATTATGATGTTTCACTAATATTATGGTATTAATTTATGATATGATATATGCCTTTTGGTTTGAGAACAATAGTGATATATTTTGTGTCTTGTAATTCTTTGTTTGAGCTCTTTGATTTGTCATCATCAAAAAGGAGGAGATTGTCTATCTTAATCCTAGTTTTGATGATGACCAAATCAATTTAATGGTTTAAATTGTGTTTGCAGGAAGTTTTTAAGTTGCAGGTAGTTCGAACGCTTATGATCATATGAAGGACCAAGCTTTGGACACATGGGAGCATCTGAAATATGACTAGAAAGTACTTAAGGAAATCACTTCTTTCGGATGCAAATGACTGTCCGAAAGATAAAGCTTTGGACACAAAAGAACGTCCGAACGTAACCGGAGAACACAAAAATAATCACACTGTCAACGATGCAAATAGGTGTCAGAAGAAGTAACAAACCTACTCCCAGACATTTAGTTTCAAACAAAGAATAATGTCAAAACAACCAAATGAAATTAAGTCTAGAAGCCACTGATCAATTATTGGATGCAGTACCGGACTATAATTAGACGTCTGAATGAAGGCAAGACAAATTTATACCAAATGTTTGGACAGACTGTCGGAAGGAGACATATGGGATTGGACATCCGAACTATGTGAAGGCTAGTTTTTCAACATTTAACACAGCCGTTGGAGAGTAGTTGGAGACTCTTTCTTATGCAGCTATAAATACTGTTAAGTCTAAAATAAATGTATCAACTTCCACAATTAATACAAGCATCTACCAAAGCTATTTTAGTGAAAATAGGCTCTCAATAGTATTGTATTAGTGGAATTACAAAGTGTGAATGTGAGTGATATTCAAGTGTAAAGAGTGGGGAGATAACTATTGTACAAAAGTGAGGTTGTGTATAAAACTATTGGCTCAACTAGAGGTAATTAGTGTGAGTAAGAGTGTCTTACTTGGTGTACAAAAAGGGTTATTGCCTCACCTATATTCAAGAGGCACAAAGTAGTGGAAGCTCTTGTACTCCAAGCTAATGAAGTTTGATAGTTCTAATCACAAAAATTGTCCTTTATTTACTCTTACTTGTGCATTTATTACTTTGATAATTAATTGCATTGCATCCATCTTACTATTGATCTTAAGTTGCAATTAGTTTTATACAACCTAATTCATCTTCCTTCCTCTTAGGTTACTTTTGGGACAACACACTACACGAGGAACAAATTGAAGATAGAGGGCTTTATCCACAAATGGCAAAATTTCGTCGTTATTTGCCAAAATATGTTGCGACATAAATCCTTGTTGGTTGCACATCACAAATTGCACAACTTCAGTGACAGTTACTGATAGACAAAAACATTCTGACGTTGTTAGTGACAAAACATATTTCGCTACTAAAATTGCAACCATATTTGCAATAGAATGTCATTGCGAATTCTCGTGCACTTGCATGCCTTTTTTTTGATGCCTCGTTCGTTGCAAGTATTTGGTTGCCAAAAACTGACAAATTTAGTATGGCATAGCAGAGGATTGCCTATTCATCTCGAAGCATGTTGCTAATTAGCAACGGATTTATATCTACTGCGACCTTAAATCGAAATCAACCAAGGACAATATTAGGCTTACTAGTTTCTATTTCTTGGGGGAACTGTAAAATGATTTTTTCTAGTGAATCTTTATTCAAAAAATTACAACTTATATCTTATGTTTCATTGTATCTTAACTAAAGAATCCAGTTTAAGGGAATTTTAGTCATAATTTGCCAAAAAAAGGTAAATATGAAGTGTATGAAACTATTAATCGAGAGCCAAAATCTTTAGCCAACTTTTATTGTACACATTACTTTTCAATTATTTGATTTTTTTCCTTGTGAAAGGTTCATTTTATTTGGTACTTTATCTCTTGGTTTGTGATAATTTGGTCATGCAGTACTTCCCTCCAAAATTTTATATTGAAAATTAATTAGTTTTTGAAAAAACTTGTTTCTCTATGCTCTTGTCGACCAATATCAGGTTCTAATTTACTATGATTAGTGAAAGAATTCTCAGATACTTGTTCTTCTATGCTCTTGCCAACCAATATCAGCTTCTAACTTACTATGATTTGAAGGAATGCTTTTTCAAAGTAGTCCTTTGCATAGAAATGCAATCCCAAAACCATTCCTAAAAATATCACATTATTTTATTGTGAACAAATCAATTACTGAAAATCCTTAAAGTTTAATTATATGTATGAGGAATGGGAAAGGATTCTCTTTTCCTTTTCCTTCTTTTTTTCCTTTCCTTTCTAGCAAAGATCAATTAATATTTCCTTTTTTTTGTGGATTGATTTGTGAAATAACAACCTTACACCTTTTGTATTTTGTACATGACAACTATATACGCTAACTTAAAAACAATGAAATCCAGTTATAATTGAGGAAAAAATTTTCTATGCATCAAAATCAATTAACCAATTCCAACTAATTTAAAACTTCCTTATTTCATTTGAATCAAAAAAAAAAAAAAAAAAAAAATTTCCTATGTTATTCATTCTCTCGAGTATATCAACCACTTGCCCAAAATGAAATTAGTCGCACTAATGTAAATAGACTCATAAATGCTTTGACATGAATTTGTGACAACAATTTTTTAGATAAAACAACAAAAAATGTTCAAAGCGTATGGACATACAAATTGTTCAAGAATTTACATGAAATGTACGAGAATTTTTTCAAATTCACAGAAATGAAAATGTATGAAATGTATAGACAACGATGTGGCCCAATCTCCTCTGAGCATAATCAATAAAAAAAAAAAAGTGTTTCTATCCTCAGTTAATTGAAAGAATATCTTGCGGTCGAATTGGGCACCCAAATATATAGAAGTTACCTTCTCAAGCTTAATGCAATTGTTTTCATTTTTAAGAACTACCTAAAATCTCATTTCGGAAACTAAAATTCCCAGCCTCTTCAATTCATCCAAAACCCTTTCCCAACTTGAACAATGGAAATTTCCTGTAAAATATTAGAGTTTAGAAAAAAGTTCAAATATGAAACATAAGATATCTTTTGTTTTCTTTAGAAAGTCTCTGTCCTTTCTTTTCTTAATCACATATTTTAATAGCTTACCCAAGTGGATAGCTATCTTGAACTAATGTTGTTGAATTTTAATAGAGTATTGCTGATCAAAATAATAAGAATAGAGCAATGCATGGTCCTACACATAGGACCGGTAGAATAGCACATGCTACTTCACGCCAAATATGTTCTTTAATTGTTTGATATCGGTTACTCAGCAGTAGGTGAGTTGATAACTTCCATTTACAAATGCTGTATTTTAGATGAAAGAAAAAGGTTGGATACTGGCCAACTCTCTCTCTCACTATCTCTCTTCATATATATTTATATATGAGAACACGAACATATGCATATGGTGTTCCAAAGGATGACGAAGTAACCATCATTAATAAAAGACAATTTTTTATCTATTTTAATTAACCAAATTTTTGTCTTTGGTTTATAAGCACTTTTGATGTTTTGTAGACTCAAATGATAGAAAAACTTTCTGAAATGTGAGTCCCCACCTCAGAACAAACACTAGAGGTGAAACTATGCATATTTAGAGAGGTTATGTGATCTAAGTGCCGAGACTATGTGAGAACAATAGGCTTAGCTCCTTCACTGTCTCAATACTTCATTGAAGCTAACTCAAAGGTCGAAATTCATGATCATTACTTGACACTTATCCTCAAAAAAGTTGAAGATTTCTACGAGCAATAGTGTTGAGGAAAAATATCAGACATGGAATCTTAAATTGATGCTCTTAATGCACTTTCACAAACTAGGGATCTACAGCAGTTGGATCACTACATATGGAAGATAGTCAAGGTGGCCATTAGGCAAAACAAACATGTTATTTTCTATCAAATTATATACATTCTTTTGATGTAGTTTTGTTTTAGGTACCAAAAACATCATGTGAACATAATAAAAACAATAATTTACTTCAGAATGTGTATTGTGATAATTTTGCTAGACTGGCTATATATGAGGTTAGCTAAATTATAAATGTTACGAATATTCTATTTTATATTGATCGGTTACTTTATAGTTAATAGAAACATATACACAATAATGAGTTAATTGTTGTTACACTTTAAATTTGGAAAATAGCTTTCATCATTGAGCAAAAATTTATTGAAATTGAAAACATAAACAAGCAAATATATCTGAAAATTATTTTACAGTTAAATCTAGAAAATAATCATGTAATTCTCATATTTTTACTTCCAAGGGTGCAAGAATAGTAATGCACATGCACTATTCCTTTGTGTGGCTATCCTGTCAACTTATTATTTTATGATGAATTGTGAAAAAAAAACTAAAAGTTGACTATTATTAATAAAGTAGGTGCATAAACCAGTTTACTATTTCATATCTTTGACTTTTTAAATTTCACGGGTTGTAGAGGTTATGTGCAACAATTGTTGTACATACCAATTTTGAGTGAAGGATCAAAAAATGTTTTGGGTGAACATCTTTTCAAAGAAAAATATAGGCACATAGAGTCAAGTTACTAAAAATTAATTGTTTTAAATGACATGGAAGATTAAAACTGTCATCTGACACATTACTGTTCTGGAAGTTAAATGCGTTTAATATGGTAGATTGGTAATAACTAGAAATACATATATTTGTGTGTGATTATATGTTGTTAATGGACATATTACATTGAGACTAGAAACTTGCATGACATATGAAAGACACCTAGTAATTATCAAGTCAAGTAGTAAGTTTTTTAAAAATTATTTTAGCACTTATGCTGAGTAAATTTTGGAGTTTTATTGTTGTTTATGGAAATATTACATTGGACTAGAAACATGTATGACAAATGAAAGATGTTTAGTAATTATCAAGTCAAGCATTAAATTTTTCAAAAATTATTTTAGAACTTACGTTGAGTAAGTTTTGGAGTTTTACCACTTATAAACTTAATTTTTGAATCTATAAAACTGTAAAACTGTAAATAGTCCTCAAAGAGTAAAAGAACAAATAAAATCTACTTTTAAAATTTCATATTAAGAAATAAATTCATGATTAGAATGTTTAAAAAATTATAAAAAAGACATTCATAGCAAAGTAATTAAATTTTATAGTAAGGATAATTTAAAAAAGAATCAATTGAACTTGTACTCTCTTAGGCTTCCAATAGTTGGCTGGCACCTAATTTAATTTTTTTGGCGTATTTGTTTGTGAGCATTCTGTGCTATATAGAAGTGGCCCCAACATCAACGTTAACTAGTTAACATTAACGTTAACTTGTCCTCTCGCTGCAATTAAAGAGGGTCTCCTGTTACACTTTTAGTGTGACATTTATGTGATATCACATAAATTAATTATATATGTTTTTTATTTAATATTTATTAATAAAAAACTAACATGTGTTATTCATTTAAGTGATGTCATTCAAGTGTCACACTAAAATGTGTAACAGAAGACGCAAAACTCCTACCCAATATGTCTTTCTAGTATATCACGCATTAGGATCACAACAATATCACCTCAAGAATATGATCAATTAAGACGTCGCAATTAAAGTCTCTTTGTTGAATATGCTTCAAGTATGCATTGATCCAAATATGTTCGTAACCAAATATGTCTTTAAGTATTCAACCCAACTTTTATTTCTTGACATTTTTTTTTTGTTTATTTTGTTGCAAAATATGTAAGTGAAATTGTTGCCAATGCTTTTACCTCTGAAGACTACTTTATACAAATTATTGTTTTAAATTAAGTTCAAGAATTTAATTTACATACAGGCTTTACTTTTTTGTGCTACAAGATTTGAAGATTTATTTATTAACAGGGTAAATGAGATAATCAATATAGTAAAAGACTAAATTGACTTTAATTGGAGAAATTTTTTTCTAATAAATTTGTAGCCAAAACATACAGTTGAAAGATTAAAGTTGATATTCCATAATGTTAGTTTGGTTTTCGAACAGTGCATACGAAAAATAATAAAAAAGAAAAAGCAACTTTAAGTTTCATATAGATCTTGGCCAAAATACTTGGATATGATCACATTCCCCATAAATATTTTTTCGAAATCAATCGGAAATAGCTCCTAATCAAAAAGTGAGAATTATCAATGTGAAAACAGTGTATTCATTATGCGTATTTATAAAATCGTAATTACCATGAAACTTGGATTTGAGTGACACTTTGATGAAGTAAAAGAGGAAGAAAAAGCTCCAAATAGTGATTTCTAACATAAAATCAGAAAATAATAAATATTAGGTTGCAACAATCAATCATAAAAATATCAACATAAACAAAAAAAATTAGAATTGGTATCAGTTGAATTACTAAATATATTTTGCTATGAACACAAGTTAAAGAATACAGAATCTTGTACCTGCACCAGGTTTGATTCATTGGAAAAGTAAGGTGACGCTGCTCCACGTTGTTCTTGTCCCTGGAAATTGACCATACTTTAAGGTATAAATATACCTATTAATGGACTTTTAAGAGTAGGAGAAATTCTTATATGGATTGCGTGCATGGCATAATATTATGGATCCTTTAATTTAAAAAGAAACACATCATTCAATTGGGTGATGTGACTTGATGTTAGGTGATGTGTTTTTTTCTGGACCAAGGGGTCATGACACTATATCATACACCCAATCTATGTAAGAATTTCCCTAAAAGTAGGACATTGACTATTTTTTTAACCTAATTTAAAGTTGGCTCATTTGAAGAATTCAACATGACAATGCGTGGGCTCGTGATCTCCTAGAATAAAACTAAAAGCGTCACTTCAGAAAAAAAAATTAAATAAGAAAATTAAATTTAGAATGTTCCAAGAGGAGTAAAAATTGCAGGAGTAAAAATAAAATAAAATAGAGGAGTAAAAAATTTCAATTTACCTCTTTGGCTACAATAATAGTTAAATATCAAGATAGTCACACATATCCATTTAACTGGCAAAAAAAAAAGAAAATAACATTTTTATCCTTTGTTTCTGAGTAGGACAACTGGATTTGTTATGTCTGACATTTGACAAGTAATACAGTTTCTCTTCTTTCTGGGTTGACTTTCTTTAGGATGCTTTTGTCTGAATGATTTAGGATGTCCTTTGTCTTGAAATAACATGGAGAGGATTTTATACAACAAAAATAACATGTGGATTTATTTGTTCATTAATCTCAGGAATACTAACCAAATTAATGATAGGACTACTTAAACTACACCCAGTTTGATCTGTAGTACTATCATTCATATATTTGCCTGGAGCTCAGTGCGGACCTTTTTTAGAAAACAATTGACATGATTTAGTTTTCTTGGGATCCGTACCCCATTTCACAATTTCTAAAAAGGGTTAAATGCAAAAAATTTCCCTCAACTTACATCTCAGTTGCACTTTGCCCTTATCAATTTATATAATAAGTACTTTACCCCCTATCCCTTACTTCATTATGTTTTGAGACAAAATTACCCTTACTATTTTAATATATTTTTTCTCTCATATTTTTCCTTTTATCTTTTTACCCATTCTTTCTTGCTGCTATTAAATGATTATACTAAAAGTAATTTGTTAGTTAAAAACTCTTATTTTTTTACATATTTATAAATAATTTATAGATTAAATAAGTAGTTTTTTAATACAAGCAACATATATTAAATAGTATAATATAGATTTTATGAGTTTTACAAATGCTATAATTAACAAATAAACAAACTATGAAAAGATAAAATAATTTTTCAAAAAAAAAATTAAAATATATATTCTAAATATGCAAACAAAATTTATTTTAGTGCCATATCGTTCACGGGTCATATTTTGTTTGAATTTACCGTAACTCCAAAATCCCTTATATTAGGCAGCCGTAATATTTTCTTACTATATATATATTTTTGAATTACACCATAAATAAAATGTTGTACATATTTTTTCATTTTATAATTTTATTTATATTTTCATTCTATAATTTTATTTGTATACTATAAATTTTTTAATTTCCTCTAGCTCAAAAATTTTATTTTATATTTATTAATCTTACTATTAATAGTTAATCACAAACTTTATATTACAACAAGGTATATTTATTGTATTATATTTATTGCATTAAAGGACGATTAAACTACAAATTAAATTATACTTAGACACGGGTGAAAATTTAGAACTTTAATTAATTAATTATTAAAAGTAAAGTAATTATTTAGTAGTAGCAAGAGAGAATAATGAAAAAATAAAAACAATATAGAGAAAATAAATAGAAGGAAAAAAAGATGAAAAAAAGAAAAACAATAATAATTAAAATAATAGGGAGAATTTTGTCTCAAAACATAAAAGAACTTGTAAAGTGCTTATTAAATAAGTTGAGGGGGACAAAATGCAACTAGAGTGTAAGTTCAAGAAGATTTTTGCTTTTAACCCTTCTAAAAATTTCATGATCAGATTATTCCTCACCAATGCAAGGAATATTGTGATTCTTCTTCTAAATTATCTCCAATTATTTCACAAGTTCCTCCGGTTTGGTATTAATTGTCTACATATCCAAGATAGACATGTACAAGTAGCGTTATTTTATTTTTACTTCCTTTTCCTTTTCTTTGGCATATGTTGAATTCAAAGCTTTCTCACGTTGGAAGACAAAATCACTCTATACCAACGTATTAGAACGAACAAAATCATTAAATTTTTTTTTCATACTTACACTTCTTTGTATAGTAGACATACCTAAAAAAATGTACTTCTCACATAAGTAGAAATCAATCTTTCACGATGCATATATAATCCTTTCAACCAAGGATTTTCTTCTAACTCCTATTTTACAAGTAAATCACTCCACTCCAACTCAAATTCTTCAATAGTAATTGTATCAAATATATAGTGATGTAGCTCAAATTTAAAAGAAGGATGTTATTATATGTTTGAGCCAAGTGTTTTGCAAACTTTTGCAGTATATGCCACATGCACAAATACTAGGTAGTTTTGGAAAATAGTTGAGCAATCGCTTTACCCATAGATTTATCATCATTAGTGATTATTATTTTTGGAGTACCCATTGCCTCGAGCCAAATTCTAAGCAACCATATATATGACTCAACTTTCTCATTCATAAGCAATGCACAACCGAACATAATTGACTGATAGTGGTGATTTACTTGAAGCTCCAATAAAAGGAACAAGAAGCATGCTGTAAAAATTTGTCAACTATGTAGCATCAAAAGTAACTACATCTCCAAAGTATTCATAAGATAATCTTGACCTTGTATCTGTCCAAAAGCAATTTTGCATATGATTATCTTTATCTACTTGGGTAGCATAAAAGAATCCTTCATTTTTTGCCTGACTCTCTTTAAAATAATTGTACTTTTTTTGTGCACCCTCTTTGAGTAATTGTTTTCTTTGATTTCCTAGGTAGGATTGAACGTCAGATGAAGCACAACTAATATTATTTCACCTCCATATTGTTCAGTTAGCATAAGCATTATTTTCTAATTAGTACACTAGCTTCATTAAGTAGATTAACAAGATTTTTTTTTCAGCTGGTGTTATAGTTCTATGTCCACGAAGAAGTTGTATGCTATTTGGAGTACAAAACTCTTGTTTATATTAATCCACAAGCTTATTTATTATCCACTTATCTTCTTCTTTCTTTAAACTCATCATTGCAGTTATTTACATCCTACTCTTGTTATTGCATGTGTTTTATTTATTTTCAGAACTTTTCTATACCCTTCTCTTGAACAAGTATAATCTACTTCAATCAAAGATTTATCCTTATAAGAAAGTTGAGGGTGATTTTTACGTACACCAAAACCTTTACGTCTTGAATATGCATTATAACATGGCTCAAGAGGGGTGTTGAATATTTTCAAAATTTCATTAATTTATACTAGAATATTTTTAAATAAAGTTTTCTCAATTTGCTTTTATTCATCCTTATCTAATTTAAATAGAACTTTGAGTGAATCATTGTAACACAAAATTATGTCACTATCAGACTTATAACAAATCTCCATTTTAATCTAACTTGTAATAGAGGGGGAAAAAACACATTAAAATTGATCAATAAAAAACTCAATAGTATTAACTTCGTATTATAATGGATTGATAATAAGGAACTCAATAGTATAACATTCTTTTCATAGTGGTAGTATTTTTAATTAATTTACACTACGACCTATTTTAGTTTTAAAAATTAGGGAACACTTAAATAAAGAGAGAATCAAAACAGTTGAATCATATTTAACTATTGTTGAAAAATTCTAAAAGAATTCAAATCAAATGATTTTATATCAAGAATAGTATTGCAAACACATGTTGGAGTCATCATAAATTATATTGATATACCTTACAAAAGAGTATTATACGAGAGTTGAAGTTTAGAATTTTGCATGAGGTCACCATAATGCGATTTTTTTTTTTTTAAAGTACAGGAACTGTCAATCACACTAGAAAAACCCTTGAAAAAAAAATTTAACCTTGGCAGAAGACGACGTCTTTTAGTTTTGGTAAAATTTAATGTTGGTAAGAGTCTTTAATTGCGGCAAGAATCTTTAATTGCAACAAGATATATGTCTTCCAAGTTATATATAAGTTAACGTTAACATAAACTAGTTAAACTTAATTTAGTGGCCCATTCCTATATAGCACAGAATGTCTCACAAACAAATAGGCCAAAAAAAATTAGGTTAGGTGGTAGCCAACTATTGGAGGCCTAAGATAGTACAAGTTTGGTTGATCCACATATATCATAAACTCTTTTTATATTTTTTAATTTATATCAATTGCTTTAATTACGAAATATATATTTTCCCTTATCAATTTGATACATGTGGCACTTAACCATTAAAAGTGTAAGTTTGGTTGATCCACATATATCATAAACTCTTTTTATATTTTTTAATGTATTCAATTGCTTTAATTACCAAATATATATTTTCCCTTATCAATTTGATACATGTGGCACTTAACCATTAATACCCATTTTTTTAATCATCATCTTTCCCTAGTTTGGTATTATATTAGATGCATTAGATTGAACTAGTACATCATTACTACTTTAATAACTCCTCAGTGTTTTTTGTATGCTTGCGTTCAATTGATTGGGTTAGGTGTATTTATTTTCATTTTGCTTATCCCATCTAATTGATAATATTTTGTAGTGTATGCCATCTAGGAGTGTTTGTATGAGCTTGTTACAGACCTGAGGTGGGAAGAGATTCTAGTATAAGGCTAGAGTGTGCTGGTTTGGTTAGTGCGAGACTTTAACATTTTGTTTCGCCTGCGTGCCATCGTATACAAGTGTGGTTTGTATTGTATTAGTTTTGTTTGTTCTGTTTACCTTGCTTTTATTTATTGTGTGGCCATAAGTTGGTGAAAATGAATGGGTAAGTATTGTTTTATGGTTATAGTTGACAAGTGAAAGTCTTTAAATTTATTTATGGTTAATATTTTCTTTTATATTGTGCCTTAAATGTTTGGGATTATTCTAAAGTACGGCATGTCACCTTCCGGTTTTGGGGCATGACATTTAGTGTTATCAGAACATGGGTTTGATTGATCATGTGTCTAGTTATAAGCTAAACTGTTATTGTTAGGACCATGATATTAGGGATTTGGAGTTACAAGGAACTCAAGGTTTAGGACTGGCAACCCTAGGCTGAGAGTTATTGTGAATCTTTGTCTTTAATTCATGTTTAGGTGAGGAGTGGTTGAAATGTGTGAGATGTATCCTAGTGGTTAGTTTATCGGTTAAGAATTAACTTGTGATATATGTGATACTTACTTTTTTTGAATTATATAGGATCATGCATCTAAAGTAAACAAGCAGAAATAGGTAATTGTGGCATTAGAGAAGGATACATATGGCCACGAAGATGTACTAGTTATGATCAGCCTGAGGAACCGATTAAGATTTATCAGGGGTTGAGAATCAGAATGAGCACAGGAAATCTAGAGTAGGGGAATCCTTTAGTGGGGCCCGAAAAAATGTTCAAAGGTAGATGGATAAGGGACCATTGCAACCACAGTCACCGGTTCTTGATTGGGCTACAATAGCTGCTATAGTTGGTGAAGCTGTTCATGTTGTCCTTCACACCACTCCAAGAAACCAAAAATGTTGATTATTACTATATGTAGATAAGGAAGGTGGGGATTCCTACATATGTGTTGCACAATTTCATATGCAAGTCTATCTATACGTTATAAGTAATAAAGTGGTAAAGTAAAGTTTATTCCCACAGAGACTGTACTCGGGACTCGTTAAGTACCAAAATTAGCATACTTTTAACTCTATCCAAATGAATTAATGATTGAGTGGAAAGTACAAAATAAAGAAGATTCAAATTAAACAGTTAAGGAAATAAGGATTAAAATCAAGAATAAAAGAGCTCCAGGTTTCATTTATTGGTCGTCAATCCAATTGAATATCTTGTCTCAGTTGTCTCTCAATTTTTTATTTAAGTTTACTAATCTAGGGGTTATGACAAATTACATGGTGCTCACAAAATCATGCAATTCTATTAATCTTAAACAACTCACTATATATCTTTGTGAATTCGAGTTTCTTTTAACACATTTAGAACTGACGCTACTTTGATTACCTAGGGTGAATAGGTATATGACTATCCTATTCACAAATCAGCTCATTCAATTGTTGAGTTAACCAAACCTACGCTATTCAAACCTGGCATAATCCTAAATCATTCTTCGTCAAGTTTTGACTATTGTTTACAATTCAATCTAGAAGGTGATTAATCAACTAGAAGCATTAAGCACAATTTGATTAGCAACATTGCAAACAGAATCAAATAGGGATACACGATTTCAATAAATTTTTTTAATGAAAACTAGAAAATAAAATAATAGAAGATAAATTTAGTACATAATTAGATATAAATGAACCATTGCAAAGAGGTCCACAATAAATTCCATCAACTAGATTACAAGGAAAAAGGGTTAAAGAAGAAAACTCTTATAGAAGTTTTGATCTTTAGTCTCTTGTTTGATTGTAGCCTTGAATTCATTGACAGCTCCTCTCGATGTAAAACTAGCCTAAAACTTTCTATGTTATGTTAAAAATACCTTAGAATACTTATTTATAGAGTTTCCTAGGACTGTACAAAGTTTTATGCTGAAATAAGCCCCAAAGAGTCCGCAACTCACAAAATTTGATTTGGCTTGTTTTTGGTGTAGCCTAGGTAATATCGCCTCTCCCAAGTTCCCAGGCATGTTTGTCCCTAGAAGGTAGGGGTTGGGTGTGCCTGCTAGGCGTGCCAACATCAGTGTGTGGGTTCACCATTTTCGCTTTGTTTTACTCCGTTTGACTCCCAAAACATTCTGATCTTACAAAAACACATTTAAACACATAACAAATGTACTTAAACACTAAAGACACATAAACTATTATTTTAGAATAAAGACCCTGAAACACCAAAATGCCCCAACTTACACATTTCAAAACTCAGTTAAAACCCTAGGAAGAATGCATGCACATAATTCATTTTTGGAGAGTTAACATACCTCCGCACTTAAAATTTTGCTTGTCCCAAGTAAAACAAGAAAAACAATATACAAAACACATTAATTTTGTTTCCATGTATCAATTATCATAACAAAGGAAACTAAGAAACTAGAGAAATGAACTCAACATGTATATAAAAGAAATTTGACAATCAACCCCAAATCATCATGAAGGGGTTAATATCTCTACTATACATTCTGAGCTTCATGTTACTCCTCCCAAGCGACATGTCAGGTCGAGGGCATCCCAATTAGATTGACTGGAGTGGATGATTAATCATCTGCTTCTCACATTCCGTGAATAGCCGAGACATTGAGGAATAGCCAGAAAAGCATTTCGGGAATATTCACAAAGAAAACTGAGTAGCAGGTAACACTCACTCACTAATCAACGAAAAACCCGTTGACCAAAATCTTAATAAGTGATAGACAAATTGGAAGCAATTAGCACACAAAATACTTATTAATACAAATTAAGTCAAACCAAGGATCAAGTAAGTCTTCAAACCTTGTAATGTAGGCTAAGTGATATAGGTGGGATATATTTAGATATACGTAGCTCAAATCCCGTTAGATATGCTACTGAATAAGTTCGAACCATAATACTCAAGAACATCTCTCAAACTACCATATTATTTAACCAAATACTCATTAAAGGCAAAGATAATACCTTCTTTGTCACAACTAGAAGGAATTTCCAGATTTTTTATTCACAAACACTAAACACTTCATTTTTGTTTCTCTATTTCTTCACATTTGTTTCTTTCTTTTCAACACAACTTTTTCTTCTTCTTGTTTTTTTCAACATAACGGGGGATCATTACAAACATCAAAGTCATAAACATGACTTTTTCCCCAACACAACACTTCTTTTCTAACTAACCACCATTATATCACATCCATACTATTGATACACAAAGAGACCAACACTAACTAATTAAGGTGATAGTTAGGAAGAATGGTAAAACCAAAAGGCAATTTGGCTAAAATTATATGGTTATCAAGAAAAAAATAAGGCTCATAAAGCTTAAAAGTAGTAACTAAGTATAATTTATCAAATAGGTAGGCAATTTGGCTCAATCAGCCCAAAAAAAAATATCTAAATGACTTCCAAGGTTCAAGTTTCAATTGTAATTTGCAAGTATAAAATCATACACAATTCCAATGAATACCACAAGCTAAACAAAATTACATGGCACAATCATGATCCCCACAAAACACTCATAAAAAATTATCTAAACTCTCACACTTCTTCACTCAAGCGAGCATATATGTCTATAGTGATAATACGTCCACAACTCAAAGGTTTCAAAAAGTAAAGAAAGCTTATATACACTTTCAATCCAAACACTCTAACAAAAAATAGTCCACTTGAAACGTATTTAAACTCTTGAAGCATAGTCACAAAAGTCAATGAACACACAAAAATTACTAAAATTAGGAAATCTATTTTTTACCCCTCTACAATACTTCGGCCATAGAGTGTATATAAATCTTGAAATCTATCATCCAGTAGTTAGGGAATCTATTATATAGTCAAATAAAACTGCCTAAAAATTAAAAATCTTTTTGAGTTTTCAACAATTTTCTCATAGACATGCTTACACACACACGAACACACACACAAACATATATATAAATCCTACTATAACTCAAAATACCGCCAAACTTACACATAAATCACATAATTGCAAACATTCTCCCCTAACTTAAATGAAATATTGAAGATCGCTAATGTTTCCAAGAAAGTAAACATAATAAACTAAAAATAAAACAAAGAACAGAGGACTTTCCGGATTTGCAGACAATGCATGTCCATCTTCATCTTGAGCTGCACGTTCCAAATTGTATCTCTTACCACTAATCCGCAGAAGTATCGTACATAGATAATTTAACACTATTAATATAAAATCAATCTAAACTATAAAAGTGAAGCTAAAATAATAAAAAGTAAGAAACTTGGGTTGTCTCTCAAGAAGCGCTTTGTTTATAGTCTATGGATAAACTTTTGCCAAGTCATTTGAATAATATCAAGGGCTTCAGATGATCCACTCCGCCTTTCAAAAACTGATCAAGAGACTTTCTGTCCATAACCAATTTGCCTTCCCTCTAGCTTATTGGAGGTAAGTAAAGATCCTAAACATGAAAATCTACCTCTCAAACATTGCTTCCAAATTTTATCTTTAAACCTAACCCTTTTTGTAAACTTCTTATTTCTCACTGTTCTTTTTCAATTTGGTGGGTTGCCATTTTTGCCTTGTCTAGCACGTTTATAGGAAAATTCCATTATGGTATCTAGTACCCTAATAGTTTTAAAAACTTCAAACATGATCTTTGATAACTCTAAGAAATTAGGGTTATTGTATTATTTTTTGTATGGTTTTTGCATTAATTTTGACAATTTTAGCGTTTATATGCTTATTTTCATGCATATCTATTTCTATTTTTGTGAGTGTTTTATTAAGTGTTCAAGTGTTTATTTTGATGTTATATTATAGATATGAATGTGTTTTTTTGTTCTACACTCACGGAGGAACAAACGGTGCGTCAATCAGACGTCGAACAAAAATTTTAGAGCTAAAATAGCAAAACAGGAGCAGGCTGGAAAGAGGAGCTCGTCTCAAGCGAGATCAACAGGAAAATTGCTCACTTTAAGCAAGACTTGGTAGAATGGAGTTCGCATGATGCGAGCTATATCCGGTAGTTTTGCATATTTTAATGTTTTTAGAATTTTAGGCTGTTCGTTGGGCCTGTTTTGATGCGTTTCGAAACTTATTCAGAACCCTACATTTTGAAACTCATAAAACCTATGAATAAGGGTTTCTAGGACCTTCAAATTAGGTTCTCTTTAAGTTTCCCTTCGGGGGCTGCAAGGTTAGACTATGGTTTCATTCTTTTCCAAGAAGAATTGAAGAGAAGATTCAAGATTGTCAACCTTGGACCAAGAACTTATGATTCTTCATTAGAGAAGCATTCTTGAACATTTCCAAAATTTTGTTATGCTTTTTAATCCCAGTGTCATTGCTCTTAATCATTTGCCTTCAATCAATGTTCTTTATTTGCTTTTTTAGATTAATGTTTAGACCAGTACTTGCTTTTAATATGCTCTTTTGTGTCAATATTTTTATCCATGTTCTAATTTGTAATGAGTTAAGGTTGGGCACGAGTGATGCAATTTTCCATGGGTTAGTCTAAACGATCATCAATTGGAATAATTATAATTATTGGGTAATAATTAGCATAACCCATTGGCAATTCAAGAATGTAACTAATTCTTGTTTTGGTTAAGTTAGCTGAGGTGATACAAGAGTTGATCCCCCATCATAGATCAGTATTAATTGTTAGACTAATTCAATTCACAATCGAAGCTAGATGAATTAATTAGTTAGTTCCTAATAATTGTATACAGACAAAACTCCATTAAATTAAATTAGGACAGACAAAAATATACCCCTAATTAGTTGATTTGTTAGTATCCAATTGTGTGAGAGTTTGAGGTTAGATTGATAATTGGGAATTGAACAGCCATTCATTATAATTAGACCGATTGATATGAAATTTGATTATTCACTAGAAATTACTAGCCTTGTACCTAACCCATCTTCTTAAATATTTGAAAACACTATTTTATTATTTAGCATTGTTTAATTGCATTCATTCAATTCCAATATAATTTTTAGTTTAGTTTAATTAAATCTCTTCCATTGTCGATTCTTCAAATAGCGTTCAAGTCAAATAATTAGTATTTGGTTATAAACCAATCCTTATGGGTTTGACCCCACTTCTGCTATATACTATTTGATCCCGTTCACTTGCGTGCATTATCTAGTTAGTAGTTTGATTAGGTGATTATAAATTGTATAATTAGATATTTATGTATCAAGTTTTTGGCATTGTTTTCGGGGATTAACTTTTTGGTAATATCTGTATAAGTTGGCAAGAATACTATTTTGAAATGTAAATTGTGTTTTATTTGTGCTAGTGTCATTGTGTGTTCACAATATTTCAAAAAACCAAAAATATTTTTCTTTTTCGTGGTTTGTATTATTTTATTAAAAAGTTCAAAAAGATTTTCCCTTTTTAGTGGATAGTTTAGGCTAGCTACTAGTCTCAACTCTCCCATTTTTCATTTTTGTCTGTATTTTTTTCCGTGTTTGTTTTTGTGTCGGTTTTATAAGAACATTCAAGACATGAATTGAAATCAGTCATGCCAAGGATATTGTCAACTTTGTGATTATAAAGACATGTCTAATGAGCATGGGTTTTTATGATGTTTTAGATGCACTTAGGATTAGTTATCACAATTTGTCAACCAATTAGTAGCCTTGGTAGAAAAAATAAGTAATTTTCATGCTAATTCAATTCCTTATGATAGTTTTTGTTGTTATGCTTTGCAAGTAACTATGCTAATTGGAATACAATACAATCCCTACTCTTATGATTATTAAATGGGATGGTCTGACCATCTAAATTCTTTCTCAAACTATAAAGATTATCCTTATTCTTTTCCTACACCTTAAGAGTTTATGTATGACCCAATGGAGCCCTATAATGAATATCCATGGTCCCAATGATGAATGCTACTCAATGGAACTCCCGTGACCAACCAAACACCATGGAAGCGTATGGTGAAGAAACTCAAATGAATAATTACTACTCATCCTTATCTATGGGACAATGCAAGTTTGGGGAGAATAGCATTCATGAAGACTCTTATGATTGCTATGGTTATGACTACATTCAACCACTACCAAATCAAGATACAGAAGATGCTAATGCAAGATTGGAAAGGAAGATGATTGCCTTTATAGACAGCCAAGACGAATCTTTTAAGCGCCAAAACAAATCTTTAAAGCACCAAGACGAATCCATAAGAGATTAGTAGACCAAATTGCTAAACTTGCATGTCTGTTGATGGGGAAAGTTAAAGGGACTCCTACAATGGTCACAGACAAAGGGAAGGATGGTCGCCTTTTGGTTAATTTTGAGATGACTGGGTCATGGAGCATGAGCAATGAAGATGAACCAACTGTTTGCTTGGATCATTCTATCACTCATTCCATAGAGTTTCCATTCGATGTTTTGATAAATTTGGTTCGAGTAATGGATGATGTGGGGTATCTACTAGGAGTTAGGGATATAATGAATACATATGACAGTCTTTCACATTTCCTTGGGAAGTTCAGATATGATATACAATGCATACAACTGAGAAAAGATTACAATATTCTCGGTAAGTTGCCTGGGCTTTACTAGGAGAGTGTCTTCTTTTAATTTTAGCTTTTATTTGTGCTTTCTATATTTTAGTTTAAGAACTCGGTGGGGTAATAAGGCCTTGAAGCCTTGTGACTAGTTAGGTTTATGTGTTTTATGTTATGAACTATTTTTATTATTCTTGGATAATGTGTTTTTAGCTGATGACAAATTAGTCTAACTTAACAAATGAAGATGTATTATATGCTTACTTGATGAATTGTGGTTGTCATGGAATTCTTGATTGAACTTAAAATTGGTTGTTGCTACTTGATCATAGAACTTCTAGTTTTTGATACATTATCTTTGCTAGTTGAGTAGTTTGATGAGAATTTTTTATGAATGCTTGATACAGATTTGTTAGTATTGGCTGTTGAGTATTTTTGAAATTAATTATGCGCGAAGCTAAGTTGGGGGTATGAATTGGGCACTGTAATCTCTGTTTTGTGTTAAACCTTGTTACCCATACTTAATGATTTTTAGTTTTATTTGAATTGGTGAACCCCATGAAGTCCTCTCAATGATCCCGACTTAGCATGGCTATGTTCGTTGAAAAAGGAAAAACAATTTTTAGGACTGATTTTTTTCATTAAAGCTTGCTTTTATATAATTCACTTAAAATTACTCAGAGCTCAGTAATGTTCGGAGTGTATTGTTGATGAATTTCGTAGTTGAAATTAAAACCAAACTTTTAAGTTGAATTTTGATCATTTAATTGCATTCATATTCACTTGTGTGGATCTTGATCCTAATCTACTAGACCTTGTTGATCATTCAACTATAAGTGGTTCTTTAGTGTTATGTTTAGTTATGTTTTTGTGTTTATGTGATGTTTCGTGTTTTGGGGTTAGCATCTGTTTTAAAAAAAAAAAAATTTGAGAAAACATTTTCAGAAAAAACCCAAAAGATTTATTTCTTTATTTATTTAGTGGCTTAGTAGTAGACAGTATCAGTCCTGCGAATCTAACTATTTGAAAGACTCCTTAGCTACCGAATGGCAGCCTTCGACAATTTTATACCCTTTTTGACATCCCGAAGTATTGTGAGGGTTAAAAAAATATTTTTTTTGTTTTGTTTTTTGTAGTATTTGTCTTCATTAACTTTTGTGATTATGTATCAATAATTTAAAAATGTTTCAAGGGGACTATTTGTTAGAGTTTTTAGATTGAAAGTGTATGTAAGTTTTCTTTGTTTTTTGAGCCCTTTGAATTGTGAAAGTGCCATCATTATACACATATATATTCCCTTGAGTGAGAGTGTGAAAGTGAGATAATTTTCGATGAGTATTAATCATGATTGCCTTGCGATATTTGTTTCACTTGTGACGTTCATTGGAATTGTGTGTGATTTGTTGCTTGCGAAGTATGAGTGAATTTTAGACCAAGGAGATTATTTAAGCAAGTTTTTTTGGACCGCTTGAGCCAATAAGCCAACCTAATTGACATTTTATCCTTAGTATCCTCTTCTGAGTCTTAATAGCATTTTTCTTTGAATAACTATGGTATTTTAGCCAACTGACATTATTATTTTACCATTAGTTTCTACCCATCACCTTTGTTAGTTAGTGTTGGTGGTACGCAACATCAATACTATGGTTGTGATGTAATGGTGATTAGATGGAAATTAAATGTTTTGTTTGGGGAAAAAGTCAAATACGGCCTATTTATTGCAAATCCCTTATGTTATGTTACGTTGTGAAAAAGAAAAAAATGTTGAAAAAGAAAAGAAAAAGAAAGAAAAAAGGAAAGGAATAAAAAAAGAAAGAAAGAAAGAAAAGGAGGACAATTCCTTCAAAGTTGTGTCTAGTGTTGTGAATAAAGAAAGACAAATTCCTTCTAAGTTGAAAAAAAGGAAGGTACATTTTTGCCTGCTTAAGTGTTAGTTGGTTAAATGCTGTGACTGTTTGGGGGTTGTTCTAGAGGATTATGGTTCGAAGTGATTCACTAACGTATACAGGTGATATGAGCTACTTTTATCCAAATATATATCCTACATTTATCCCTAGCCTACATTATAAGCTTTAAAGACCTATTTGATCCTTGGTTGTGTTTAGTTCATTTTTATTAGTAAGTATTGAGTATTGTGTGTGCTAATTTCTTCCAACATTTTTGTCACTTGTTGAAGTTTTATACAATGGATTTTTTATCAATTAGTGAGCAAGTGATATCTACTTTCATGAGTAGAGAGTGAAACACTTTCATAATGATGATTTAGGGTTGATTAGTAAAGTTCTCTTATGTACATGTTTAGTTCATTTCTCTACTTAGTTTGTTTTGTTATTATTGTTGATACATGAATAAACTTAATGTGTTTTATGTGTTTCTTATCAAGTGTTGTACAACTCGATACCACGGTATGGATTTAAAAAGAAGGATTTGAAATCACGGTATCAAACTTCTGGCATGACCCTTGCAGATGAGATCCTGGCATCAATTTTGAAGAAGAAAAATTCGAAACTATGGTATCACTTCAGGGAAAAGTTTTGCAGATGAGATCGTGGTATGGACTAACCAAGCACAAAAATGACACTATGATATCAAACTCCTGGGGTGTATGATGGATTTGAGATTGTAATATTAGTTTCAAGAGTAACTTCGTGATATCACGATCTGAGAACTTATTCTGGTAAAGGAATCTAGAATTCAGATTGGCTATCATTTTCAAAGAAGGCAAATTCTATTTTTCTGTCTGAGATTTATCAGGGGTATAAAATAGGCCTTAGCCGAATTTCAGCAACCCATTTCATTTCTCCCAATTGTAATAGCCTAAGCCCTCTTTCTTTTCTCTCCCTACGGGAATTCTCCTTCCCCTTCCACCAATTTCAACCAATTCATCTAAAAAAGAAAAATTCAAGCCCCTCCTACCCAACTGGTTCATCTGAAGTAGTCAAGAAGCACTTAAAGAGCATTCTAGAGGTGAATTTCACAGTTCAAAATGATCAATCAACTTTGCAATCCTGTGGTAAAATTGTTCCAATTTTTTCCAAGGCCATAAGATTCATGGTTAATTTTCAATTGAACATCTTTTTGGGTGTTTCGGACAAATTTGTGAATGTTACTGCTTTCACTTGAATTGAATTGGGAATTATTGATTTTTGGAATTGGATGTTTTTAATTGTTTTTTTGGACTATGTTTGAGCTGTTAATTGTTGAAATTAATTGCTTGAACATGACTATAGCTAAGAGAAACGGAAAATGTGTAGCTTCGACCTCAGGAACCAAAAAGAGAAAAACAAGAGAGCTAGTAGTTGAGGCCATTGATGCAGAAAGATTTGCTATTAAAAGGGCTGAAGAGGTATTTTCGAATAATAAAAAACATCCCATTATAAGAGAGAGGGTTTGATTTATCCATATGAGGGCATAAAAAAAGAAATAGAGGCACAAATTCGGGCACGTAAATGAGAATGTTTTGTCTAAGTTGTGGAACCGAGATATACTAACTTGGTTAAGGAGTTTCATTGCAATTTATGTTATCTTGTAAATGGTAAATGCTAAGTTAGGGGTAAACTAGTAGATTTTAATTTTGAAAAGATAATTTTTTTTTTAATTTTTTTTTTCAAATTATACTCTTTGACTGATTTTTGTGAAGACGAGTTCCAGAGTTTCATGACCGGTAGCAAGGATATGGATATAATCAAAGACCAGTTATGTTATGAGAATGTAGCTTGGAAAATGAATGCAAGGGATGATAAGGTTTTGAGATTCCATTAGAGTGGTCTTCAATTGTTATAAAAAATATGGTTTTACTTTGTCAGCTGCCGTATTTGGGGTTCTAGTTTAGTTAATCATGTGCAAGAGGATCGGCATTTTTGGCCCATGCAGGACCATTAATGTGGGGAGCATAATCTGACAAGGCTTCTTAAGAAATGGAGATCACTGTCAAGTTGATCAATCGACGCCACCACCCACTTCACAAGCACCATACATTATATGCCAATTGGGAATGTCTTCAACGCCCTGTAAACTGATAAGGAAAGGCACGATCTTTACAATTATTGGACTTATAGTCACATGGTACAAGACAACAACCTTGCCCTTACTTCCAATAAACCAGCCCATCTTTATTACTGATACGGTCCATGGAATCGTACTCTATGTAATTATCAAAATCATTAAAAAAAGCCATCTTCCTGGGTTGATAAGCCGGAACATCCTCTTGTGTATGACATTCATCGTTATTTGGCCCCAATTATCAAGTCAAGCATTAAATTTTTCAAAAATTATTTTAGAACTTACGTTGAGTAAGTTTTGGAGTTTTACCACTTATAAACTTAATTTTTGAATCTATTTTGAGTAAAACTGTTTGAAGCATGTTGTTAAGGACTAAAAATTTGTGAAAAAACAAAATATGGCACATGATTCAACAATTCAAAATCAAAATAATTGTCAAAATTTAAGTAAATAGTGACTTAGCGATAATAATTTATATGGAAAGTTAAACCTGAAAATCGCTACATGTTAAACAAGTGGACCAATAGATAGGTTTTTTTTTTTGGTTACTTTGAAAAGATTTGAGGTATCAAAATCAAAGTACTTAATCTTCTTTGAAATTTTATGAAAATTGAGAAATAGAAATACATATAGGTCTTATATTCAATAGTATTTTCTTGGATTTTTAACTTAACAGAATTTGAAATTATGTATTTGTATCTTAAATATAGATGTTTAGTACATGCTAATGAATATATATAATCTTTTATCATTTTTCATGATGAAGATGTTGAATGAGAGCAGAAGAATCTTACTATTGGTGTTAAATATTGTTCTTTGTTGTGAAAGACAATAATGGGAAATGCTTTCTTAAAACTTCAGTCTCTTGTGTTTGCTTTAAATAGTTAGGATTGTTACGAATATAGAAACGTGTTGCATTATGCTTTCCACTGTTAAGATGGCATGAACATTTATTTAGGACAATTTCATTTTACCTTCTAAGAGGATTGGAATGAATCCTGAGAATAAATGACTTTGTGGCTATTGGAATGTTAATAGTTGTTTGTTGGAAAGATATTTAGATTTTAATATGTCGTTTAATGAAGATGTTGCCGGAAGGATATTAAGGTTCTGAATTGATTATGTGAAATCAAGATACATTTGATAGATTTAATAGATGAGATGGTGAAATATTTGTTTATAAAACTACTAGAGAAACTTGAATATATGGATTTTTTTGTCAAGAATGCAATTCGTGTATATAGGTGTGCTTTTATCAAGAAAATGTGTTTGCCATGATCATCCATGTGTTTCAAAAACTATTTTTATATAGTAATTTTATATTGTCTAAGTTGTTTGTCATTGTAAAAATACAGTGACGATGACGGGATATCAAGATATTTAACAAATCTAATTATGTGTCAAAAAATTATTAAATATAAATAATGATCCTGTAACTATGTCAGGGCAGCATTAAATTGCAATGGTTTAATCACCGTGATTATAACACTTTTGTCACTTCCCTCAAATAGTAGCAAAATTACAGTGAAAAACTTAAAGAGTATATAACAATTTTTACCAAAATTGTGTAAAATCTATGACAAAAAGTTATTGTTATAGTCAAAGGCTTGTGATCAGTTTATTTGTAATGCCTGTATCTTATAATGCCTACCCCTCGAAAATCATGATAATTTTGTTTTAAATATTTATTCTCACAGATTTTTCACACTTTTGTCCTTGTTTTGGGTATATTGAGTAAAATCATTTTTTAATAGTGAAAGGAATTCTATTGTGAAACATTGGATGTAATAAGCTTGAACCACTGACTCTGGGGGTTTTGTAGGTTCACAAAATTATCACCAGAAATAATGCATTTGTTGGTAAGAACTTTTCGGGAGTAATAAGGATCCCAGTCCAAGCACAAACTTGTCCCAGATTCATCTTCGGTGGCTAGTTGATACTGGGAGTTCAAAGCAAATTTCCACATGGTTTGATTGCTGTTACAATCATTTGTAAGAGTCACTGATAAGCCATTCCCGATTGCCTTCAAACACAACTCGGTTCCCAGCAATCTTATAGGACTCCCCTCTCCTTGATGAGTCCATTTACTCATTCCCCAGCACTCACTTATATAAAGCTCATTGTTGGTTGCACGAGCACATCTATACACACCCACTTAATGAGTGGTACAATATCAAATAGTTTTGATTCGAATATGGATCTGCACATGAAATTAAGAAAAGTTTGACTATCTCCAAGAAATATAATTTAGTTAATTATTTTGACCTTTGTGACTGTCAACAAAATAATAGTATAATAAAGTGAAACACCTTGAGATTTAAGTCTCATCATGTTCGAACTTTCTATTTTATTTTTTTCCCTATAAGCAGTGATAATATTACAAGTTCAACAAAGCACATAATAGTGGGATAACCATACCATTCATCCAATTGATAGTGTCATACTTTCTTTTTGAGTAAATTACAAAGAATCCTTATATGATTTGAGTAATGTTCAAATTTTCCTTCGATGATTTGCAAAACTACAATGCACCCCCATTTGTTGTTGTTTTTTTTTTGTCTGTAAAATAGATAGAATGTTAAATACCTAACGCATTTTGGGCAAAAATTCAAAAATAGCCATGAGTCTAGTACCCATCCACCAATCAGAAATCCGGTTAGATGACTCAACTGAAAGGATATGCTATATTTTATGTTAAATACAAAATAACAATGATTAGAGATTTTACATAACATCCTTTAAATCCAAATATTTCAGCACCCAAACAGTCACTTAATAGAATATTTAATAGTTTCACTTTAACCCAAATTATAAGGGGACAGATTATAGATTTACAAATTATAGGGTAACTTGAATTTTATCCAAATCACAGACAAGTTCCCTGTAATTCATCCTTTCTTTTTTTTATATTTTTCTACTTTCCACTTCTGCCATAAATTTCACTGGCAAAAAGTAATGTTAAGTTAATTGGTAGGGCCTCTACAATTTTGATGTCATATATGATTAATATCTTAATAACAAAAAAAAATAAGGAATTGACTACTATTGCTTTGTTGCATATGCTGGGTCAATGACTATATATCCGACTTACAAGAAAAAGGTAAACATAAGTTTTTGGTTTCACCATCAATTATCCTACCAATATAGCTCATCAAACTTTTGTGTATCCTTATTAATTCAAACTTTACCCGAGAAATATACAAATAGAACATAAAGCAAATTTTATATTGTCTAAGTTATTAATCTATGGTTTTAGATGCATAAAGTGAAATGTTCGAAATATGATATTTTGGACAAATTGAATAACACTGATGTGTTAATATAGACTGCCTAGCATAGATATTTTAGTCTGATTACATACCTTGAATCTTTCTCTGTATAAACTGCAACTTGGAGTGATAATTTGGATTTCTAAGAGGCCTCCAACTGGAATTAAACAGCCCATATGTTTCTTCAGGATCTTGTTGTCCATCTCTAAGGTAATAACTTCCTTGTAGAGCCCAGAGAGCCCAGAGAGCCCAGTCAAGATCTTTATCTGCCAAATAAGACATAAAACAAGGCAAGAAGAAGTCACCTGAAGGGTTCCCTCCTAGTTGATCATTACCAAATTCAGTTACGAAAAGTGGTGCAGGGTTTTTCCCTTTGATCAAAAATCCTACTTTGTCCTATAATTCTGATGCTGGTAATATTTGCACAAACATTGTTTATAGGTTGGTTTAACCACCTTTGTTCTTGTCCATCTGAAAATGAGTATCTATGAGTCTCATAAACAATCTTATTTCTAATATTCAAATTCAAACTCCTATTCTTAAGCATCCTAAAATCAAGATCATAGTATAAGCCCGATATAACTACCAAGACATTGGGGTTTCCTTTATGAATTGTTTGAGCTCCCTTCTCAATATATTGATACCAGATGCTTTCATTCACAAGTGGACCACGAAGCTCATTTCTCAAGCTCATTGCCATGACCTGCATATGGTGATGTAAATTCATAACTTTTCATAGGTTGAAAAATAATTTTGACAATATTCAGAAATGAAGGAATGCAGATGTAACAATAACTTTTCATATGGTGATGTAAATTCATAACTTTTCTATTTAGTTTCAGGTATCACTAGCATTATATGGTCAACTTTTTATAGAGCAAAAATTAAATTGAATAAAGTATGTAAACCGTACGAAGGAATGAGGCCTAGGGATTATCAGTTAAGACAAATCGAAAAATGTTTGATTTTGGGTGATTGAAATTCCTTCAGATTGTTCATGGGTTTAGAGGACCATACTTCACTAAAAAATGTTGCTCAACATCGTATCAAAGTCACTATGGGAGATAGAGAATCAATTTCTTTTGGATGGTCAATTATCACTGGAGTTGCCCCTTGTTATAGGCCTTTTTTTTGGTAAAATGGTAGCGGATTTTGGCCACTCAACAAGTGCACTATTATCCATAATGGGAGATGGATATGGATAGAGGGAAGGAGGGCAAATTCTGAGATGCAAATACTTATTCAGAGTGTCTTTGACCTTCTTGCCAAATAAGAGAAAGCCTGACCAAGTTAAATAGTTAGCTCACTCTTTAATTATTTTCACTATGGCATCAATTGTCAAGAAAATTTTTAGAGAAGTTAATCATGGTGTTTATTATATGGATACTAAGTAGAGGAAGATTGAACAAGAAGAGTATAGAATATCCATATAGATGCTTTTTGTGCATTGTGTCAGCAAAAGATGAAACCATGGCGCATCTAGTTTTTGCATGTCCAATAGCTGTTGTAGTATGGAATAAGATACAAACTCTTTAATTTCTTTTTATAGGGTTCCTATGAATGGCTTCATGATACGAATTAGCTAATTCACTATGTCAATAGTTAGAACTGCTCGTGATCTTTTAAGGAATGGTCTAGCAATCACAGTATATTGAATTATTGTACATGAAAATGTAGAAATGCAGTTGTTTTTCATAGAAAGTGGTGGCTATCCTAGAAAATGACTATCAACATGGAACTCAGGCATGCTACAGATAGTTGGAGAAGTATAAGCAAAATAAAAATGTGCCTTGAACTTGAGCATTTTTCCGTAGATGCAGTTTTTTTTTTTTTTTTTGTATCACTAAAGTTACCCCCCTTGATGTGCAACTTCTTATTTCTTAATCGTCAATGAAGACACTAATTTTTGCCTAAACACTAAAATAGAATTAAAAATCACTTAGGACATGGAAGAAAATGTTCTATCCACGTTTGACTTAATTTCTGTGTTAAAAATAGAAAATGAAGAAATGGACAAAATCTATAATCCTTAGATATGTTTGTGTAGAGAAAAAAAAAATTAGAAAATACATTTAAAAAAAATGCAGCAAAAGCATCATAAAAACAAAGAACATACCATTGGTGTATCCTTATATTTGTTGGATACTATAGATAAGCCTTGTAACCATTCAATAGGGTCAAAATACTTGTCTCCAAAGAATCCATTACCATCAGTATCCCCACAACACCACATTGGTTTGCTAACTTGATTATCAAGTAATACCATTACATTGTTTGAAGCAAGTTCCTCAATCACTGCTTTTTGGGCATCTACAAGAGTGATGTTCAAAAGATTAGGGTTGTTTTGCATAATGCCATCAATGGCCTTCGTGAGGTTCCAATTTTGAAGACTTTGCGTGACTGTGAGATTGGAATAGCGTGTATACATGTCTTAAGTTGCCCATGTGAGACGAATACAATTAAATCCCAATAATGATATGTGCAATGCAATTTCAGACAAGGAACGTTTGTGAAGCCCCTCAGGCAACATGGGTTCCAGGTGTCCAGGCCAATTGGCGCAAGCGAGCTTTACTCGTTCGCCTGTTGAGTCGTCTACAATCCATCTCGAGCTTGTTGACAAAGGAACAGCGTGGGATGAAACTACATAGAAAATAAGAAAAATTACTTGAATTTTTTGCATGGTTTTATGGGTTGTTCAAGACTATTTAATTTAATACTTTCAATAATATATACAAACCACATTCAATGTTCAAAGGTTGACTTGAGAGAAACTTTGCTACAGTTTATATAGGTTCAGAAATTTGCATGTTTTTCTCATTTGAAGTTATGACTACAGATAGGATTTGATTTCTAAAGATGTAGATTATTGAAATTACAAAAGTCTATGGTAGAACATAAAATGAGGAAGTTGTTGATGAATTTCATGAAGACCATGTATATTTCGTTGTCATCTTTCACTACTTTACTCCCATCATTACGTATTAATCTTCATACGCGAAATTTGGTAAAGTGGTCAATTTTTGTCTTTCTATTTTTTGCTCTCTTATGGGGAAACTACTATTTTAGATTTTATTTTCTATTTAACCTCAATCAATAATTATTTTTATCATAAACTGAATCTTTTTGTAATTAATTATATTGGATTCCTAATTGAACTTATTGGTTTCTTTCTTATCCATTATCAACCTTTTCTTTTTTTAGAGAAAAATGAATTTTATTAAAGAGCCAAAAAATCACTTACATATGATGGTACAAAAAGCAAGTCCAAAAGGAGGGTACGAAATATGAATCTAAAATAGCTAAACCAATAATTTTGATGGGAAATTTTATAAAGGCAACTACTAACAAGGTGAATGAATTGAAAAGATCACAAAACTTTGCATGAATATTAGTAGAGTGGCAAAGAAACATAGAAAAACGGAGCTTGATACTGCCATTGTGTATCTATGACTACATCCCCTCCTCCAGTTATGCTTGACTTTTCAAAAGAGGATCCAGCTATATTCAGTTTATGATATCCAAGAGGTAGGGGAGACCAAACACATAGCCTTGTGACCTTGATAGGTCTAGCTTCTAGACTCAGGTGCATACCAATTTGTCCAAGTGAGGTGGCAAGATCAAATGAGATAGAGATTGGATAACCCAAGCATAATACTTGGAAAGTTTTGTTCGCATTGTGAATAATATGGTTACTACTTTCTTTAGTGGAGTTGAAGTAAGATGCACTCCCGCCCCTCCAAAGCTCCAAGCTTACAATAATTGGTAACAGGTTAGAGAGTTCACAAACAGTACTTGGGGCCATCTATCAATGTTATATCATCTGAAACATTAGTTAATTAGTATTCGTCAAAAATCAATTAAAGTTACAAAGTGAGACCAAATAGAGAAACATAAACTGCATTATATAAATAAGTTATCTATTAGTGTATGCCCTAAAGCCAATGATATAATTTTAGGGATAAATTACACTTTTATATTTATGTATATTTTGTAATATGGCATTTAACGAATAAAATATTTATATGTAAAATCATAAGGAGTTATGATGTAATTATATTTTATTCGTGTATATCCCTAATCGTAGTGTATGACACTAGTAGATTAGCACATAAGAGTATGTGGATGCTTATTAAGAATAAGTGCATCGATTGACTCGCTAAGAGTGGTCTCACTTTGTAACTTTAATTGATTTTTGACGAATACTAATTAACTAATGTTTCAGATGATATAACATTGATAGATGGCCCCAAGTACTGTTTGATGTGAATTATTATTCTTCTCACTTTGTAACTTTAATTGATTTTTGACGAATACTAATTAACTAATGTTCGGGTGATAATAACATTGATGAGAAGATAAGATCTGTCTCTTATACACATCTAGATGTGTATAAGAGACAGGTATAATAGAATTTGCCGATCTAATAAATGTCAGTCTAGCTGTAAAGGGCATTAGCCACATCTAGATGTGTATAAGAGACAGATCCTATATACCAATAATATATCCCGATTAATTAATTAATGGAGCCCTGTAATGATACAAATTAGATGTGTATTAGAGATTTATCTAATCCTAATTGATTTAGGATTATAATTTATAATTATAAAACCAATGTGATTGGGAACCTAAAGGGTCACACACTTAAGGATAATTAATTCAGGATTAAAAGACATTTGATAAGTATGAGATACTTATGGGTTAATTTATGAGATAAATTAACTTTTGGGTTTAATTATAATAAGTTATAAATATTAGGAATTAATATGTATCGAGACATGTTAAGAGTCCTAATGATTTTATAATTATTCATATATTCATGACCCAAACTGATTAGAATTTATAATTCCCTAAACCCAATTTGATTGAAATTCTATATTATTATATATATGATATATTATAATATATATATATGGTTAAAAAGGAAGTAGGACTAGTACATTAACGGCTTGGTCAAAAAGCAATAGAAAAATATATGCTAGTACTTGTACGGCTTACATAATATATATGAGATATATATATGTCTAGTCTAGTACTTAGTTTTTTATAAGAAAAAAAAAGTCAACAAAATTCCTTTTTAAATCGTGAGAGTCACGATTGAGAAATAAGGGAGAAATAATTTAGGAGTTAGCACTCCGTGGTTTGAGTTAATCAATCTTGTGAAGATTCTTGATTTAATTATTTGTGTGGATACCATTAGAGGCCGGGCACCTGTGCGGCTTGTGGATCGACGTCCCAAACATATTGGAGATTTTACTGCAATTTAAGGTACAATCTCTACATACTTTTCTTGTACTACTCATAAATTAATCAAGGTGATCCGTGACAGGAAAGTAAACATTTTACAGTTCCGATTGCGTTATATCTGATTTACTTTCTTACAGTGGTATCAGAGCCACCCTTGATTTAATTTATGATTTAGTTGTATTTAGTTGTCATGAATATTGAATTATTCAAATTATATGAATTTTTGAATTTTATTTATAAAATATTGGAGAAATTTAAAAAAAAAAAAAGGCTAGACCCGTGAATTTGATTCACGGGTCAAGCATGCAATTCTTGGTGATGTCATTATGATGACATCATCATGATTGCATAATGTCACTTTTAGTGACATTTATCCCTTTTCGTCGCTAAAAGTATTTAATTAGTTAAATTACTTTTAGCGACAATTGTTTAATATTTTCATACAAAAGGTTTTTCTAAATTTTGATTTTTGAAATCACCAATTAATTTTTGACAATTGTTGTTTAAAATTAATTGACAAGATTTAGAAACTTTCTTTGTTTTAAGGATTTGATTAAAATTTAGAAAGTATAAAACCTTTGAAAATATCTATTTAATTCTAATGAGATTAGAATTAGGTAATTTGTTTAAATTTTAGAAATTTATTATTTTTCAATGAGATTGGAATTTAATAAATGTTCAAAAAATTGTTTAGAAATTGTTTCTAATATACTTTTTCAAATTCTAATATTTAAAGGATTATTTTCTAATGCGATTAGAAAATAATAATTTTTCTCCATAAAATATTTTTTATAAATAATTCAAAATTGATAATTTCAATTAGATTGAAATTATGAAATATAGTGATTCATGATTAGATACTAAATACGGATTTATGCTTTTATTTAATTATTGAATTATTTAATTGCATGATGGATGATTATGGACTTAAGACCAATTTGATTGTGTTTGATTTATTTGGTTCAAATTCGATGGTTGTAAATTTTTAAAAATAGGGCTTGCGTGTTGTGCCTTTCTCTATTATTCTGAATGTAATTCTTTTCGCATCTCAATCCCCTCGAATGTAACTCGAGATTTCTTAACCAATCATGTAATGTACATAGATGTAGGTTAGGGATAGGATTGAATATCTAAAATGTTTAGATAGAATTACATTTGTAATGTACAAGATGATGCAGACGGCGGAAAGGTGCAACCTAGAAGGAAATTTTCAAGAGTTGAAGATTACCCTTAGAATTTGACCACCTAGTTTCCTTCGTGACTCAAGGAAACTAGTTTAGTAAAAGTTCATAATCATCCATGGTTTTATGCATGTTTATTTATTATATGTTGATATGATAATATTGCATGCAATTTGATGAGACCTAATAAAATAAATGAAAGAAAATCCCTCAAATTAATATTAAGTCAGTAAATAAGTTGCCTTCCATTATTATAGCAACAAACGAGAGTTCTTCTTAGATTTAACTTGTTGGGCTAATCCAAGGTTACTCTACGTTGGACATGTTTGAGCTATGAGATGAGATCTCTGAATAATTGGTATGACTTAACTTCGGAGGCATATAATTTGTTGGGTAAACTCAAGGTTATATGTCTTTGAGGCAAAGGTTAGGAGTCACATATGATGTGCTATCAAAGAGTTGATACCTAACTATCTAGGAATTACAAAGAGTTCTAATTGGTAAGAGTTACCTACCTTTCGAAATTATTTTGGTTTGTTGGGTAAACCCAAGGTCAAAATAATTAGATGGGATCCTAGCCCACAAGGGGTTATGTGATAGCTTCCGAATCAATATGTGAGGGTTATTGATTTGAATTAAAATAGTGGGAGCAAAACCAAATTAAAAGAAAGTCCATATTATATTTTGGTTTTGTTTATGCATAAATAACAAATACTTATACTATCTTTATTTATGTGTTGTAGAATATGAGTAATAACGTCAATTTACGTCCCATTTTATATGATAACAAACTCACTGGGCCAAATTTTTGGACTGGCATCGTAACTTGAGAATTGTTCTCAAGCATGAGAAAATTGGCCATGTTCTTGATCAACTGTATATTCCTGATGTCCCAGCGGATGATGCTAATGGAGCAGTTCAGAATGCTTATCGTAAGCACATAGAGGATAATGATACTGCCTCTTGTACATTATAGAACCTATAGTTCGAATTGCGAAACAAACCATGACAATATGGATGCTCACTCTATGATTATTCATCTCAAGAAGTTGTTTGATGAGGAATCTAGGAATGAGAGGTATGAGACCTCTAAAGAGCTATTCCGTTATAAGATGGAAGAGGGTTCTTCAGTAGCAATTCATGTATTGAAGATGATCGGATTAATTGAAAAATTAGAACGATTGGGATTTAAGCAAAATCATGAGTTAAATGTTGACTTAATTTTGCAATCTAATCTGATAGCTTTTCACAGTTCGTGATGAATTACAATATGAATAAATTATCCACAACTCTCACTGAACTGTTGAATATGCTAAAAACTGCTGAGGCAACTATTAAAAAGGAAAAGAAACAAGTGATGGTTGTTGATTCTTCTAATAAGAAGTACAAAAGGAAATCCAAGATTGGTTTTGTGAAAGCCAAGTCTGGGTTAAAACCAACACATGTGATCAAGAAGAATAAAGCCAAGGGTAATTGTTACTATTGTGGAAACGAAGGGCACTGGAAAAGGATCTGTAAGGCTTATATTGATAATTTGAAACAATCTTTCCTTTGGCATCGTAGATTTCGTCATATAAATGAGAAACGCATTTCCAAATTACATAACAATGGTTATTTAGGATCATTTGATTATGAATCATATGATATATGTGAATCTTGTTTACTTGGTAAAATGACCAAATCATCTTTTGTTGGAAAATGTGATAGATCTAGTGAATTGCTGGAGCTAATACATACTGATGTTTGTGGTCCTATGTCGTCAATTCATGCTAGAGAAAGTTTTTCATACTTCATTACTTTTATGGATGATCACTCTAGATATGGTTATGTATACTTATTGAAGTATAAGTCTGAAGCCTTTGAAAAGTTCAAAGAATTCAGGAATGAAGAAGTTTTGAAAAATAACTTGGTAAAAGTATTAAAATACTTCGATCTGATCGAGGTGGGGAATACTTGAACCAAGAGTTTCAAGATTATCTTAAGGAGAATGAGATTCTACCTCAATGGACTCCTCCTTATACACCACAACTCAATGGTGTATCTGAGAGACATAATCGAACTCTATTAGATATGGTTCGATCAATGATGAGTTTTGTAGACCTCCCAAAATCGTTTTGGGGCTATGCTCTTAATACTGCTTCCCATTTACTAAATCATGTTCCATCAAAAGTTGTTGATTCCACTCCGTATGAGATATGGTTTGGAAAGAAATCTAAACTTTCACACTTGAAGGTTTGGGGTTGCCCTACTTTTGTGAAGAGGGTAGAATCTGATAAAATTGAACCTAAATCAGATAAATGCCTATTTGTGGGGTATCCAAAGGAAACGTTTGGATATTATTTCTATAATCCCATTGAGCAAAAGGTGTTTGTCTCAAAAGATGCCGTCTTTCTAGAAATGATAAATTATTTATTCTTGAAAGGGCAAGTGGGAGCAAAATAGATCTTGAAGAAGTTCAAGAAACACAATATGGTATTGATCAACAAATGGAACAAGAGCTTCAATCACATGATGATGTGATTGAGGATGAAGCTATTGATACACAAACTCTTCGTAGGACTACTAGGATACGTTGTGCTCCAAAGAAATTTGAGTTTCTTGTAAGTGGGTACAATGATGTATTAATCATTACGAATGATGAACCTATATCTTACGAAGAAGCATTATCTGATAAGGACTCTCAGAAGTGGCTAGAAGCCATGAAATCTGAAATGGATTCCATGTATGACAATAAGGTATGGACCTTAGTCGATCCACCTGAAAGGATTAAACCCATAGGGTGCAAGTGGGTCTTTAAGAGAAAGACCGACATGGATGGTAATGTGATTACCTATAAGGCGCGATTGGTCGCAAAAGGTTATACACAAAGACAAGGAGTTGACTTTGATGAAACTTTTTCACCAGTATGCAATGCTGAAATCTATTCGAATTTTACTTGCGATAGCTGCATATTATGATTATGAGATTTGGCAAATGGATGTAAAAACTGCTTTCCTTAATGGAAATTTGCAGGAAGAGTGATACAACCTGAAGGGTTTACATCCACAGATCCTAACAAAGTATGCAAGTTACAAAGGTCTATTTATGGACTAAAGCAAGCTTCTAGGAGTTGGAACATCCGTTTTGATGAGATAATCAAAGTGTTTGATTTTATCAAAAATGAGGATGAACCATGTGTATACAAGAAGGTGAGTGGGAGCGCCATTATTTTCTTGATACTTTATGTGGATGACATATTGTTGATAGGAGAGGTATGGTTGTCCAGAAATTTTTTTATGAAAGATTTAGGAGAGGCAACCTATATTCTGGGAATGAGGATCTATAGAGATAGATCTAAGAGGTTGCTTGGTCTTACTCAATCAACGTACATAGATAAGATGCTAAAGAGGTTTAGCATGGATCAATCAATCTACAGAAGAAGGGTTACTTACCAATGTCTCATGGTGTGTACCTTTCTAAAGACATGTGTCCTAAGACAGATGTCGAAAGAGATAGCATGAAAAGGATCCCATATGCTTCGGCTATAGGTTCTATAATGTATGCTATGCTATGTACAAGACCCGATGTCTCCTATGCTCTAAGTGTTACGAGCATCTGTTCCTTCCATTAGTGATCCTATACTCTTGTATTGTGATAACAATGGAGCTATTGCACAAGCAAAGGAACCCATGTCTCATCAGCGATCTAAACATGTATTACGGCATTATCATTTGATTAGAGAGATCATTGATAAAAATGAAGTAAAGATAGAGAAGATCCTCACAGATGATAACATTGCTGATCCGTTCACTAAATCCTTGTCCCAGAAGAAACATGAGAGTCATGTTAATTCATTCAGTCTTAAGCACATGAATGATTGGTTTTAGTGCAAGTGGGAGTTTGTTAGTGTATGCCCTAAAGCCAATTAATTTTAGGGATAAATTACACTTTTATATTTATGTATATTTTGTAATATGGCATTTAACGAATAAAATATTTATATGTAAAATCATAAGGAGTTATGATGTAATTATATTTTATTCGTGTATATCCCTAATCGTAGTGTATGACACTAGTAGATTAGCACATAAGAGTATGTGGATGCTTATTAAGAATAAGTGTGCATCAGATTGACTCGCTAAGAGTATTCCACACGGATTATTATTTAAATGCCAGTGGATTAATCTCTTTGTGATAGTAGTGTAATGGTCCTTTGACTTGAGGTCATGAGTTTATCTTGACTGTGAATTATTATTCTTTGGCTCTATTAGTCGTTACTCTTAATGAGTCGCACATACTGTAGAGTTCGGGTATAATATGAATCATGAGAAGATAAGATATGACCAATAGAGGATTCACCACTCCTTATAATAGGAGAGTATATCCCAGATGACCACTTTTTGAAATACGATTCGAGTAGCATCTTTAAAGTGGAAATAGATTTAAGAGTGTCTTAAATTCTATTTCAAGTGAGTTGTATTTTGGAAAGAAGTAAAATTTGATTAATTCGATAAGAGTTGGCATTATATCTGTATTCTTGAATTAATCGGGATATAGGTTGGTGAAAGGATATTAATTACAGGAGAACTAGTCACGGATGGGTGATGTCGAACCACTTGACATATGATCTCAACACTTGGGTGGTCATGATGCTTTGCTAGAAGCCAATCTTGATCTATAACTGTAAATTAATTAATTGGAGAATTAATGATAAATTAAAGGTGTTTAATTTATCTAATCCTAATTGATTTAGGATTATAATTTATACTTATTACCAATGTGATTTGATAAGTATGAGATACTTATGGGTTAATTTATGAGATAAATTAACTTTTGGGTTTAATTATAATAAGTTATAAATATTAGGAATTAATATGTAAGACATGTTAAGAGTCCTAATGATTTTATAATTATTCATATATTCATGACCCAAACTGATTAGAATTTATAATTCCCTAAACCCAATTTGATTGAAATTCTATATTATTATATATATGATATAGTATATATATATATATATATATATGGTTAAAAAGGAAGTAGGACTAGTACATTAACGGCTTGGTCAAAAAGCAATAGAAAAATATATGCTAGTACTTGTACGGCTTACATAATATATATGAGATATATATTTCAAAATGTCTAGTACTAGTACTTACGGTTTTTTGAGAAAAAAAAGCCAACAAAATTCCTTTTTAAATCGTGAGAGTCACGATTGAGAAATAAGGGAGAAATAATTTAGGAGCTAGCACTCCGTGGTTTGGGTCAATCAATCTTGTGAAGATTCTTGATTTAATTATCTGTATGGATACCATTAGAGGCCGGGCACCTGTGCGGCTTGTGGATCGACGTCCCAAACATATTGGAGATTTTACTGCAATTTAAGGTACAATCTCTATACTTTTCTTGTACTACTCATAAATTAATCAAGATGATCCGTGATAGGAAAGTAAAAGTTTTAAATTCCGCTGCGTTATATCTGATTTACTTTCTAACATTATCTACATACTCTGAGGAATTGCAAAATCACCATTTAGAAACCAAGTTAAATTCCATTAACCTTAGAACATCCAGAGAAAAGGTAGCTAGCCATTTAGTAAGCACCACACAAACATAGAATCTTTGATAGGTATTCCCTTGCTATTTCCAAATAAACTTTTCTCGAAGCGAGCTTGGGATGCTCCTTCCTTTTAGCTTTATACACTAATAATAGTGTAAAATCACCATATGATGCTAGTTGCCAAATCAACTTGTCACGCTCGATTGGATAATTAGAGATTTTGTTGTGAGATCTCCCTCAATTACACATCCAAGAGGTTGTTTCTTACTGTCAACCTTGTTTGTTTTAACATTGTACCAACTTAGAAGCTGACTATGTCAATTGTAATCTCTTTCAAACTACCATAAATGTCTCTGGTTGAAAACAGATAAGCCTTTGATTTTTGAACAATAAGTGAGAGATTTTTCCAATGCCTTCATGACTTTTATGAAGACTTGGATCATTTTTGTAATATTACTTAAAATAGTCTTTTAATTACTGTCAGTGCATAAACTTTGTCTTCAATTCTTAATGGTTTCAAAGTTTTATAATTTTGAAAGTCTCTCATTATTGAAAGCATTAGTTACATTTACCTCCCTTGAGGTTTTTCCAAATTATTTCAATCAAGCCCTTAGGTTTGATCAAATTACAAAATGAATCTTCAAATTTATAAAATCATAACATACGACTGTAGCAATGTCAACAAAATTATACAATGGATATCCACAGATTACCCAAGGCCCTACCTTTCTTTTTTATCTTCATATTTCTCGTCTTGTCTTCTAATTGAAAACTTACTATCACCGTCGACAATATGATTCAAGTATCCATTAAACACCATGAATAATTTTCTTCAAAAACAACCTAATAACCAATTATTTTCTTTTCTTTTTTTAAAGGGAGGGGGGGAGAGGAGGTTATTCTGTATAGCATGCTATGATAAAAATTAAACACTACGGTCCAATGTAAGCTACCCACCACTGCCTCCATTTACCACCTTATTTTAAACTCCATCAATTCCAATAAATACTCTTCCATGGAGATTGCATATAAACTCCCAACCTTATATTAAACCAATCACATATCAAAGTAAAAATGAATATTAAAATGTCAAGCACAAACATTCAAATAAATAATGAAACCTAGATCTTGTTGCATCGTTAGTGCACAATTTCTCTAGTCACGGAATATCATAATTTCTTGCAAGTCCTATTTGATGTGTCAAATTGTTTGCTTTTTTATGGTTTTGTGAAAGAAGAAGATCATGATAGTAGGGAAAGAGCTATGGGATAGAAGAATTGGAGGGAAAAAATGAGAAGGAAGTAAGAAAATGGTAATAGTAGTGGTGGTAGCGGCTATAGGGCAAAAGCATGGATCGTGAATGTAAATGATTGAGGAGGATACAATTGTGTGAATGAGAGAGGCCGATTCTTTTATACTTGTAGTTCCTTTTTTAAGAGCTCTTTCTTGAATTATTTTTTTGTTTCCTATTTTCTAAATTTTGTCATATTTTTTAAAATTTTGTTTATGAATGTATTAGTGCTACTATTATCATTTAGGTGTCTATTTTCCCACAATTCCTTTCTTAATTTTTTGTTGACCTTCTAGTTTTTCATTCAAAAATTGTTAATACTTTTTTATTAATGTGTTTATGTGAAAGATAATTTTTTCATTTTCACCTTTGTTAGTAGAGCATGGATGGTGTTCCTGACATTACAGTTAATTAATATAATTTGGTAAAATCTCAGGGATAGATTGATAATTTGGCCTAGCCTCAAGAAGGCAAATGTAAGTTGCCCTTACCAAAAAGAAGAATCAATTCCACTACTCAAGTTTAAAGTAACCTTTTTGTATTCACACTTTAGCTCCTTAGATTCAACTGATTATAAATTGAATCGAAATAGTTTAAATAGTTACGTTGACTCCAAGTGTTGGTTTTTAGTTCTATTGCAACTTATCTCTTTGATTTATAAAACTGATGAAGACAAATAAAGCTTAAGATGGAAAATCCGAGAGCAAATTCGGACCTAAAACTAGAAAACATGCAACATAACCACGAGCAATATCAAGATTTCATCTCTAAAAGGCCAACTTAATGGTTAATTCACCAAATTGAATGAATGGAGAGAGAGAAAGTATAATCGCAAGAAATAGTTTGTAATTGATTAGATGTCATAAACAAAAGTACCATTACCTATTTATAGACAATGGTTAGGCATAAATGAGTAAGTGAAAAGACAATAATACACTTGATGGTTAACTCATATAACTAAACTTCCCTTTATGAACAGACACGTGGCTAATGCTCATTAGGTGTGTAACTTGTTCATCATGATTCACAATTGTTTAGGGATCTAGGAGAGTTGATTACATTTGACCTTAAAACATAAACAAATCCTTCAACTGAGAAATATTTTCTTTAGATACTAATAATTTATGTAAAACAAAATTGGAAAATTTTATCCTTCAAAAATAGATAATAAGTTTCATTATTACTTATATTACTTCCCTTATCATCTTTGATGAGTACAAAATAACTTAATTTTCTTGCATAAGCCATGGTGATGTAGAGCTTGATTTTTAGCTACTTTTATAGGTGGTTTTCTCTTAGCTTTTACTTTTTTGTTGTATCATGAAAGTTTTAACGGTCATGAAAATTAATTTGATCTTATCTTCTTGTAGTTTATGGTCTTAATGCCAAAAAATTTCCCTAAAAGACCATGGTATATGGAAAAATTCTTTTATCGACCTAGTTTATGGCCTTACTAATAGACCTTGTGGTTTAAACAAGAGTTAAAACATCGCTTTCTCACATCACAGCATTTTCAAAAAGAACAATTGAACATGTTAAGTAATTTACTAGGTGACATCCTCCAACACATTATATCAATTCTTCTAATGAGTAATGTCGTGCCAAGTCGATATTATCCACACGATGGAAATACCTTTTCAATTTCCTTACCAACATTGATTTAGATGACTCTCTCCATCCTCAAAATATATATATTTCTAGTGGTGATGATGACTCGTCAGAAGATAGTTTTAAAATGTTTTGTTTATAGGATGCATTTTCTAGAAAATATGGATAATATATAGAAATTTCATCTAAAGAATGAGAAGTGTATAGAATTCAATGATCAATGACTAGATATGTTTAGCAATCTCCTTAAGCTAATAGACTAGGACTTATTAGATAGAAAAAAGACTAAAGAGATAAAGATGCCTTCCCAAGGTCTCTTCAATACACATAATTCTAAAGAACTTGATATTTATTAGGAATCTTTTTGCACTATACTTTATCTAACAAGTAAATTTAATGGTATGCAAAATGCCTGCAATTTTGGAATTACATGGCTTTGCTGTCAACTTCCCGTAGTTAGTTTCCCTGCCAAATCTTAAAGATCTGCATTTTGAAAGGATAACATTCATTGGTTAATTTGATTCCTTAAGTGTGCTCCAAACCTACTTTGACAATTGTCTCGGCAAGTCATCTCACAACCACGTATATTGGGACGTGGTCCCATGCGTATAAATTGGCTATAATCCTTAGATCAACAAGAATTATTCAAAAGAAAAATTCATTGCCAAATTATAAAAAGTTTAGTAGTCGAACTAAGTCAGTCATTGGATTTGTAGGATTCTAATAGGGATCCCAAACCAACAAAGTAGCATCGTTAGTAAATAATGGAACAAATAAAAAGAAGTATTGTTTCTATCTTCCTATCAACCATGTTCCATAATTTCAAATTCAAAATAATATTTTCATATTGTATTGTGAGAAGAAATTAAGGCTTATTGCTTAATTATATTTTTCTCAAGGTAGTGCCTTAGCTCTCCTTTAATATCTAAATAGAAAGTTCAAATAGTTTTGACATAGCCCATATTCCTTGTGCACTAAAATTAAAGTGTTTTGTAGGTGTCCATGTAATGAAAACTAGACCTAAAATTGCATGATCATTAGGTCTATGCTCCATCCACTCTTTAACGACTATATGTAAGGAAGGCTTTCACTTGACAATGTGGTGCTAATGCAAAATTTTCAAAATTACAAGCTCAATCACCCCAATAAGGGAAACATGAAGTAGGTGCACAAAAAAATAAACCCATTATAGTATGATAAGCAGCGATACTTTTTAACATTAATTTGAAACCAAAGCAAACAAAAATGAATACACGTAAAATACAAAAACAAAATTTTAAAAAACTTTTCCAAAATGGTGCCAATAACAAAGTTTAGATTACCAGTTCATACAACCCAAAAAGGGAAAACATGAAGTAGGTGAATATAAAAAATAACCCATCATAATGACAAGCAGGCCACTTTACAATGTAAATGAAATCCCTAATCACTTCAATAAAATCCAACATTTAAAATATAAATTATGAAAAATAAAAAATAATAATGTTAACCAAGTGCAATCTATGCTTACTCTATTATATCTGAAAATGTTAAACCTAGCACAAAAAATACAAATAAAATACAAATTGTTAAAAAAAAAAAAAAATGGTGCCAATAACAAGATTCTCGATTACAAGTTCATATAACCTAAAAAGATAAAACATGAAGTATGTGAACATATAAAATAACCCATCACAATGATAATTGAAGGCTACTTTACAATCACTTCAATAAAACCCAAAATATAAAATACAAATCATGAGAAAAAAATTGGAAACAATCCCTAATGTTAACCAAGTGCAAGCTATGCTTACTCTATTATGTATAAAGTGGTCAACCCAACATAAAACACAAATACAAATTGTTAAAATAAACTTTTTCAAAATGGTGCTAATAACATGATCTAGATTACAAGTTAATATAACCCAAAAAGGGAAAAATGAAGCAGGTGAATAAAAAATAACCCATCACAGTGATAAGAAAATGCCCCTTTAGAATAAAATTGAATTCCCTAATCATTTAAAAAAAAAAACTAACATATAAAATTTAAATTGTGAAAGAAAAATTTTGCAAACAATAATGTTGACAAAGTGCAAGTTTTGCTTGATCTATTATTTATAAAAATGTTAGAAAAGTGATTATCAATCACTTAGAAAATCAACAAGTCCTATTTAACACTTGTGGTTTGTACCTCGAATGGATACCCACACATAGACAATACGTTTGTGATGTTGCATCATCGTTCTTCTATGGAGGGTGTGCAATTCCTTAGTCCTTATTAGCGGAAGCAATCCAACTACAACAACTAGTTTTTCAACCACAACACTCACCACTGGACTGGAATCGAGGTTTAGAGTTTGGTGGAAATGGTGGGGCAAGAAGGGTTATCAAATGATGGGTTTAATACGTCAGATGCATTGGTGTATAGTAGTAAAAGAATGTCAAATAGAGTTCTATCACTAGGGGCTAATATTTCATTGTTCTAAATTCATTATGCATCAAACAATTTCATTTCACGCAATTTGGGAAAATATTTAAGTTTTGGCCTTCTAAAAAATTACCTCAAGACTTTACAAATATGCGTCAGTTAGAATTGCTATATGCTTAATTAGCAAGGCCTGATTCATCAATTTTTCTTCACTGTAGAATGGACCATTTAATCTTCATCACTCATAGACACAAGTAAGGTTGAGCCCACATTCATAGCATTTTCACCCCTACACATTAAGCATGACAACATTTTTGTTCTACTATTTCCAATTTATATAAATTCATCAGTAAATAGTCAATATCCCAAAAATTAATAGATTCAAGACTGTAACTTCTGATACTATTTCTTTATCAATCAGTGTGCAAATATATTCAACTATACTATCTTAATTGTTAATTTGTCATGATAAATTTTTCAAAAAATGACAAGTCTACTTCACATTTACCAAAGTTATAAACATTTGTAAAGGTCAATAATTCTATTATATAAAGTTATTTAGCCACCTAAAAAGCTTATGTTTTGTTCTTATTCTTCAGGTTTTTAGTGTCTTGTCTATCAAAATTAAGTTTTTTCTATGTAATATGTGTTTTCTGTTCCTTGTGCTATTCAATTCTAATTAAGTGGTTTTAATGTTTACTTATGACAAATTGTGGATTTATTTAGTTTTCAGCAAGGATGGACAAGAGAATATTACAATTTAAAGACTTAAAGATTAGCCATGACATATTGCACAGCTTGAATCTTTTGGGTATCTATGTACCATGGAGGGAAGATGAAGAAGAAACAAGTTGTATCAGGAGCATATGAAGGCCACGTGGACCAAATTCGAAGCATGTGTTGTGGTGCAAGAGGCATGAATGAATGTGTCATAAACAGATTTTGGGCAAAAAAATTTTCCAACTCTTGTACTATTCTTGAAGATCAATTTATGAGTAGTAGTTGGATGAAGAGAATAAATATTATCTACTGGTAGCTAGTCTAATTTAGTAGTATCTTAGAAAGAGTAGAAGATAGGTTCGGTTAGAGAGAGAAAGTTTAAACCCATTTACATTTTTGTTATTTACTTTACATTGTATCTCCTTTGATGTTTTTAATTTAGATTTAATGTCTTGTTCATTTGTATTTGGTTTTCCCTTCTATTTCTTAATTTTATTAAAGCTAATTGCTTTATTTAGAATTTATGGATTTGATTATTCAATTTTTTAATATTTTTATTTTTTCTCTATTTTAATCATCTTATTGTGAACTAAATCCTCCTAGGGTTAGGGCAACTGGACTCTTAATTCCCATATATAGGTTAATTCTAAATTCCTAATATTAGGTTGATTAACTAGACAGATGCTAATGGATTTCAGTGTTGAGTTTGGGAGTTGATCACTCATCTATCTAGTAAGTTAATGAGACAAGATTCGAGATATGAGCCACATTTGGAGTAATTAGTAACTGGTTTAGGATTAGGTTTACTCAAGAGATAGGCATTCAACTCAAGTGGTCGGTTTAAGATTTCCATGTTTGAGTTTTAGCCTTTTAGTCAATTTAGGGTTAGTTGAGAGATCACGTCCCGAATTAGGCATTAGATAGAATTTCTTTGTCACCAGATCGAATGACGATTGGGATTCAAAAATGACATCTATTAATTAATTCCACATAAGTAGTTTGTTAGATGAAACACTAGCCCAAAATTAGGTGAAGTATGCTCTAACCCATGTTCTCCCACTTCATTCAAAACCGTAATTGTGTCTTTCAATTGGTTGATTTTAGTTTCTCTTTACTTTCTTAATTATTTATTTCAATCATTGGTTGATGATTAGGAGCCTCTTTAATCACTATTCAGTTAATTATCTTCAAAATCATCAATTCAGGGTTTTTCAAATTAAACTCAACTAGACAATTAGGTACTTGACAAAACTTTTATTGTGGGATAATACTCTACTCTTATTCTATTAGTTGGTGACTTGTATACTTGCGTATAAATCTCCTAATATTAGGTCAGTCATATTTTTGGCGGTGTTGTCGAGGATACTTCTTGGCAATGTGAAACTATTAGGTTGACTACTAATTTGGATTTTGTTTACTCTATTTTTGTTCTTATTTGAGTTCTTATTTTTGCTAGGCTCTTTGAAACAGAGGTAGTTTTTTCATTATCTAATCCATAGAGCTTCCCATCTTTAAGAAATTCTATTTCAAAAGTTGATAAAAGGAGTATATCAATCATCCCTTCTGAGAAAAAAACAAAAATGCTACCTTTCAACTCAAGCCTTTTAAAAGTCCTTACCCTAAAGGACTCCATCCTGTTTTTTTATCAAAAATTTTGAAACAATCTACCAATAATCTAGTATAAAAAAGGATGGTGTTAAAGCTTGTCTTAGATTCTTTTAGGAACTATCCTTTCCCTAATGGCCTTAATGACACTTAAATATTTTTTATTCCTAAAGTAAAAGGACCTCGACGTATCAAACAAAATAGGCAAAGAAGTCTATATAACACTGCCTATAAGATACTATCCAAAGTATTGTTGAATAGGATCAGGCCTGTTATGAGCAAGTTGATCCCCCCTTCCCCCCATCAGGCTAGCTTCATTCCAGTCAGAAGTGTAGCAGACAAAATCTTTATTGTATAAGAAGCAATCTTCAAAATTAGGCATGAAAAAGGGAAGAAAGGTATTTGTGCTATAAAGTTAGACTTAAAAATGGCCTATGATAGTTTAGAATGAATTTTTTTTTTCAAGCCCTAATTCATTTTTATTTTTCCCCAGAATTTATTACTTTGATTTGAGGTGCATTAGCTCTTCTAGAATTGCAATCTTCAAGAACAGTAGACCTACAAATTAGATTACTCCCAGTAAGGCTAGACCTGAATAGGGCAAGGCGATCCTATCTCACCCTATTTTTTTCTCCTTTGCATGGAATACCTTTCTTTATCCATTGAGGAGAAGTGAAAAGCTAAGGAATGAGAGCCAATTCAGTTTGGTAGAGCTAGGCCTGAGATCTCACATTATGATTTGCAGATGATATTATCTTGTTTAGTAGTTGTGAGCTAAGTTCTATTCGGGCAATAAGGTAAGTCTTGGACTTTTTCAGTCTCATATCTAGTCTTCAAATCAGTGCCCAAAAGTCTTGTAAATATTTTTTTTCTCCTAATTGCCCAGGGAAAAACAAATAGCTATATCTAAACTTCTTAATATTCCTACAACTGAGTACCAAGGAAAGTATCTTGGCTTTCCCATCACTCACAAAAGAATTTCCAAGAATACGTACTCTTTCATTCTGGATAATGTTAACAATAAGTTGGCAATATAGAAAGCTAACTTAATATCTTTGGCTAGGAGGAAAGCTATTATACAACATTAATAATAAGTTTGGCAGGATTGGATAGGGTTGAGAGCTATTCGAGATTGGGTGGTAGGTCCCATGTCTCAGGAGAAGGCTAACCTTAGGATTAAGGACATTTTTTGGAGCACGGGATACTTGCAATTGGGATATTATTTCCTTTCAGATATCCGATCTTCTCTTACAAAGAATTCAATCTATTCCAAGGCAAAATCTCCATCACCAAAAGGATAGTTTAAAATGGAAGAACTCCTCAAATGGAAATTTCTCTTATAAATTAGGCCTTCACTTATTACTGTCCCTCAAGAGTAATGATTCATGCTAGGAGGTAAATTAAGGTTTAGTTTGGAACACTAAAATAAGAACAAGAAACAAAATGTTTCTGTGGCTTGTGGCATAAGGTAAATCCGTAACAAAGATATTTTATTCCACAGGAAGATTCTCCCTAATGACTCGACCCTCTGTGTTTCTTGGATACTGAAGATATGGATAATGTTTTCAAGTCTTGTACACATGCTAGGACTTTATGGAAAGAGATCCTTCATCATGACCTCCTAGCAGATATTCACCAAGAAAGGATGTCTGAGCAACATCCTTCCCTCTACTCAGACATCTCCTGGGGATTTGTATTCTCTAGTTGCACAAGAGTAGTCTTGTGTTGCAACACACCAAACTTGAGTTCATCTCGATGACTGATGGAAAGTGTTAGATGTATATATCATGTACTACATGTATATCTTATTTTATTTGTTTATCTATATTTGTAATTGTCTATTGTACTTGTACTTATCTTTCATCCTATGTATAGGCTTAGTTATTGTACTTGGAAACTCACTCCCATTGAATATACAATTCAGTAATTAATTCTTTCTATCATGGTATCAAAATGATACAAAAAAAGCCGAAAAAAGCCCGCACGTGCCATCACGCACCGCCAAAAGTTTCTGTCCATCCATACACGTCGTTCGTGCAATACATGCGCTGATAACCATTTGAGCCATACATGTGTTACATGCACCATAATAGCACATCAAATACTAAACCAGACGTGGGTAAACACTCTAACTCATTAACACTTCAGCATCGCGTCATCGCCATGTTAGTTCCACATCACCACCACGTCATCGCCACATAAGTTCCACATCACCACCACATAAGTGACACATCACTGACACGTGAGAACATTGCCTTGTTCCCCAGCCTTGACCAACTTGTACCAGTTCAACTGATAGCCTAATATTTTCACCAGTTCGGCCACATTCTGAATGGTTCTTTCATTGGTTAGGCCAGTCCCTAGGGTTTTTCAGTGTCTTAAACTTATTTTCGACCTCTATTTGTGCAAATTTTGCTTAGAAATTGGTTCTTTTGTACTTTTCTCTATTGTTTATAGATTTTCTTCATCATTATGGCTTCCAATCCTACTTCCGATGTCACCCATCCAACAAATATCACTCTTAATGGAAGTAACTATGGAATCTAGATGCAAGCCATGCGAAGTTTCCTCAAAGGTGGTAAGTTTTGGTGATATATCACCAGAGATCGAGTCAAGCCGACACAACTCTGACAGCGAAGAGTCATCTGATAAATATGCTAATACAATGGAGGACTGAGGTAGCATCAATCACAAGATCATTTCTTGGCTCATAAATACATCTACTCCTTCTATTAGATCTCTTCTCAATGGTTTTGAGATTGCCAAAGAAGCTTGGGATTTCTTGCAAGAACGATACATCACAGCTGATCTTGCTCGTTTTTACTAGATTATAAGCAACCTACAACTTCTCCACCAAGAATCTGGACAATCTATTAATGATTTTCACTCTAAAATGAACAGTCTTTGGGATCAATTGGCATTGTCTGAGCCTGTATTCCCTCATGCCAAAGATGTCGCACTTTATACTGCTCACAGGTATAATCTTCGGTTGATTCAGATTTTTATGGCTTTGAGAAATGATTTTGAACCTACTAGATCTAGCCTCCTATATCGCTGACCTTTGCCTACGCTCCGCTTAGCTTTATCAGAATTAATCTTCAAAAAACTCGGTTACAAAGTTTACATCCAAAAAATGAACTAAAGCAGTCATGGTCTCTACTTCTTCAAAAACTCAACCATCTCACCAAAAGGGGGAGCAACCCAAAAAGAAGTGTGATTATTGTGGACGTTAGGGACATAATTTTGTAGAATATCGTAAATGTATTACTGCTCAGCGCCAAGAAGATTAAAATCCAGTTGCAGCTGTGCAAGCAGATTCTAGTAGAGACATCGGTCATGGCAATCTGCGTCCTTCTATGTTTACATCAGACTTGGAAGTTTTAATCAATCACTCCTATCTCATGGGGAATCTGCTTCCACTTCTGTTCTTTTTGCCACACTAGCTAGTTCTTCATGGCTTACAAATTCTAGATGTTTTAATCATATGTCATCAAATTCAACATTATTCACAAATAAAACACCAATATCTAATGCTTCTCCTGTGCACACTACTAATGGCTCATCCTTTCCACATTAGTCATATTGGTACTGTTGCTAATTCTAAGTTTAGCATTCCATATACTTATTGTATCCCTAACTTGTCTATACATCTTTAACCTACTTTTTGTTGGACCACTATTTGATCCTGATCTTGATTTACATTTTTCTAAACATGATTGTACTATTTAGGATCTACAAACAGGCAAGTAGATTGGGATAGGATGCAAAGTTGGCCGCTTGTTTGAGTTTTTACATCCTTACGTTTTCCACTTCATACCAGTGCTGTTGCTCAGAATAAAAACTATTCTTTATTACAATTATGGCACTCACGTCTAGGTCATGCTTCATTGCCTCGAGTCCGTCAGTTGATGTCTAGTGGTCTTTTAGGTCTTGTTCAAGATACATCATTTGATTGTATTTCTTGTTAGCTAGGAAAACGACATGCTTTACTATTTAATTTAAGTGATTCTATTTCATCTATTTCTTTTGGTATTATTTATTTTGATATTTGGGGTCCATCTCCTACTCCTATTATGGGAGGATCACAATATTTTGTTATTTTTATAGATGATTATTCTCGCTTTACCTAGATTTACTTGATGGAACATAGGTGAACTGAATTTCTACAAATTTATTGTGAATATTGTAGTATGATTAGAACTCAGCTTTCTAACAATATTAAAATCTTCCATTCTGATAATGCTGTAGAATATATAGACTCTTCCTTATTTCCATTCTTCATGAGGATGGAACCATTACATAAAGATCTTGTCCAGGTACATCTCAATAAAATAGTCGAGCTGAACAAAAATATCGTCATATCCTAGACACTACTCGAGCTGTATTACTCTCCTCAAATGTTTCTGAATCCTTCTAGGGAGAAGTTGCTCTTACAGCAGTTTTCACCATTAATCAAATTCCATCTCCCATAATTAAAAACAAATCTCCTTATGAGTATCTTTACGATACACTTTCAGATTATCAAACTCTCAAAGTGTTTGGATGTGCTTACTTTGTCTTACTTCATCCTCATGAGCGAACTAAATTAGAGCTTCGCTCTAGACTATATTGTTTTCTTGGCTATGGCATACAGCACAAAGGCTATCGCTATTATGATCCCATAGAGCTATGCGTCAGCGGGTATCTCGTCACATACTTTTTTGGGAGCATAAACCCTTTCTCTAGCATGTCCACATCTCATGTATCATCTTCTAGTCCTTTGCGGTTCTTTACTAATGAACTCAATAATCTTTTTCCAAATGAAACTTCTTTTGATACAAGTTCTATCAACATTCCTAGCGACCTTCCGATGGCCTCTTCAGAACCTACTAGTCGGTCTGTAGATCATTCAGATCTTTCTCGTCCTTCTCCTTGTCGTTCAAATAGGTTAAGAGTTCCTTCTGTTCATCTAAATTACTATCATTGTTATTTATATCTTGCTTCCCTATATGAGCCTCAAACCTTCCACGAGGCTTGTCTAATCCTCTTTAGCAGAAAGCAATGGCAACAGAATTAGAAGCTCTAACAAAAAGCCATACATGGGATTTGGTTAATTTCCCATCAGGCAAATCCATAATTGGGTGCAAATAAGTCTATAAGATCAAAACACAATCTGATTGTTCAATTGAGCGCTGTACAAAACCCGGTTGGTTGCTAAGAGATTTATTCAAGAATATGATATTGACCATAAAGAGACCTTTTTTCTTGTGGCTTGTATAACATCTGTGCGATCCTTACTCACTATTGATACTGCTCACTGTTGGGATCTCTTTTAAATGGATGTCAAAAATACTTTCTCAATGGCAATCTTGTTGAGGGTCCTCTTCCTGGGTATGATCTACGAAAGCACTTTATGGGCTTAAGTAAGTTCGTCGGGTTTGGTATTCAAAATTTAGGATCACCTTGGAAAAGATGAGCTTATCTATTAGTGCATATGATTCTACTTTTCTCATTAAACAATTTTCGTCAAGTATTATTCTTCTTCTTCTTTATGTAGATGACATGATCATTACATGTAACGATATCTCAAGCATTCAACAATTGAATGAATTCTTCGGTACACAGTTCGAAATTGAGGATTTATAATTACTTAGCTATTTTCATTGTTTGGAAGTTTCTAAATCTTCTACAGACTATCATATATGTCCCAAGTCAAATATATTTTCGATTTGCTTTCCGTGCAGGGATCACAAATGCTCGAACTGTTGATACTTCACTTGAAACAAATATCAAGTTGCATTATAATGATGGGAAACTTCTCATACCTGACTGCTACTCAACCAGATATAGCTAATGCTGTATATATATAGTGAGTCAGTTCATATCTGCTCTGCACTCTACCCATTTTGTTGCTATCCTACAGATTTTGAGATATGTAAAAGGTACAATATTTCATGGATTACATTCTCTACTTTCATCCTCATTGGAGTTTCGAGCATATTCTGATATTGATTAGATTGGAGATCCTACTGATCATCGTTTCACTATAGGATATTGTTTCTTTCTGGGTGATTCTATTATTTCCTGGCGATGTAAAAAATAGTTTGCTATTTCTCGTTCTGGTTCATAATTTGAGTACCATGCTCTTACTGATACTATATCTGAACTTCTTTGATTGAGACGGCTTCTTCATGACATGGGTATTTCTCTTTCAAATACATACACCTATTTATTGAGATAGCAAAAGTTCTATCCAAATCACTCACAATGTATTTTCCATGAACGTACAAAGTACATTGAAATTGATTGTCACTTTGTACATCATCACTTTTTCTAGTTCCTACAGTAGGCCTTCTCTTTTGTCTCTATTTCGTCTAAGTATCAAATTGCTGATCTTTTTTACTATGACACATCCACCTGACCGTTTGCATTCACTTGTGTGTTACATGTATATATTATGTACTACATGTATATTTTGTTTTATGTGTTTATCTATACTTGTAGTTATCTGTTGTACTTGTACTTATATTTTAGCCTATGTATAGGCTCAATTATTGTAGTTGAAAACTCAATCTCATTGAATATACAATTTAGTAATTCATCCTTCTATGAGAAGGTACCCAGTCATATATTTTTTTAAGCTCTATTAATAGCATCAAGTTGCTTCAAGTTTCATAAATTTGTAAATTCCGATCCTATACATCTTTTTGCAATTCAAGCACCAATATTTAGAATTTAAAGGAAGGACATAAGAATATTTGTTGAACATTGGAAACTAGCAGCACCTATGGCTTAGCATTCCAGTTCTACGGAATAACCAAATGCAGCCATTAATTTCCAGAAGAATTCTTATGCCACTCATTCATTACATTACTACATATGTTAAAATTCATATAGATAACATATACTCCACTATTTCAAAATAATTGTCACATTTGGTTGATGCACGAGAATTAAGAAAGCTATTAAATTGTATTAATTTGTAAAAATATAATTTAAAGTGTGTAGACACCTATTTTTGTCCCTTAAGTTGTCCCCTATTTTCCTTTTAATTTGTCTCTCAATTTTCTTTTAATTTTTTTTTCTTTTTCTTTTTAATGTCTTTTTAACCTGCTCTTTGATTTTCTTTTAATTTACCCTTTAATTCTTTATTAATTTATGTTGTGATGTTTAATTATTCTTATGCGTTTTATGTTTTTTAAATACTAAGAATAAGTTCTAATATTATTCTTGAATTTTTAGATTTAAAAAAAAAATTAAAAAATTAAAAAAAATTAATTAATTAAAATATTATTAATTAAAAAATTATTAATTAATTAATTGGTTTAAAATTAAAAAAAAAAATTCAGCGCGTGAACAGTACCGAACAGTAAGCTCGACAGAGCTATTTTGGCCACGTTTTCTCTGCGTTTTTCACCCATTTTTCACCAAAAATTTCAGATGGCCATACTCCCCACATGACAAGGAATGGTTTTTGACCATTTTTACACTCAATCCAATTCATAAAAAGCACAAAAAATCAGTCTAAAGAGAGGAGGAAAAAAAAAATTTCTGGAGAGAATTTTCTTAAGCCAAAAAATTTGCCAAACAGCCAACTTTGAGCCAAAATTCCATACTATCGGAGAGGAATTAGAATGAAATCAATGATGAAAAATTGTAGAGGGTTCCTGGGGTTAAAACTTCTCTTTGTAAATCTTAAGCAAAATCGTCCATTTGGAGGGTAAAAAACGTGGTAGAAAAAGGCTGTTGGTCCAGAGGATTTTCCAGAAAAATTTCGAAGTCTAGAAAATTTTCTAGACAGCCAACTTTGAGCCAAAATTACATACGATCGGAGAGGAATTATACTGAACTCAAAGAAGAAAATTTGTATAGGGTACCTGGAGCTACAACTTCTATTTTCAAACCCAAAGCAAAATCATCCATTTATAGATTCAAAAACCTGGTAGAAAAAGGCTGTTGGTCCAGAGGATCTGCAGAAAAAATTTAGTCTGGAAAATTTTCCAGACAACCCACTTTGAGCCAATGTTTCAATCGATAGATGAGGAACTGGATTAAACTCAAAGAATAAAAGTTGTAGACCGTAAGTTGGAGCTACAACTTTCCTTTTCAAACCTGAAGCAAAATCGTTCATCTTCTGGGTCAAAATCGTGGTGGAAGAAGGCTGGTAGCCCATAAAAATCTGCACAAAAAAAATGAAAGGTTAGAAAATTTTATTTCCATTTTACTCCTTCATATTTCAGTTTTTTTATCAGATAGTTTAACCCGAGAATATTTTCTTAAATTACATTTAGGCCCTTCTGATAGGTCCCGCTTGATGCCACGTCATCGATGACGTGGCACCCCAGATTGCGCACGTCATCTATGACGCGGCGCAACCAGATTGCGCCACGTCATCGATGACGTGGCATTTAAAAAAAAATCTAAAATTTCAGAAAAAAATTTATTTGCTTTTTGGCCCTCCAGATTTCAGATTTCTGTATTTTTATCCCTCAAATAATTTTTTAAAATTACATTTAGGCCCTTAAGGACTTTTCTTTAATATTACTTTTTTTTTCTCTTCAAATTTCTTCTAAATTACATGTTTTATGTCAATAACCACCAAGTTTTTTACTTTAATTTTCTGTTTGGCATTTTAATACGTTTTAATTACCCTTGATTGTGAAATTACTGTTTTGCCCTTATAAGTATTAAATTGTAAATAGACTTTGATCTTTGCACATATTTTTGATTAATTGCTTTTGTGATGATTGGTGCTTTATTTTAATGTTTTTGTTGGTCTCAATATAATATTTATGCCTTATCTTACTTGTTAAATTATGCGAATTTACTCTTTTGCCCTCAAATTTTTTATTAGTTGCACAACTAGACATTAAATATTTGAATCAAATTCAATTTAGCCCAGGACTTAATAATTGTATCAATAATATAAAATTGGGCTAGAAATAAACTCCGACGTGCATGATAAATGACTATTTTGCCCCTTGGGAGTTAAAGGGCACTACAAGCTCAATGTGTGCAACTTTTAATTGGACCCAGGCTAAATCTACCTGTGTATGTTAATATTTACCATTTATTTTCCTTTCCTCATTAACATGTACATATTTTATTACTTTTAAACTATCTCAAAGCACACGTATGTTACAAAGCCGGCAATAATGAATACTAAAAATTGTGCGCCGAAATGCGATAAAATCACGCAACCGGTCCAACGCGGGGTAAAGTGGGTGCCGAGGGAAATTCAAATCAATCCCAAACCTTCCCATTTTACAACAGGATTGTGTTCCCGAACTCATTTTCTTGAGTTACGTGGACCATGAGTCAATCTAAACTAGAGTTTATTTTCTTTTTAAATTTTGATATATTTTTTGTGTCCCGGCGCACCAACACACCGGGTGGCGACTCCAGACTTGTTTTCCCTTGTTTTTATACAATTCATAGTCGCATTGAAGGCCCCGTTATGTAATAGTAAATAGGTGATTCATTTAAATTTGTAATAGTAAGTAGGTAATTTATGTTTGTAAATTGTAAGTAGGATCTTTGCATTCAATCACCTATTTCACGAGCACCACACGTTGGCGAAAGGTGCCGGGACAGACCGCGGGTCGGTAAGCGCGCGGTAAAAGGGGGGCGCGACAAAGTGACTAAATAATTATTATATATTAATATCCTAACTACATAATCTTCCCTTCATTTATATGATACCAAGAGTAAAAGTTGAAAGAAAAATATCATTTAATACTTTTTTTATTTTTTAAAATGACAAATAATTTGAAACAAGACAAAATTACTTAAAACGATAATTATTTTTTGAAACGAAAAGAGTGTTGATTTTGCAAGAGGAAATTATACTATTATCAAGAACATTTCACGTAGTTACACGGTTTTATGAGAAAGTAAAACCAAAATAAATGACAAAAACTGTTTTTCTTTCATATTTTATCTGCTGTAAACTATAATAAGGGAACAAATAACAATTCAAAATGTGAAGGGGACGATTCATCGACAGGCATCTCCAACATCTCCGTGTTAAAATTTTTTTCCCCCCTGTTTTCCATGTTTTTCGACTTCTTATTGCCGAGCTCTCTAATGCCTTCTACATTCATCGATGGTGGTATAAGCAAGTTTTGTATTAACCAACCAAAAAAGAAGAAAAGAGAAGTTACAATAACCCCCCCTCCTGATTGCTTAATATGCAAAGACAACCACCTTATACACCTTTTTCTAGTTAAAAGAAAGTTGTCCAATTACTACTTTGCCTCTGTAATTTTAATGAGCATCCTCTAGGTAATATTAAAGATAATTTTGATATTATGTAAACGAACTATTTGTTGATATCAGTTTCAAGCGCGATATGCAATTGTAGGATATCAATGTATTTTGAAAATTTAGATGGGAACTCGAGCATCTCAGAAGATAACGGTAGTGTAAAAATTATAATAAATTAGCACAAGAACTAGGTGAGGTGGTAATTTTAATGTTGCACACGGAATTTTTCTAAGAGCATACTGCATTCTTGGCAGGTGCATGGAATTTTCATATGAGAATACTGCATTCGTAGCAGCTGCCAAGATTATGTGAAGATTAACAGACACCCTTAGCAGATAGAAACCATTTGCTTCTAGTCAAGAAACAGAACAATCTACCTATTTGTTTCCCGTAAATGAATTCAAGCAGCTGATCCTATATATCTTCGTTACTGCATCACATCCGGAAAGATCCCGTTCTTGATGAGGTGAAAGAATCAGTCAAATCAACCCTTATTATAATTGCACTGCTACAAGAGTTTCAACAAATATGATACCAGGCATCCCAATAGAGCACCAGCAACAACCTAAGCATAAGAAATAAATTAAAAAGCATTCAACAGATTCATTATTAGATCCAAATTAGGATTATTGACAGAAAATGTGAACTAACAGTGTGCTTTTGTGACGGGTACCAAAGTTTATGCAACTGAGGTTTATCCATAACTAAATGGTAAATACCTTAGGAATCAAGATAAGCAAAACTTAACAAGATAATTGCAATAACGTCGGGATAGAGCGCAAGTTACTATAATGTCAAAATAGATAGCTTTGTCCCTAGCCCAAAAATAAATAAATAAATAAAAACAAAATATAATAATAGGTAGCTTTGTCAAACAAAAGTGCATTTTTTGAATGCACCAATTAGAACAATGTGGGATAGAATTAGTTATACCATGTCAGAATTGCTAGGTTTTCTTAAAGAAAATTGCATTTCTCAAAGCACAGGTTTTAAATACGACTGGTTTTCATGTTCTAAACCAATAAGGATTATGTATTTCTTCACATTTATTTTATACCTAGCAATGTTTTTTGGTTCTGGTTGAATGAAAATGGAACAAGTCAGAGAAAGCTACGGCAGTGAGGAATAAATGAGCTAATTACATGGACTCCTACAGATTACAAACCTGAAGTGGAGTATGTCCAAGTGAATCACGAAGAGGCCTTGAGAACTGGATAAAGGGTGATCGGGAGAAAACTCACAGACAATTTGATTTAATAACTGCAGATAGGTTAAATCAGTCAGGTATTTAAGAATTCTTATTGGTCAGTACAAAGAAACTAAGTGCACAAACTGGATCTATAAAATAATATTAATCAATTGAATCTTCAGATTACAAAGCAATAAAACAAATCAACGTAATAAGTTCAAATCAAGAACAACAATTGTCCAATCGAGTAACAACGGAATCTATTGTATTGAAAGATCTGGGGAAAAAAAGGGGGGGGACACACACTACAGTGTAGGTATAACCGTATCCCAAAGCAAGCCTATGGGACCTGGGATAAACCAATCTCAGACAATATAACATAGAGAAAAATCTATACCGTGTATGACAAACCATGCATTTATGATAAGACTTCCTACATTAGGTATCCAAACTCCAAAAGATGTGCATGAAGTTATACGCTGTGCTTACATTATGCTACTCTTGTTTGAATTGTAAGACAGCTTAGAGCAGATGATTCCTTGTCTCATTTGTACATTAAAATCAAACAAATATCTGAACCCCAATGCCCTACAAGCTGATGCAGCTAACAAAGAAGTTTAAGGATTTTTATGACTTTCCTCAAGCTTCCATTAGGAATCCATTGAAGATCAGAGATCTTTTTTAAATCTGGAATGTTGTTAGATGTCTAAGGAGTCTTCTTATTGTGAATTTTTGATTCAGCCGTAATTTGGTCTTTTATATTGCAGCAGGAAATTGTGTCCTATTAAGTTATCCGATTATATTACAAGTTTATTTACAGTTATTATTGTTATTGGAGTAGTCTCCGAGGGCATTTGCTTATCTATTTAGAATAGGTTGTAAGAATTAATTAACTACTCCCAATAGAATTCTGAATTTTAGGTAGATTTACCGCTAATAAATAGTTGAGTTACTATGTTATTTTACACAGAGAATGATGAATTAAAGATTACAGTTATTTGTTTCTTTATTTATTTTGTTCTTCCTCAAGAATCCATTGATTCCCTTCTTTCCTGATTTTCCCCCTTTGGTACTGTTCATGGCTATTGTTCACATCATAGCCCCAAAACAGCTCCGAATCCCATCAACCCAATCTTGTGCTACATCACAAGCTCTTCTTTTGGTTAACTAATCCACATTTCTTTGAATCCTGCCTTGTTTGAACATAAATAAGGAAAGAGACTCGTGACATGAGGCTGATAGTCCTATATCATACTATTTACTTTAAAGCTCGATGTCATTCCTCTTGAAAACTAAAAAATTTGCAACCTGAGGTAGGCAGGCTATATGAACTAGAATCAGAAAATGACATTTGTACAATATCTCAAGATAAGACAATGAAAGAAGATGCCTTTAATTCTGCAACGATTGCTAAATCAATAATGACAGAAACATCACGAAATGATGTATATGTGATTGTTTTTTTACCTCACTGTGAACTATCGGATTGTGTGAGTGGATGAGGCACTCATGAAAAATACAGACATGTTTTAAGTCAAACCTAAGACACAAACATGCTACCAATACTTCAATTACTTTTTTTTAATAATGAATATGAACACTGATAATAAGGAAATCACTATTTTCAGTTCCAGTCAAGTTGTCTGATGATTTTTTGGTATAACTGAAATACTAATTTCTTATTGCTTCACAAGTTACTGTTTTAAGCTATTGCCATGAATGTGGCCTGTTAAAAAAGCTAGGAGCCCTTTGCTTAAGTAAAACCCAAAGTGAATTAGTCAGGTTGATCCTCGGGACTTGCAAAACACTATCCAATACTACAATAAAAGTACAAGACAGGGTTTTCATGTTATTCTTTATTATTGAAGCATTTCCACAGAACAATATGTGTGAGTTTGAGGAGGTCGAACTAGAAAATCTGACAGATAAACCAATGCCACACGAAACGAGAAACCATGCAAAACATAAGAGATAAAATAATATCCTGTTACAAGACGAAACTCACTTGAGCTTGCCGCCCAGCATGAAATCTAACCCCAGAAGCATCATACATCACCTGCATGATGACTCGTTCCATTGGTACTGATTATTGGTATTTGCTTAAGTAGATATAAGTAAATGTTTCGTATAAGATAGAATAAAAGAGACGAAGTGGTGATACAGCAAGGACACATGCCACAGCAACGGGGATTCAGTGGAGTCATATGACATCAATGAAGAGCAAACAAAACAGAAATGAGGGAATGGCTCATTCGAAAAGAGAATGGTAACATTATGGAAAAGATGGAAAAACATCTCTTGATTAAGGAAATTCTGTTCCCTTATAATACGCAAAGCCAAAACGACACCCCAAAAAAAAAAATGGTTAGATCACCATTAGAAACCTGCTGTTAAAAAAAGAAAGAAATTGGCCCGCATATTAAATCCAGTTCAAACTGCACAGAAATCATAGTCCAATTCATGACATCTGTTAACCAATCACAGAGAGAATCAGTCAAATTAGACGGTGGTTGGAAAAAAGGGTATTCCTTTGTTTTCCTTCTGCAGGACAAACAATAGAAATATTTTCCACCCCCAAATTTACCTTCCTCAATTTCCTATCCCAATCTCTCTGAAAAGAGATACTTCTCTAAGTTATCAGATAATAACTGAAGCTCACAAACGGATTCCATTTCATCAACAGCATAAAGCATCTCAAGAATCTGATTATTCTGAAAAGATGAAGTAAAAAAATGAAACCTGGTTTCAAGTAACATACCACACATGCAAAGACCACTGCAATGGCAAAAGTTGGTGTTCCTGTGCCTTCTTGTAGACCTATTGATACAGCTAAAGCAATCACAGTTGCAGAATGTGAAGATGGCATTCCTCCAGAATCTATCATCTTCTTTGAATCCCATTTCCTTTCCTTGTACTTTCTGATCATCTAGGAAATTACCCAAAGAAGTAAGACATTTCCTCCCTTTTTAGTGAGGACTTAACATGTATGACTACTAAGTAGCTTGTATTAAGAATCATATCACATACAGGATGAACTGAGAGAATCAAAATATAGAATACATATTTGACTTACGAGGGAACTAAGAGAATCAAAACACAGAATAGATACCGATAAATAAAAGTTAATGCCTTTTTCGGTAAATCCTCCCAACATCTAAGCATATATATATTCGACCCTAATGCACAAGCCACTGCTTCCATACAGATATCTAGCACCATTTTCATTTTGTCCATTTTAAAACAACTAGAACTCTTCACCTCTTCCTTAGTACACTGATAAGGCTGGAAGATCTCTACTCTAATTTCTAAAGAATTGAATAGATTGGAGAACAATTGTTGAAGAAACTAAAGTTAACGGTTTATTGAACCTTGGAAGAGATAAGAGTCAGAGAATGAACAACAGTGAAATGAACAATTACAAGATGCTTCAACATATCCCACATTCCCCCTCTAATCCTCTATTTATGCTGCAGATTCTGGACTGAAAGTAACCAACTCTTGGCTATAGACAGTTACAACCACAAAGAGGAAAAATACAGTTATCTACTTCAATTACTAACCGGTGACATCAACTAACTCGAGGTGATTTCCATTCAATTAGCTTCCACTCAGCTCAGTAGTGTCTCAACAACTAGCAGAATCCATCTCTAGTACATATCTCCCCAACTCAATAATGGAAGCCAAAATTGCACTCGTATCATACACACACCATTTATTTCAGGCTCATCGCATTAATTTCAACAATAAAAAATATAAATTACCACATAAGAAACGAAAACAAATCATGATATCTTCAATAACAATCGGACCATAATTTTTTCTGGATAAATAAATTCTAAAGCAATTGAATCCCGAGGAGCTTGCGAATAAATCTCGAAATTATTAGATATTACATTATTTACATATGACATTGTGTTAGTAGACGAAACAAAAGATGGGGTTAATGCGAAAGTCGAGGTTTGGAGAGGGACACTTGAAGCAAAAGGATTTAGAATTAGTAGATAAAAAACAGAATATATAAAATTTAAATTTAGCAAAGGTGCACGTAGGAACGGAATAAGGGTTAGTATCGGAAATCAAAAAATACCCATAAGTGAATATTTTAAATATTTAGGATCAGTTATTCAATATAATGGTGGTATAGATCGAGATGTTACACATCGGATACAAGCGGGATAGATTAAATGGAGAATGGCATCTGGAATATTATGTGACCGCAAAATTTCTTTACGATTTAAGCGTAAATTCTATAGAACAACAATTAAACCAGCGATACCTTATGGATCTGAGTGTTGGGTAGTGAATCACACACATGAGCAAAAATTGAGAGTAACAGAAATGCGAAAGTTAACATAGATGTGTGGTTCCACTAGGATAGAAAAAATACGGCATGAGCATATTCGTGTATTCATGAGAAGATTGGAGCAGCATTACTATTGATGAGAGATGTGAGAAACACGATTAGGGTGGTTAGGTAATGTATTAAGACGACTAATAGAAATGGCTGTAACGTGAATAAATTTTAAAGAGAATAGTCAACATAAGAGGGGTAGAGGGAGACGGTGGGTAATTTGTAAAAAATATATAATTCATCTAGAAAATTGAAAAAAAATATGTTCCAGAGCGCATATTGATGCAGTCGACCCTACTCGATTAAGCCTTGGTTTGGTTGGTTATATTACATTATCACTATTTTCTTTTTCTTTTTTTTTTTGAAAAAAAAAAACCTAAAACGAAATTAAACTCCCACGTCCAATTTGCATATACAACAATCTGGACAACTCAAAAGAAGTCGTGTCAGATTTAAAAAATAAATAAATAAAAAGACAATAGCGACAAGTCAAAAAAGGTGAAAGCATTCACGAAAATAAGAATGAATTTTAGAATCAATAAAATTAAATAAACATAAACATTACGGACCAGGTGGTCAAGAGCTTGAGGAATTCATTGAGCAATGGCAAAGGCGAGAAATGCTGCGAGAAGAGGAAGATTTGATGAGGGAACAACGCCAGAAACCGGAGGAGAAGGAGAAGCCGGTGATTTGGTAAACGACGTCGTGGCATTTCCGGACGATGCTGCCTTACCAGCGTCGGCTATCATCACCTCGTCCATTCGATTCTTAAATGGTCGATTTCTTCGCCTCCCTCCACACTTTCTATCGGAGAATCAAGGGTCTGGCATGCGAAGTACTAAACCTATTTGCATTTTGTTAAATATTTGGACATTTAAAATTAGAAAAATACTTATTTAGGTGATTTTGCCTACTAACTATAGTTAAATATTTATGTGGACGTTATAGGGCCGTAAACGGATCGGATTCGGGTCGGATTTGGCATATCCAGATCCGGATCCGTTTAATATTACTTCCTGATCCGGATTCGAACGGGTCTCCAAAAAGTATATCCGGATCCGGATCTGGATCTTGTCGGATCCGGATCCGGATCCGATCCGTTTACGGCCCTACTTAACTGTCTCTTATACACATCTAGATGTGTATAAGAGACAGCATCTAATAGTGGCCATTTACCCATGTAATATATATGCTTAAAAATTCTCTCTTATGCCACATAGACCAATTAAATATAAATTACAGATCTGTAATTTACACAACATATATGTATATATACATATAAAATAACAATAATGTATATAATTTTATTATATATTAAATATTTTAATCGGATCCGGATCTTAATCGGATCGGAACACCAAGATCCATATCCGACCCGTTTATTATAATAGTTAAAAGGGTTCGAATCGGATCCGGATAATCGAAATTTGTCATAGATCCAGACCCGGATAAACGGGTCCGGATCGGGTCGGATCCGGGTCTAGACCCGACCCATTGACAGGACTAGGACGTTAACATATGGATCACGAGTAATCAGAGAAAATTTTGTATATACATCGCGATATAGTATATTAATGTCTACATATATGTTGAGTCTTTCCAAGTCTTTAGGATTAATTGCATTTATCTGTTCCATGATATGTAGTCAAATTATCAAAATAAATTTGTAATTTGACTAAATTATTGTCAACTATTTGCATATTCAACCATTTAACAAATACTAAGTACTGCTAGCTACGGTTAAAAAAATACCAACACCAGTCAGAATTAATTTTTTATCCCAAAAATATGATTTTTAATCCTCATTTATTTTCAAATTAATTACAATTACCTCTTCCAAATTTGGCCAAAATACCGAATAAATCCTATAATTTGATTAAATTACAGTCAAACACCTTAAATAATAAAACGTTATCAAATACACCATTACGTTAAACGAATGTTATGGATAGTCCAAATCATGGCCTAACGCTTTGAAAAGCTATTACTTATAGAAGAAACCCACTCCATTAGTCAATTGCTATCAATGACTTAAATTGAAGTAATATTAGCAAAAGGTTTAATGACATTTTCAAAATATCCATCAATCTTTTTTTCTTTTTTTTTTTTCTATCAAATCGACATTTTCAAAATATTCCTACCTTAGTCACTGGTCCTATTTTCATACCCCTCTTTTGATTCTCCAAAGTTATGAACAATGTAACCAAAACTCTAGTCTAGTATCAGTTGCAATGTCAATTTTTTCAAATATAACAAACTTTTCATTTTAAATTTATGAAGATCATGAAGGTATCTAAATTTTTTTCTATTGACATCCTTAAGCAATAAGTTTTAATCTTCATATATAAAAAGACTCATTTGGAGATCAAAATTAAAAATCCAACAAAGAAGCATCTTTAGAGATAAAGAAAAAATTCAATTTTAAATTATTGAACAAAAGAAGAAAATTTTGAATTCAAATGCCAAATTTATCACATAAATTTGGCCGAAATTTCTTATTATACACTGAGATCATGTCTAGATGGAATAGATGATTGTTGAACATATGGAGAAAGTTGTTTGGGGGAGTATAGCAACAATTGAGTTGAGTAGTAGGTAACGAAAAAAAAAAATGAGAGAGGGAGAGCTTTTCTCCATTTCTATTCCTCCTTTTCATTTTATTTTTTTATTTGTTTAGTCATTAAATCTTGGTTATTTCCTTTAGTTTTGGTTTAATTTTATTGATGATGTTGAGGGGCTTTATATAAACTAGTGGAAGGGGCATATTCTATGTTTGCACAATTTAAAAAATATAATTAAGAAAAATAAACTAAAAACAAAATGGAAGTGAAAAGATATCGGGAAGTTATGGATATTAGTTTGTTAAATTTTATTAAAAGCATGATTGAGGGGTCTTTTTGATAGACATAAAAGGTGTTACACTAGATAGTCCGTTAAACTAAAGTAGTTGTTGTAGTAATAATAATATTTTAGTGTAAATTACACGGAACTCTCCGGTAGTTTGGCTAACCTATAAATTATTCTCGTGTGGTATTGAAATATATATTTACCCCTGTGGTTTGGATTAAAATGAAACCATTAGTCATTCTATCCAATTTAACAGTCAAAGGTTAAAAAAGTTTTGATTTAAGGGTATGATTATCTTTTAATATTACATATTTTTTAACTTATTATTACTGAAATTTTAATTTCAATATCATTTTTAGTTAAAAAGCTTTAAAAAATAAATATTAAAGGACAATTATGCCCTTAAAATGGAACTTTTTTAATCTTTGACCGTTTGATTGGATGGAATGACTAACGGTTTCATTCCACAATGGGTTGAATGTATATTTCAATACTACACGAGGTAACATGTAGTTTACCCAAACCACAATAGGGTTCTGCGTAATTTATCCAATATTTTACTATCATAGGGTTAGATTGCACTTCGGTCAAACTATAGGATTCTTCTTGTAATTTGAACAAACCCCAAAGGAGGTAAATATATTTTTAAGTAGAGGGCATTTTTGTCATTTCACTATGTCGATTAGTTGGGTTTCGACGTCGTTACTAACAAGGGAGGTCAGTGTGATTTGGTCAAACCACGAGATTGTTTTGGTAATTTAGCCAAACCAGGGAGGTAAATATAATTAATCCAAGTTTTTTCCATGAATATATACGGGCTTTGGTATTTTGTTACATGATCTTTTTTTCCTTTATAGGATGAGGTAATATGTATATTCTCACTATGAATAAATATTGTTAAACAACAAACAATTATTACCTCATCATGACATGGTGCAATAGAGGATCCAAAATCAATCTATTAATGAATAAAATCAACATTCGGTTTAATGTATCTATTTGTTGGTTTAGTCGGTTCATGTTACTTCTTTTATTTTTTTTGGCAAAAAAAAAAAATGTAAACTCTTGGAGATGAGGTGGTTACTATTTTTATCCCATTATATATATATATATATTGAGAGAGTAAAACCCAAAATATGAAAATCATTTTCAAAAATAAATATCAAAATCAAGAGTTTGGGCATTTTTGGAGGTTAAAGGAAATAAATGACTTACAATGCTTTTTGTAATGAACAGTTGGGTAAATGGCCACTATTAGATTCGTTAAAATTTCTCAAAAAAAGAGGGGCGATATAATAACTAACCCCCTTTTTAAATTAAATAGATTACAAATGCCAATCTATTCAATCTAAATAATTGGTGTGCACAAAATGATGCTGCTGTCGAGTTACAATGCCGTCGTAAGCACCCAAAATTAACAACTCTAATGTAGTAGCGGTGAGTACAGATCATCCCATAGAGAACGGAGTTTATTTTTGTGCTAAATAGAAAAATGGGGGTTTTGAATACTTTTAACTAAAATTAAAATAATAAAATAATTGAAGAAAATTCAATGTAAGAAAAGTCTTGGTTTTGGTCATATCCACCATGGCAATTTCACTAGTCGATCCTTGACACACAAAATAATTCAATTCTATATCAAACACTAATTGAAGAATTAACCCGAACGATTACCAATTCATAGTTGATTCTTATTTCTTTCTAAAGTTCGTTAATTTTCAACACACGATCCAATTAACCCTAACTATTAATTTAACCCAGACACGTGCCAAAGATCAATTAATAGAAGCTTTAAGATCAACAAGAACAAGAGATGATTTAGGCTAATTAAACATAAACACACACGGTTATGCCAATTAGATGATTAATTTCCCTAAATTCAATAACACAAATCCAGTAATTATCAAATTCAGTTGCTTCACAGATTGAATTAAACACACGCGGTTAAAACAATCTAGTTATAGATTAATCCTAATAACTTAATATTCTGCAGCAATAACAAGTTAAAAAGAACAATCATAAATTTAATCGCAGAAAAATAATCAATACTTGAGATAAAAGTGAATAAATTCAAGAACAAGAAATCTCACAACTTTATAGAATTGACCATGGCTTCAAATCCCCCTACCAAGAAAAGGGTTTAGGCACAAAGTGCCATGAAAGAATAAAGAGGAATTTCTATTGCTAAAAACCCTAGCCAACAAGAAAATAAAAGTGTCGATCCCTTTTTCTCACCCTACTTAGGGTATTTATAATGAGTATTTAGGATTACAAATAATTTCTATATATAAGAACGTGAAATCAAGTTAAAAAGAGTCCTCAACCGACCGAAGAAATCTATCAAAAAACTCAAAAATACGTTTCTGCTACTCTCCGCGCGTGTGCGCTCGAGCTGCTTCTGGAATTTTTGCTTCTGGACGCAGCACGCATGCACTGCACAGCTCCAGTGCATGTGCGCTGGCTTCCTCAACTATGCTCCACCTTCAACTTCAATTTTCACCTTGATGCTTGCATTATTTGAAAAAGTGTAAAACATGAAAGTTGTAGATATATCCCTTAGATTTCCAATGCATCTTGAAGTACCTCAATTGGAGCTCGGGATCAAAAGTTATGTTTGAAATACAAAATAGTGTCTGGAATGACTTTGTACTCATGCATGTCTCGTACTAAGCATTTTCTTTCATCGTTTTGCATCTTTTTCAACTCTTTTTATCTCAATAATAACTCAAATCTTGCTTACAACACATAAAAATATGGTAATTGACACATAAAATATGATACAATTATGAACTTATCAATAATATCGAAGATGTTTCATTTTAGCTCGTTTTTGTGTAATCATTAAATGTTTTGAGTTATTCTTGTATCTAGGAGAAGTGCTTTTGACACAGAAAAAACCCTGATTATCTTCATAAATTTCATCCTACAACTCTGAATCTGCATATTGAGGCCTGATTACAATCCACTAGAGGAAGTAATATTTCAGTGAAATTATTTCCTCTGTTATCACCATGGGTACATTTCACAACTAACCATCGGCATTATATGCAATTTACCAAGGCGATTAATTGTGTATGATTTCAACATTTTCCTATTTTCTACCTTATTTTCCTTTACCGAATTAGAATGTCGATGGCCAAGCATAAGTGAACCATAATCTACCCTTGAAGGTGAGAAGCCATTGAGCACAATTTGATTAGCCCTTGGAAGAGTTGAACTGTCACGCAAACCAAAATCCCTGAAAAGGGCTGGTAAAAATGATTTCTTCTCTCCTAAAACTTGTTGTGACAAACTGTGAAGATTTGGTGAATTTGATCAAGATTTTGATCGTTAAGTTAACTACAAGATGATCCTTGTGAATTATTGAATCTCCTTGGTCGATATTACCAACAAGTTGTTGGGATGATCTGAGTAGTTAGTTATAACATTATCCAAGTAGTTAGTTACAACCTTATCCATATTTTTTGAATTGGAAGAAGTTTCCAATTATGCAACTTCCTTGTTTGTAGCTGGTTGTTGCATTAGAATTTGATTTTGAGAAGATTTTTTTGTGAAGGAATACAGTAGCATCAACACTTCTTTCTTCATATTTTTAGGTTTGTTTTGAATTTAAATCCAATCTTAGCGTGATTAGACAGTCTCGCCCTTGTCCTAAAATGACTTCTCAACTCTAGCTAGAGATGACTCGATTGTAATTTGAGGTGGTGTTGCTGGATTGATCATTTTACAATTTGCAATATCATTGCCTTGTTTACAACAAATGGTATAGAATTGTTACAAGTTTTCATGTGTTACTAGTTGCCAAAAACCAACATCATCCATTCCAATCTAAATATGGGAACGGAAGATTGACAAGCAAATCGATTTCCACACACACCTTGGCAAGCTTTGATCGATAGAGAGTAGATATAGTAACGTATAACTTCAACGGTTTGCCAAAAGCTTACACAAGAATAGGAATATTTTCCAATGTGATCCAAACTAGAACTATAGAGGATTCTACATAAGATATAAGAATGCAACAATGTTGGTTGGAGTAACTTTCCTCAACTAAAAAAATATAGTTGCCAATAATATTTACCTATCACTATTTATTAAGAAAATACTTATAGTATTCTATTGTTTGATAAGAAAACAAGTGATCATTGCCATATGTATAACAAAAATAATATTGTTTAATTTTCTATACATTATTATCAAAAAGTTGCAAAATTTTAGTATCTAAAAGACGAGATATTATAAGTTATTAGTGATCATTTGTCAATATCAATTAAGTTATAACCACATTTTGAAAAACATTATCTAGATACCTTTTTTCAAAAATCATCTATAATTAACTCATGAGCACAAGATCTTTTTAAATACTAATGTAAATACTAGGAAGAATATACAAAGTAATCAATGACATAGTTATACTACATTAGAAGATTCATCTATACTTAGGCAAGTATTAGTTAGCATGAAGATCAGTAAATTAGCAATAAATTCTTCTAATTATAACTCAATTTGAACAAAATATGAAGAATATCATATTTTCCTTAAAATTTCATTTGAACTCCCATTTAATACAAAGAAAATAATATTTTCGCCATTATCTTTCATACAAAATAAATATATATATATATATATATATATATATATATATATATATATATACAGAAAGATGTACTTACTTAGCACAACATCTCTACTAATTTTGAAGTTTCTTTTGTTAACATTTTTTAACTAACCAATTAATTATTTACTACAACTTTTTTTTTAATAATCAAATTTCATTAACTGAAGAAACAGTCATTACAACTGTTTAAAATATAGCCTAATAAACGAATCTACCAGATCTATATATTACAAACATCAGATATAAAAAGATACCCCAACAAATGTAGAAATTTAAATATACACAGATCTAAAAATCTAGATCTAACTTCAAAGGATTGGACAAATCTCATACCAGATCTAATTAGTATCAGGCCTACCACTAAACTTCTGATGTAAAGCACAAAAACAAATATGGTTAGCCAGATCTTACTTGACTGAATCTTCCATCTTTATAAAGCACAAAAAATAAAAAGAAAAAACTCTCACTTATTCAACAGGAGACTAGAACTTCCACTTATTTAGGGGAGACAAAATTTCCAATGAGCAAATCTCATGGAAAAAGGGAAAAAAAATATTGCTGGTGGGGGTTTGTATTAAAAAATTAATAAAACCACCACCTGCTATCGTGAATAATATTGGAAGAGTTTTTAGAGAGAATGAAGAGAAAAAGGTTTACTCAATTATTTACTACAACTTATACTACATATATATTAGAGAAATTTGTTTCTTTGAAGTTTGAACTTTGAAGTAGAAAGAAAATTTGAGATATTTCGAAGTAAACAGGTTATGCACCACAAGTATTAAACTCTCAAATGACTAGTCAAGATATATATATATATATATATATATATATATATATATATATATATATAGCCTGATTTTTTTTAAAATGTAAAAAAGGCTTATGCCTAATTCAATTCTATTCTTTTTTTCAATTTATCACTTTACAACCTGGAACCAAACTATTATAAATACAATAAGTAAATATATTTACTTAACTGTAGAATTTGATTGTAAGTTAATTTAGATTATTTTATTTTTGGATCAAAATAACTTGATTTTAGGATGTAATTTGATTACATTGATTTAGAATTCAGATTAGTTTAATCAGTTAATTTTAGTTTCTATATTACTCTATGCTTGTATAAATAGATCTTTTGTACTCTAGACAATAGTAAGAATAAACAAAATATATTTCTCTCTTAACATGATACCAAAACCACTTGTTCGTTATCTTGCCATTTCTCTTCTTATAGTGTGACCCTGTTGAGTTACTTTTGACCCTAATGTTTTCTGATTTAATACACTAAAATCCTACACTGAATTGTAATAGCTGATAAGACAATGGGTAACTTTGCAAACTTCTAATCATTTTAGCAAACTTCAACGGCATTCTCATGTAGTTGACTTTGCATGTAACAAAAGCAACCATGTGTCTATAATGCCTTTATCTATGGGTAAATCCATACTTGTTTTTACTGATGAATTTGCTAGCTTTTTACTAGAATATTAGGAATCACAAAAATTAACTACTCCCTCTTCTATTAACCAATCAGAACACCTCTTATGTGTCTTGTGTCATCCTCTGAAAAATTGGTCATTGATTTAGGTGTTACTAATCACATGGAAGGTGGTATAGGTATCCCTTTATCCTTTAATTAGTCCTTACACAAAATTTTCAAATATTACTCCAGCTGATGGTTTAATTACTTCTGATGTGGGTTCTAGAATAGCTATTCATATATCTTCTATTTTATTGTTTTTTGTCTTGTGTTTGTCTAATTTTTCGTGATCAATCTTCTTTCATTAAGTATAATTACTCAACCTCTCAATTCTCATTTTTCCTTGATTATTGTGTGTTCGAGGATCTTAGGTTGAGGAAAGTGATGGGTTGGATGTAAGTCTAGCGGTCTTTATTTACTTAGAACTCCATCAATGAAAGTTCCAAAAACTATTGCATATTCAAGTGCTTTGACACCTCTTAAGGTTAATATAAGTTTGAAAACTTTTCTTTATCTACTTTGTAGAAATTATTTCTAACTTTTCAAAATTTATTCCATTTAGATTATGAGTTTTTTTAGTTTGCCAAACATCATTGTGTTCCTTATTTGCCTAAGTTCAATAAATAGGTTGTATCCCCTTTTGAATTAGTACATTCTGATACTTGGGGTCCTTGTTCGGTGGTTTGTAAGTTGGTTTTAGGTATTTTGTCACCTTTGTTGATGACTCCTCTCCTATTACTTAGTTATATTCAATGAAAAGACAATTAGATTTGTTCAACATTTTTCATTCCCTCGGAGTTTCTGCTGAAATGAAAATACAATTGAATGTCATTGTGCACACTATGAGAAGTAATAATGCAAAATAATATTTTTCTAATCCTATTGGAACCTATAGGACAAAAAATGGAATTCTTCACCAATTTCATGTGTTGACACACCATGTCAAGATGGTGTTGCCGAAGGGAAAATAAACACTTAATAGAAATTGCAAGGGCTATTCTTTTTCGAATAAAGGCCCCTATGGAATTTTGACTGATGCTATTTCAACAACTTATTAGTTATTTCTCGTCATGTGTACTTGCTTATAAGATTCCTTACTTGATTATGTTTTCTTCCAATCTTATTTTGTCAAACGAAGTATGTTTAGATGTACTTTATTTGCTCATGATGCTCGCCCTCAAGTACTTAAATTGGGTCCTAAATATCCCAAATGTGTCTTTTTGGGATATTCTTGTCTTCAGAAAGGATACAAATGTTACTCTCCTACTTTGGGTAGTTATTTAGTTTTTGCTGATGTCATATGTTTTAACTGTCTAGACAACCCTTTCTTCTTGAGTCTAACATTTATAATTGTGAGAGAGAGGAAGATTATATTCCAGGTTACACTATGACAATCACTATTAGTCCCTCTATTCCTACAAGACCACTTATAACTCAAGTTTACTCCGATAGTTCTCAATGTAAAACCTAAAATCATCCATCGACTCCTTCTTCAACAAATCCAAATCTTGATCTACCTATTGCTCTTAGGAAATGTAAAAGGCAACGTACTCACCAAATCTTTTCCTTGCAAATCATATGACCATTTGCCTCACTTGCATTGTTTTATTTCTTCTCTAGATTTAGTTTATGCTCCTAAAAACGTTATTGATGCTTTGGCTCAAGATTTGTTGCTCAGGAGGAGTTTAATAACATTTGTAAACTTTGAAATTCCTACATTGATTAAAAATAGAGTCCTCAATCTTGGTTTAGAGGATTTAGTGAGGTTATTCAAAATTTGGCATAAAGAAGAGTAATGTTGACCATTCTGTTTTCAACATCAATGGTCTAATGTTGGTCTTATCTTGTTGGTAGTTTATATGGATTACATTGTTATTACTAGATGTGTTGGTGCATGTGTTACAATTCTCAGAGCTTTCCTTCGAACATGTTTCCAAGTAAAAGACTTGGCTTTAAAGTACTTCTTAGGCATTGAGATTGCATGGTGTAGAAAAGGTATCTTAATTTCTATCTCAAAGAAAGTATATTCTTGATCTGTTGACAGTAGTAGCAAAGTTGGGTTGGAAAACTTATGGTGCCCTAATGATTGCCAATATGCAACTTACAAAAGATGATGGGGAGTTTTTTCATATCATGAGATGTATCAAAAATTAATTGAGAAATTGAATTATTTAAGGTAACTCGTTCTGACATTAGTATTGAAACCCATTTTATCTCTTCACCAAAAACTACCCATTAGTTAGCTTTAGAGCAAATCTTGTGTTATCTCACTGGAGTTCTGGGATGTCTCTTATACTTTTTTCTAAGGGGGAGGGAGAGAACTTCTAATGTCTTTCATTAATGACCAAAACAAGAAGTATTTACAAATAAGTAAAACGTTATTATTTTCTTCTATTCTTTTTGCAAGGTACTTATATAAAACATGATGTGAATTATGAGTGACTTTGATTTTTTAAACTTTATTTTTTAAGTTTAAATGGAGGAATCTCCATCTCCATTTACCTCTAAATGGATATAATCCTTATCCAAAAAACTTAACTACTCGGGCCTACAGTAAAAAGTGAATTCTACATGTGGGATTCACACTTTTGTACTCGAGTCTATCTTAGTGTTACTCGTGGTATGGTATGTCATATTTACATCTTCTGTTACACTAGTGTTATATTTTTTTAGTATGTTACACCATAAAATATTCGAGGGATACTTGTACCTTATTTATTATCCAATGATCAATTTGATCGATGATTAAAATATCACGAACTTTTAAAAGATTATGAGTTGTTAGTAAAATACTATGAAATTTGTAAGTGTAATAGCAATTGTGGAATGAAGTACATTCTACCGCCAATAATAAAGCAAACAAAAATATCAAGGAAGAGAGGATGAGAAGGGACTGACCTTTTATATAGTGACAATTAATTAACTTTTCTTGAATAGAGAACATATATAATTTTATTGTATTTTTTAATCTTAGATTAGATTAAATAAAAGGAAAGGAAAGTAAGGGATGATGTGTACCGGATGTATAATTAATTTAAAATGGATATGTATTTGTAATGAGTGACCCAATAGCCTAAAATTATTTGAATCTAATGATATTATGGTTATGTGTATAGTTTAGTCTGCATGAGTGACATAAGATAGAATATGAAGGTATTTAGTTTATAGAATATCCACATAATAAAATCAAATCTTGGTACTATTTTCTTGAACCATAAAAGTTTATTCCACCTACCTAATTGATGATGAACCCTCAAAATATTCACAGCCAACGATACTAAGAATACCTCAGTTATGCTTCCGAACCATCTAACATGATCACACTTCTATACACAAGGATAAACTAAATGATATTGGAGTAGACATAATCAATCTATTACCCTTTGTCCCAACTCTTTTCCCAGAGGGCCATTTCTATCTAACGTTTACAATTATAGAATTCACTTTTGCTTCTCTACTACTCCTAAATGCAATGATCAAATTTTTAGAAAATGATTGTGATGAGGCTTCGAGGATACCAATTGTCTGAGAAGAGAAAGGTACTCGCACCATTTCCCATCTCCATTTGAAATAGTTGCACACTGAACTTTTGAGTTGGAAAATTTTTTTCATAATCCAAGAGTAGTCCATTGGAATTTTGAAATCCCAAAAGCTCCCCTCCTTGAGTATATTAACACAAACCCACTTGATCCATAAACTATCTTTTTTAGAGTAAATGTTCTAGATTGCTTCAGTATCATGTATTTATTACACAATTGAGTATTAACTAATCCCAGTTTTCCTAGTTTAGTGGGCGTGTGTCTCCTACCAACTTACCTTAGCTTCATAATGAGATTTTTAATTCTTCTAACCAAAGAAAGGAAGCTAACATACCTCAATTCTATAAATAATCTTTTTTGGTGGTATAAAAACACTAGACCAATATAAATGAACGTTGTTGAGTATGGGTTCAATAAGTTGAAACCTCTCAGTATATGTAAATTTTTTTGCCCCCAACTTAGTATTCTTTTCTTGATCTTATCTATAATTACTTGACAATTTTGAATGCTAAGCCTGGCTAATATGAGAGAAAGTACCAAGTATGTTACTGGTAGTTGTCCCAAGGGAATTACCGTAAAACTACTAACTTGAATACTCCTTTCTTTAGATACACCTACCAGAAACATTATATTTTTCTATAGATGAGGCTTAGTCCTGAAAGGTCCCCAAATTCAGCAATACAATCCTTAATAACTTGTAAAAAATCAAATGACGCATAGCAGAGAATAGAGACATCATCTGCAAATGCCAAGTAAGATAGGTTTACGGAACTACAATTAGGATAAAACTTGAAACTTCAGTCGGCAATCCTTCGTTGATGTTTGAAATAACAGACGTGGTATATTTCATTCTTGTGTTGAGAGTCTCTTATATGCATATTAGGATGGTTCTAAAATTGATAGGAGATCTACTATTGGGCATTGTGTTTATGTAAGACATAATTATTAGAATATTTTTATTGATGGACTTTATGGCCGCACAGATATTCTAAATAATAATTATATATTATCCCATATTAATTGAAGGCAAATTACTGTATAAATATAATAGGATAATTAAGTGATTCAAAATAATAGTAGAGGAAGAATAGGAGACCCTATATTAATCTGATAGTTACTTATCGTGATTAATCTAGTAAAAACTCATTCCTAGCATTTGACTTCAAAATGAGAAAGAATCTCTAAAGACACTGTATAAGTAGGGCTTTTGGTCCCTCAGTCTAGTCCACCCTATATTTATACGTATACCCATCGCTAGCTATAAACATTATAGGGAGTTAGGATAGGAACGATCATATATGTTACTCAATCATTATTGATGAGCTTGATCGATGGACCGGTTATAAAGCACTAGATGTAAATCGAAGGACTAATTATAGAGAACTTGATAAAAATTGGAGGAAGCAATTGATGTGATATTATTCACCAACAGGAGCGGAGATAGCTTAGGGGTAGTGGAGGCAGCTACCCCTACTAACCTCTAGCACTCCTTTTATGTTTGTATATACTCGTCTAAAAATATATATAATTTTTCTCATTGCTCTCACTAATTTTTAAAGATAAACTACGTGACTTTACATGATTATATAGTCACCCATTTTTTTCTGATAATTTTCTATAACTATATGAAGTATGTTACTATGTCTCTATTCATCTCATTTTTATTGATTTGTCCCTTCTCATATTTGGTTTGTTATATATCACAAATTTATGCAGTCATATATTGTTATTAATGTAATTAATTAGAATTTATGTAGTGAAAAATTTAATAAAAATTTTGAAAGAGAGACCTAACTAACTTTTATGCCCAAAACTTGTTTGATACTCGAATGATACTATTTGGAGGCACACTTAGAAACTAGAAAAAAAAATGACATACTTGACTGCATTTTCATATTGATAAAATATTGATAAATAACTACTGTGGAGATATAGTTACTGAATATGTAGTACTCTTTGGTACGCTGTATGGATACTGGAATGTAGTAGGTCATTTTTTTGAAAAAATACATGTATATGGTGTATTGGTGCCTGGTATAGTGTACTGGTACGCACGAATTAATATGCGGTATGGAAGGTTACCCAGTGAATCTAGTAACTATGTGTGGAGAAAGAACTGATACACTGTATACTTGTTAATCTAGTATTAAAAATTAGAAATATATTATCAAGAGAAACTTGCCCTCACTGAAAGAAATTTTTGGCTATGCCAATATTCACCGAGTACAATCAATGGTTCTAAGAGACACAGTAATTTCGTGTTATTTGATTTACAAGTTTAAACTAAAGATCCTATCATATCTAATAATGGTTTGGTGAAGTAAAAAGTAAAACGTCACATATGTGTCTTGATCTAGTGTAAAATTGTAATATAGAGCCATGGAGCAATCACTTGTGAGTTTGTGTGGACACATCAATTGTTAAGTCAGATTAGTCAAGACAATTCACTACTTATGAAATTATACTATGAAAATCATGCTGCTCTCTGAATTACATCAAATTTAGTTTTTCATGAGAAAGCCAAGTACATTGAAGTTGATTTTCATCTTGTTCGTGAAAAAATTCAGCCAAACATGTTTTCAACTTTTCATGTGATGATTGGAGAGAAATAAGTTAACTTTTTTACTAAAGCCGTGATTCATCATGGTATATTTGTAACAATACGGTCATGATTAACATCAATGCTTCACCTTCAGAGGGAGTATTGTAAATATAATAAATAAATATCTTTAATTAATTGTGGGGTTTGATTGTAGGTTGATTTTGATTTATTTATTCTAGGATCTAAATAGCAAGATTTTAGGATCTAAATTAAGTTTGATTTTAGAATTTAGATTATTCTACACGTCTATACACACACACACACACACATATATATACTCTTATCATAGTAAGAATGAACAAGATATTTTCTTCAATAACTATAGGTTTTGGTTCGGTTTGTGTTAACTTTTTGGTGTGATTTACATTGGTTCATTCGGGTTCAAAAAAAAATTAAATAGGCCTAATAGTGGACAATGCATGTCAGATCATGATTGGCATAGAGGAGGTTGGGCTGGAATGGTAGTACTTCTATTGGGCTAGAGTTTTAATTAGCAGAGTTCTTCTTCAAGGCTAAAAATACTGTATTTTCCACTTAGGATAGGGTAAAAAATTGAAATGGCCCTCAAACTCTTAATATGATTTTATTTTGGCTTTCCAACTATTATTTGTTCCATCTTTGAACTTCCAAAAGTGTGATATTTTGACCCCTCCTTTGTGTCCAACAACTCATCTCACATAAAGAATCCGAAGTGCCAAAATCATGACTTTTAGTTGGGGTAAGTTGGAAGTTCAAATAGAATGCACAGTGATTTATTTTCATAAATCAAGATACATCACCCCATCCTATCACCTTCAATGACCAGTGCCTAACCTCTTCCACACACCAGCTACACACACTAATCACATAACTACCCAAAAAAAAATATAGATACACATGCACAAAAAAAGGAGAAAAAGTGGTGGAGCCCACCATTGTCGGCCAATGTTGTACATATGTATGTATGTTCATTTCTTCATTTTTTGTGAATCAAAACTAGAATCTTGTGTATGGATTGGAAATTGGTTTTGAGAGAATTTCATATATGTTGATAAGGTGTTCTACGAAATGCCCAAGAGAAATATTGCTTCTCGAATAAAAATCCAATTAATCTTGATAGAAATTGAAATACCCAACACTTTACCTAGAAAATGTAGCTTTATTATCCTAACTACTTGCTAATGTAAGTATTTGAACTTTAGTAGGATAAGTGACCGAGATTGATGATAACGTATATTCAATAGTTAATTTATAAGAATCTTATGCTATCTAAACTACCTATCCCTCTTGATTATCAGTTGATGCTTTAAAAGATAGGGAAAAAAAAGAAATCAACAAGTTAGAAGAGAGAAAGGAGGGGGGGGGAGAGAGAGAGAGAGGGAGAAACCAAAGAAATGTTGATGTTGGAAGTTAATAGAAGATGAATGCTAACATGGATGGAAAAGAAGGAATGGATAAAGTAGTAAGATACCATGAATGTGTCAAGGAAGACCTTCAATCATAAGGTGAGAATTTTCCATGAATTATTGTAAATTTGCTATCTTCTACAATTAGCAAGGTTTAACTACGAGTTTTGGATGAAAATAACATTAGCTTGAAGTTTATTTCCACTTGAAATCCATTTACAAAACTTAGAAGTTAAATCCCGAAATTGCAAAAAAATTTGATGGCTTTGAGCAATTTCTTAAAAAGCATCATAACTTGGTGTACAAAACTTCAATTTGATCTCTATTTGTTGTTTTAGAAACTAAACTCAAATATATTTAAATTTGTATAAGTCTCATGATCTTGTTCTTTGTGAATTTGAAATATCAATGCTAGTAAATTTTCAAATTTTGAAAGAGTGATTACCGGGCAACACCGTGTACTCATAAGGAATTGGCACTATCTTGGGGTAGTAATATTGGAATTCATAACTATTTATTGAGTTTGAAACTAGATTCATAGAGTTTTAAATTGGAATAGAGATTGCTTTCTAATTTATATTATATTGAATTTGATAAACTTTTAAACTTGGCAGAAAAATCGAAAGTGATAACTTTGGTTAGACATGGGATTGATTATATAATGAGTTTAGAGTGATTCTTGAAAAGCCTATAATCTGAATCTCATAAATATTTCTTCATAAGATTTTTAGTAAATTAACTCTAGTATTCATATCTATAAAACCATAGTAATACAAGTTATACATTGGAATTTATGATGATTTGAACTTAAGAGACAAATAAGCCTAAAACAGATTTTCCAGATTTGTTGGGTTATTTTCAAAAGTATTTATGATTATGTTATGATTTGAATCACTGAATGATATTTTACTTCTCAGTAGTTTTAATTAGTCTAGTTTCAGAATCTTCATAAATCACTAAAGCTTGAGTGACATATCTAAGGATATGGTAGTTTTTATGAGACTGCTCATTTTAGAAATTAACGGTGGTGTTTATGATGATGCTCATAGATGTGTGCGATTTGTGAGAACTTTACGTTTTGAATATTGGAAAGTTTCCTACACAAAAATTATGGTAAATTGACTTATGGTTCTAGCAGCATAAAGAATAGAAATTTTAGAGTTTTGTAACTCAAGATATGACAATTTAAGTGAACCCTATCTATCCTAGAAATTTGCCTATGGAATTCTATAATTTTGAGAGAAACATTTCTTCACAAAAGTGTTAGGATTTTGAATCTAATTTACAATAGTATAAAGTAGAAAATTTTTGGAGTTGTGTACCTCAAGATGTGTTCGTTTTATTAAATACTGCCAAACAAGAACTTAGTATATAGTAAGTTTGTTTAGTCATGACTTGTTATTGGAAACGCTCTGATCAATATGAATTTATTCTTCTTGTCAATTATTTAGGCTTGAAAAAAATAAGAAAAATGAGAATGGTTCAGAAGTTGAGATGAGGCACGAAATATGGAAGCATTTGAGGTAAGTAATTTTTACTTCCTTCATAGAATTCTGAAAACATGTTTATGACAATTACATTTAAATGCTATTTTTATATGAGAAAAATCCAAACCATATATGTTATGTGGAGTTTTAAATATTTTGCATGCCATTTGATTATGATCACGCATGTTGCATGTTATGTTTTATGTTGGCTTGAATATTATGGACATGTTGATACCGGTAAACCATTGTTCATCTTTGACGAGTGCAGCCATTTGAATCGAATTGTTGACCATGTTATGTACCAACTGTGTCAGTGCAAGATCGATCCCTTAGTTCATATTCATGGTCCTGTATGCTAAGTTTGGTGTTAGGGAAACCTTTTATAGTAAGGCAACAGTAGACTGAGTACTCAGTTCTAGTTAAACTTGCATATGATCAAGAACATTTCTATATATAAGGGAATAATCCAAATTTTGGCTGAATGACTTCATGTGGGTTCGAAACTAATCTTTAATTCACAATTATTTTTATTGCCTTTTGGCTTACATCTTGTTTAGTTCATGTTGTCCTCACTCCAATGATCATTTGGACAAAATATTTTTGCAAATTAGATGTGATTTTATGAAGGAAGAAAATCTAGAAAAAAGAGTACCAAAAAGAAAAAAAGAAAAAGGGAAAAGATGATGAATATTGAATCTGTTGTTACGTTTTTTAGAAATTGCAATTTGACATTTCTAGTTTTGTCCCATTTGATATATTTCTCTATAATTTAAAATTAATTTGAATGAAATCCTTTTACTATGATTCTAAAATGTGCAAATGACAAAAAAGGTTATTAAACTATTGGCTAGTATAATTTTAAGTCACGAAACTATTAATTTTGTAAATATGGTCACTAAACTCAAGAAAGGAATGAATCCTGGTCATTCCATCGATTAGAGACGTTGCAACTATGTAGATGTAAAAAGTTTTTCAGGGGTATTTTTGTCTTGCAACTCATTACTCGATAGAGTAGTCTTAGGGCTTTGCAAAAACATAAAATGAAGAAAAGAAAAAGATAAATAAGCCTACAATTCATCAGCAAATCTACTTAAAACACTCCAAATTTCCCACAAAAAATATGCATCTCTTGAACAAGGCAGACCACACTTACAAGAATAGAAAAGACTGACCATATTTTCATCCAAATCAATTTCAGTGAATTACTTAAAAATCGAAATCATCAAAACTCAACTTCAATAGTTACAACCAGAAACAATAAGCAAGTCACTTAGTGAGCGGTGTTTTAGAAACTGATTTATAATAGAAAATCAAAGGAAAAATAGAGAAATAATTGAACATAAAAATTTTGAGAATAACGGCGACCAGGCCTTATTGATTGTAAAGGCCCAATTCCTTAGTAATAGTTACTTTTCTCTATAAACCCAAGTTGTTTCGTCAAGCAATTGGGTTCTGTGTTAATTAATTAATTTTCTCCAAGAACGGCAACAACCCTTATTGGAAAAAGGAATTAGTTAGTGTTTGGATGGGACTTTTAAATCTTAATATGGATTTAAAGTTTTAGGCCATTTGAGGTGGTGCTTCTAGACACCGAATTTTGATGAAATTTCACCGTTAAGTGCCAAATTGAGACAAATTTTCAAAATTTTTGGACTTTTCAAGAAAAAAAAAATCCCAATTTCATAAAAATTCACACTTTTTGGATAAAATAATCATTTTGAATCATTTTTTTGAAAGTCAAGGATGAGATGGTCTTTTAGGTACGGTTGTCAATGGGTCGGGTTATTAGGTTATCGTGTCACACCAGGTGTGACTCATTTCTTATCATGTTCGTGGCATGTCGTGTCGTGTGGGGTCTGTTTCTTATTGTGTCGTGTTCGTATCAGACCCATTTGGGTTCGTGTGACCCGTTTACTATTGACAGAGAATATCTACCTATTTAACAATTACATAACTTGCGCTACATTTGATGTTAAAATTTCAAATTTTGATTATTTAATAACTCAGACAATTATTAAAACTAACCTTATTATTATACTAATTTAAAACGCATAACTAAAATTATTGAAATTTTTTGTATAATATTTAAAATAATTATTATGTTTGATACAATAATCTAATATTAATTCTATTGTTCACAATCTTAAAATATACTATATTAAATTATAATAAAATAAAATTTCAGCAAAATCTATTCATACAGTAACTTAATGGGTTATCGTGTCAACCCACAGGTTGTACCACCCAACCCGTTTAATTTCGTGTCATAAACGGGTTGACCCAAAAATGACCCAATAAATTTTGAGTAGTGTCAAAGCCTGTTAATTTTGTGTCGTGTTCGTGTTGTTTATCGGGTCGTGTCAGAAATTGCCAATCCTACTTTTAGGTCTTTGTTGAACTCCAGTTATGATAATCATGTTTTGATGATGACCAAATCGTACTAATGGCCTGAAAGTAAGTGTGCAGAAAAAATAGGAAGGTTCGGACATAAATAATCGTCCAAACAAAATCAAGAAAAACAACTAAAATATGAACAACACCTTACAGACGAGAAGAGCGTCCGAAAGAAAGGAACTCGGACGCAAGAGAGCGTCCGAAACATGACCAGACAACACTGAGGAAAGAACACTTATTTTGGTCACAAACAACTGTCCGAAGGACAATGCTTCAGATGCAAAAGACCGTCCAAGACAAGGAATCCCAAAGTCTAAAGGATCGGACGTTGAAGACCGTCCGAAGAAAGGAGCTCGAAATGAAGAAATTCTCTATCAAGTTGTAGGATGCATATGACCGTCTAAGATACTATTCATAAAGCTGTAGGACGCATATGACCATTGGAGACACTGTTCATAAGCTATAGGATGCATGATCAAACGTCTGAACCATTGTCCGAACTCCTAACGGCTAGTTTTTAACAGATAGTTTTTTTACCATTGGAGTTCAAATTTCGGCACATCTTTCACCTATAAATAGCCCATAGATACATGAGGACATCCAATTAATATGCAGAATTACTGCATTCTATACAAACACTTGTAAGAATTATTTGGGGAGAAATAGGCTAAAATATTGTGGGTTGTATTGGTTTGGGTAGTATAGTTCTCTTAGCTCAACTAGAGGGAATTAGTGTGAGTAAGAGTACACTAGTGAGTGATCTTCAAGTGTAAGAGTGGAGGGATAACAAGTGTACAAAAGTGGGTTGTAATGTAAAACCCTTAGGCTCAACTAGAAGAACTTAGTTGGTGCAAGAGTGAGCCTACTTTGTGTACAAGAAGGTTATTGCCTCACCTTCTTTAAAAAGGACTACTAGTGGATGTACTCCAACCTTGAAGAGTTTGGGAGTTTGGTTTGATATTCTTTATCTCAATCTTTTTATTTGTTCTTTAAGGTTCAATTGTTACATATTTATCTTTGATCATTTGTGCTTAAGTGTTCATTTGTCGCACAAAATTTGTATTTTCATTAGGCACATTAAAATGTTTGTTTTAGTAGAGACAATCTAATTCACACAAACACTATCCTCTCATGGTCTACATAGACCAACTACACCTAACCCAATCATTTTCCCTTAAAACCCATAGCGTAACATCATTCCCCTTGTCCCTTTTTTTTCTTTTCACAACTCCTTTACCAAAATAACCATTATCAACATCTATCCTCATTTTTCTCCCTTTCCCATACGTTTCTCTCCTTATTCCAATCACTTTACATAAATCCCGATGTCCCAAGACTCTCTCTCATACCAAATCCCCAACTCTCTCTCTCTTTCTTTCTCTCTTTTGCTCTTATTTTTTGCTATTGATACACTACTACTACTTCTACACAAACATAACATACACACACAGTACTACTACTACTTTTTCTTTTACACCACCATAAGCACACGACTACTACTATTAATATTTTGATTCCTACCAAAACTCCATACAATCACACACAAATGCACAACACAGTACACTAATAATCACACATTAAACACACGCACAAACACATAGGCTTCACACAAATAGAAAAATTTGTTGGAGAATGAAGGATTCAAATCATTATTGAAGATTTTCTACCACCTTGAATTTTGCATCAGGCAAGTGTATTTTCTCATTGTTCGAGTCATTTTCAAGTAGTACTATTTTTTTTTTTATAAATCTTGTTATCGATGTTGATTAATATATGTTTATTGTTGTTTTTGATAAATTTATAGTCTATTTATGATTTATGCGTTGCGAGGAATATTTTTGTGCTTGATTTATGTTGTTTGGTTAAGTTTTGGTTTGTGAGATTGTAGAAGAGACCTGACTGTCCAAGCCTCTTGTGACAACTTTCTAGTCATTTTTGGATTGTTTTGACCCCAAAATCGTAATCTATGTGAAAATTTGATTAAGAGGTTCGAATTTCATGTGATTTTGACAAGATTTGATATAGATACAAAAATTAGAAAAAAGTGAAAAAAAAAAAAAAAAAAGCAAAAGTGCAGTCATGGTTGCTCTGATGGTTGAAGAAGACCATGTTTTTTGGAATTACACTTTTGCCCCCAAGTTTTCCTCAATTTTTTAATTTGACTCCAACATATTTAAAGACACCCAAATTAGTCCTTAAAAGTTTAGATTTAATTGGGTTTTGGGCCTTCTTTCATAAATGATTTGGTTGGGTTGTATTTTTTCCTGATGAGCCATGTGGGTTTTGTTGCAACAGGCTTAAATTGTGTTGGGTCAATTAATTTTGGATTGGACCAGTTAGATATTTAATTAAATGGGTTATGGCTTGTTTTGTTTCTTATGGGCTACCTAAGTCTTTTAGAACTTTGATATTTATTTTATCTGTTGGGTTGAATTTTATTTGGGCTACTTCAATTGAAAATGAGTTGGGCCATATTTTATTTTTGGTTAATTTTTTAAAATTATTTCAAGCCCATTATTGCTGACTTTTCTATAATTGCATTTTAGTACCTAAAACTTTCTATAATTTTATTATAGTCCCTAAAACTTTATGAAATTGTATTTTAGTCCTTGAAATCTTTCTAAAATTACATTTCAGTCCTTGAAACTTTTTGAAATTGCATTTTACCCTAAATTTTCCTATAATTTGCATTATGCCCTGAAGTTTTCATGAATTGCATTTTTGACGCCTAAAACTTTTTGGAGTTGCATTTGTGGATCCCTAAATTTGTTAAAGTGTATTTTTGACCCCAAACACTTTGTAGGATTTTGTAATTAGGTCTCCACAAGTTTAGATTGTTGCTAATTTAATTCTCTTTTCCTTCATAACTTATTACTAGATTCAATATTCTTTAGCATGTTGATACTTTAATTGTTTGAGAATATTGTAATTTACTCCTTAATATTATGATTCGATTCAATTAAGTCCATTTTTTTTTTATCTATCTCTATTTGGCTTTGCTTTTGATAAATTGGCGTAGTTTTAGTTGTCCTTGTTGTTGCCTAGGTCATACCAGTATTTAGCTTTAGTTTTCTTAGCATCGTTAGTATCGGGATGAAGGAGAGGGGAATGCTTTTAACCTGTTTGCTGCTCATCTTTAGATGGGATTAGAACCACAAACTTAGGTGCTTTAAGGGATACATTTCAAAACTCTATTATGTGCAATATGTGTTTCTACGTGCTAATTGTTTTGTTTTGCTCTATTTAATTATCCATTTACTACTTTCTTAGAGTATTTACATAAGGTAATACCCCGTTTAGATACACATAGGCGTTAACCCCAGAGATGGGCCAACTTTTGTAAAAAAATAGCTTAAGCCTGTTGTAATAGATAAGGTATATGCTATATGTTTACCGCTTTTGTTAGGGTCTGCATGTTAGAATATTATATTTTATGTGATTCCGTGTTTTACGCACTTCTATGTTTATTAGTTTGTTTATTATATTTATTTTTTGTAAATATCGTTGCTCACGTTCTTTTCCCTCGTGTTAGTCCAATGCTAGCATAATGAACTCCCTTTCCTCATATTTTCCATGTTTACTTTTTACCAGCGGTTTGCTTTCACTTTGTTCTATTGAAGCTTACTAAAAAATGTAGGTTTATTTTTAAGAAAATATGAATTAAATCACGCAATCAATTTTATCGAGGGTGAGAGGGTGCCTAAATTACCTGTAGAGTAGTCAAGCCTTCCCTTTACCCAGTAGGACTCTCGAACCTTTTTCTTTTATTTTCGTAAACTATGAGTCATCTTATTTAGGGTTTTAAGCTTATTTTTACTTATTTTTATTTATCTATTTTACTTCATTTTTTTATTCCTTTTGTGTTTTAAAATCTTTTTCCTAAACCTTTAGGAATTTCTCTTTTTTCTTAAGTTTAGGTTAGTGTCCTGATGTACTTCACATACCGGATTGCGACTCTATTATTTATTTATTTATAAAACCTTATTCTAGATTGTTTTTGGATCTTCAAAATGTCGCTTTTAAAAAAGTTTCATTTTAGACCCTATTTTCATATTAGTATACTTATTTATTTTTTATTCTTATTATTTCATTTTCCCACTGAAAAATGGGACGCAACAGTTTGGCGACTCTACTGGGGACACTAGAGAGAATTCAAGCAATTGATTTAGTTACGTTTCTTAAAATTAACCCTTCTTTACATTATGTTTGGGTGTTTATATGTTATTTTCTCCTATGTGTTCTATTAGTTTTGTTACTTCAATATAATTCTTGACATGCTATTTCATTTGTATTTATACTTGTGAGGTTAGGAGGTTAGAGGGCAAAACAACCTGTAGTGAAAACCTCCAATATGTCATAGAGGTAATTAAATCTCTTCGCCTCCAAGGAGTACATCATGCATCACTCATCTACATAACCTGTAGTTAGAGGGTAACCAGTACAGGTTGTGACGCTCCAATACCGGTGTCGAACGGGTCCACCTCAAACCACCAAATTGGAACCCTTGGAATTTATAGAAATGCTATTTTTTGGGTCTCTCAGTCTAAATGTTTGGGAACCGTAAACCTTCGTGGAGTCTAGACTGCATTAGTGAGCCCAAACTCATGAAACATATAGATTATCAATAGGATAGAGCATCTCGAAACCCTAATATGGAAACTAGACATGAGGCAAGGGATAATCCTTGTGTATACCTTTTACCTTTTTTTATTTTTACAATATTTTATTCTCTGTTTTAACTTTCTTTATTTATTGTTTGTTGTATCTCATGAGACCTAAGAAAAAAAGCCTTTGGGCAAAAGTGCTCTTTTAGCAAGCCCCTTCCAATTCCTTAATTTTACACGTTTAAATTTCTATCTATTGCATCTTATGCCCCAAGAATCAAAACAACATCATGGTTTATTGTAAACTCAAGAGATTAGACATGTTATCCCTTAAGGATTGCTTGTCATACTTGTACCCTTAAATTGAGTTGTAATATTTTATAAATGAGCCAATTTGTGTAGTTTTCCCCGAATGATTGTATCCTCTATTCATGTTTATATCCCTATTGGTTTTCTTTGTAAATTCATTTCTTGGACTAACATTAAATTGCATTCTTGGGATATTGCATATCACTTTAGGCTCACCCCAACTTCTAAAGAAGGCACCTTAGAGCATATATATTTCAATATCACACTTTTCCATTTGCTTTAATAACTGGCATTATGCATGAGCCACAAAGGGAAATACCTTTGAGGGTATCCCATGGTAAGATTAAGCCATCTCTTTTGTCCAGGGTACATAACCCAATACACATGCACATTTATATTTTGTACTACCTATAGGGCAAGGATCCAAGGTAAGGTAAACTAAGAGCTTACATTGTCTACAGATGGCCAACGTCAAGAAATTTTGCAAATTGACTCACATTCCCGAATGTCCAAACATATAGAGGAATCAAATGAGATCTACTGAATTGAAGAGGTTGTACTCGTTTTTAGGATGCGTTCCCTCTCTATTACATTTGAACCCTTATCAAACTATCATTGAAGGGCTAGTATATATTTGGGACCATAGTTGTTTAGTTTTTTGCTTTGGCAAACAAGAAATTAATGTTACTTTGGAATAAGTGTCCAATCTTTTAGACATCTCGTTCCGCGGTTTCAAACTGATCTGCCCTACTGAAGATAGAGGAGTGAATGCCTTTAGCGGATATGTAGGATTAAAAAAGTCAAAAATTCTAGGGATAGATAAGGCACGATTGGTATTTCTTTCATATTTATATGATCACTTTGGGGATTCTGAGAGTTTGGTTAAGCACTAGTTTGACTTCACTTACAAGACAGAAGAAAATTGGCAAGAAGTTCGTGTCTAGGCCTTTGGAATTGCTTTGGATGGAACTAATTTGTTTCCCAAAGAGCATGGTAAAATATACGTCAAGATGGTCAATGATATGCATACTATACAAGGGAATTCATTCTTCTACCAAACATTGTTCCTTAGATTTCCCAAACTAAAGAGGTATACTTTACTGGATCTAATTTGACTTTACAAATATGGGCATTTGAGCATTTGACACAGAAAAAAGGTTTGAAAAAGAGATCATGGTTGATTAGAGACTGGGTTATGGAGCATCGTCAAAGGTACAAGTCCATAGATCAGTAGGGTATAGCAGCTCAGTGGGCTAGTAGATAGGAATCATTTCAAGCTTTGGAAAAGGATCTGATACAGTGGGTTTTAGATTGGACCAAATGGAAAGCACAAGTACTCTACACATTCAAATTTGTTCCACTACCTGGTGTAAGTGGAACCATGCCATACATTTCCTTACGAGTAATGAGACAGTGGGGATTGGAACAATACATGCCGATAAAAGCTGGTTCATCAGAATTCATTTTACCTGAAATAAAGGACTCCTGTCCTATGAGGCCTCAAATGGAGAGGGCATGAGGACAACTAGAATTAGGAAACAATGAAAGAGAGCCCAAAAATAGATTCACTTCTGTTTGTACTCCGAGTTATGAGAAATGGATAACAGTAAAATGTGCTCTAAAGCTTACAGATGATAAAAGAAAAATGGCAATAGACTTGGAGGGTTCATGTGAAAAAATGGAACAGTGGAGGTCGAAAGCTGAGATTCTAAAGACAAACTTAAGAAGGACTGAAGTAGCTCTAAAACAATCTCAAGAAGCTAGAGATAAATTCAAGAGTTAAGTAACCGCCAATTGATGAATGAATGTCGTGAGCTACACGACGATATAAGGCGTGTATTGAACAGATATTCTGTAGAACCGGTGGCTAGTAAAGAATATAGATTTGAGGAATATTTAAGGGAATTATTGGAATCTCTTGGAAAAATGATCAGGTGAATATATATATATATATATATATTTATGTTCATTCACTCTTAGCCAATAACTTTTGGATTGAATTCAAATTATGCTCTTAGCAAACAACAGGTTTTGTATAGGGCCTTACCCCCAAGCAATTGCATCATTCTAGGCCTATCCTTGACAAAATAAGGCTTCCCCAATAGGACATGCATGTTTTTCATTTCAATCTTTTCATAATGTTAATGTTTTTGTTTTATTGGCTCCCAACGGGCCACCCAAAGAACCTAACAAAAGAAAGACTAATGTAACATTTTGTTCTTTAAATCTCAGGTACTTGTTTTAATTCATTGCTTTATTTCACAGAAGCCCCATCATCACAAGGTTCCATATCTCAAGTCCAACAGGCCTATAAAAATGTGAGTGACCGAACAAAAACATCAGAAAGCTCAATACAAAATCTGGCTTCAAAAATACCCGCTTTAAGGTTTTAGATGGATGAAGTGCTTGCTAAGATCACCAGTGTGTCGAATGAGGTCTTAAACCACAGTTAAGTGATTGCAGATTTTCTCGCAAATCAAAATACCAATTATTAGAATCCTGAGACTAGTGCAACCAACCCAACACCGGAACCCATGCCTCCTCCTACAAAGACAGTAATATTTGAGTTGGATTTGAATGAACCGATCACAATAGCAAAGGAACATCCACTTATGCCACTTGATAATGAGTTTTTGAAGATGGACAGGTTCGATGAATTTATCAAAGAATCGCAAGGAATGGACAAGTATGGAGGTATAGACTATGACGATCTTTACCTTTTCCCAGATGCTCAACTACCACCTAAGTTCAAGATTCTAGATTTTCCTAAATATGATGGCAATAGGGATCTTGCGAGTGCATTTGAAGATGTTTTGCATATTTTGGGTCAATTGATGGATGATCCAAGGGTTGCTATCAGACTATTTGGGACAAGTTTGGAAGGAGATACATTGGAATGGTTTTTGAAGTTGGACTTTAAGAGATTATGGAAATGGTCTGATTTGGCCAGTGCATTTGTAAGATAGTACGAGTTCAATAGAGACTTGGTACTCGATCAATTTTCTGTATTATAGCTAAAGAAGAAGTCCTCTAAGGAGTTTAAAATTTATGCCCAGAGATGGAGGGTGACTATAGCAAAGGTAATGCCACCAATAGATGAAGCTAAGATGGTCAAGGTTTTTATTGATGTACAAGATCCACCATACTACGCCTCTCTCACAGGTGCCATTGGAAAGTCTTTCTCCGAAGTGATTGTACAAGCAAAGGTTGTGGAAAGGGGAATTAGGAGTGAAAAAATGGTACACGTGTCAACAATTAAGATGCAAGTTGAATCCTTTCAAAGTGGAGGCGGGCAGAAGAAGCAGTTCTACCTATGAAAAAAATTTGACAATGAGATATTTTTTGTGTTGGATCAGGGGTCTTTTCCTCAACCAAGATCCCGAGCCTACACATATTACCCAACACATACTACCCACCAGCTCTACGACCCTACTACTAACCTATCATTCCTTATCCTCAACCAGTTTTTTCATACCTAAATGCTACCTACTAATCCCCGACCCAATTACCGAAATCACCTACAAGCCTACCACAATCCTCGACCAACCTTTCAAAACAATTTTGCTTTGAATTTCCAAAATAATTCCTGACCCGCCTATTAAAATGCTTGTCCTAACCCAGTATCTCAAAATCAACCGCAACAACAACCCTGAAGATACCGAGTTTTCAGTGACCTTGGAAGACCCCTGGATCATGTTTATGAGCAATTAAAAGTGGCAAGAAAGATTGGCATGATCCCTTGCTAGTCTGTTGACCCCCAGAAGGTCCCATGAAACTATAATCCTCAAACCTTTTATGCACATCACTCGGGAGGTAACTGGACATCATACCATTAAGTGTTGTGCCTTAAAACATAAAATTTAGGACATGAACAAGGCAGGAAATATAGTTTTCAGGGAAAGAGAATAGAGACAACAATTACCCTTTGCCATAACATTCTAATACAATTAGAATGGTCATGCTACATGAAGAATTTGAAAATCCTACTCAGTTTAATGTGTTAGAAGAAGAGTTGTAAGGACTACAAAGGTGAATCATATTGGATTGAAAAAATAACTTTCAGGAAAAGAGTTTGAAGATCGGTACATAGAAGACATAATGTCGGGAAATTAAGAAACCAGGCAATGTTGCTGAGGAACCCTTTGTGTTAGAACTAGCCTCGCCAACAACAGATTCCTCTAATGAGCTATTTGTACTCGACATACCATCTTTTGAGCTAGATATGCCTAAGACAATAATCATAGACCCGAACAAGTAGCAGTAACAGATGTGACTCAAGTGCCATGGAACTACGCCCAACCAATTATGACATTAGGAATCTTGAAAAGGTGATACCCAAAGTAGAAATTTCTATTATCACAAGGTTGGGTTGGATAATCCCAAATCTCGAGGTGGTTGTTCCTCAAAAGGAAAGGGAAAGCACTCAGCCAACAAAGCAACCAGTGAGTGAGCAAGAGACAGAATAATTTCTTAGGTTGTTGAAGAGAAGTGAGTATCGAGTGGTAGAACAATTGGGAAAGATGCCTACACAAATTTCCATCCTTAACCTGTGACTAAAATCAAAATTGCACAGGGATGACTTATTGAAAGTACTGAATAAATCACATGTTCATAAGGATATTCCTATAGAAAAGATAGCCAGTTTGGTAGGGAATGTTTTGGCCACAAATCAGATCACTTTTTTCTGAAGATAAGTTGCCTCTGAGGGAATCAACCACAATAAAGCCATTTATATATCTATGCATTACAATAAGAAACACCTACCTAGGGTTTTGCTTAATAATGGTTCAACTTTGAATATTTGTCCTTGGGTAACTTTAGAAAGATTAGACATTTTTCTAAGTCTGTTATGCACCATTTTTCTATAATTGTACGAGATTTTGACTGCATGAGATTTTGACAGTACTCGGAAGGACAATTTGGGTCAGGTAGACTTAGTTTTGGAGATTGAGCCAACTCAATATCAAGTTACATTTCAGTTTGTGGGATTTACTATAGTATACAATTTACATTTGGGACGGCCATGGATACATGTTTCAGGGGCTGTACCATCCTCAGTGCATCAAGTGATCAAGTTTATTATGAATAATAGGCAAATCACAATTTTTGCCGAGGAGAACCATACTATGATGGTACATTCTACTTCTAAGCCACTTAAAGAAGGGAATGATACTTAACAGTCAGGTTATAGAATGAAGGACGTAGTTTCAGTTGGTTTGGTTCCTGAAGGAAAGTCGCCCACAGAGCCTATGTTGCCTAATGCTTGCCTCATGACTGCTAGACAAATGATCAGAGATGGATATCAGTATGGCAAAGTTTTCGAAAAGAATCTGCAAAGCATAACATCTAGATCCCGTTGAATTGCCATTTCAACAAGACACATTTGGGTTGGGTTTGGTTTTCACCCAAGTGCCAAGGAAAAAAAGAAGATGAAAGAAAAGAACACGGTAGAAAAGGAAGGGAAACAGATTCCAATATGCATCCTACCATTGAGCTACTGTTTTTCCAAAGCATCTGGGGTAATTATTGCAAACATAAAATAGGGACAAACTGAGACTGACTTTGAAGAAGGGATTAGCCAGTTGTTTATTAGAATGATATTTATTGAAAGGCCTTCTACTACATTTGGTTTTGTCCCAATTGAGGAAGGGGCATTGAACAATTGGACAGAGTTTCGGTAACAGCATATAGGATTGTCTTTTGGCGCTTTTTTTTTTTTTTTTGTCTTGCACAACTTTTCTTTCTTGTTGAATTCATAGTTTTTGTTCTTTTATTTTAATAAATGGACACTCAAAGGTAGAAGTTTTCTCTTTCCTTAAGTTACTTTGGTTTTCATGGCTTAAAGTTAGAGTAAGGTCATAGACATTTAAATTTGATGTTTTTGAAATGTAAGTATGCATTGTAAAACATGTGTTTATCAATAAAAGTTGAGTTGATTCTTATCATTTTTTTTTCTATTTTTTCATATGGCCTCGAATTAATGTTTTTGATTCCCAAGATGTCACTATTCTCGAGTCTGAAAATTGCAACTTCAATATCCCTCTCGATCTTAATTCATTGTACACTATAGAAGAAGATGAAAGTGATATTGAACATGAATTTGATCCTATCCATAGGGACTTAGAACAATATAAGGAGAAACCTAAACCTAACTTGGAAGAAATAGAAACCATTAACATTGGCACTGAGATTGAGATAAAATAAGTTAGGATCAGTATTCACTTGAATAAACAGCTCTGTGAGAAGTTGATTGAATTTTTGATAATGTTCCAAGATGTATTCGCTTGGTCGTATGACGATATGCCGGGAGTTTCAACCGACAATGTTGTTCATAACTTCCCAACAGATCCTAATTGTGCGCTTGTAATCTTGTTATCAGTAGAGACCATGCAAATTCAAGCCAAAAATAAGTCTTAAAATCAACGAGCAAATAATTAAATAGTTCAATGCCAGGATTATCATGGCATTTCTTTGTCCCATCTGACTTTCTAATATGGTACATGTTTCGAAGAAGTCAGGAGAAGTGTAGGATTGTGTGGATTATCGGGATTTGAAAAAAGTTAGTCCGAAAGATGACTTTTTGTTACCAATCATTCATATTATTTTCGACAACACAACAGGACATAAAATTGCTTCATTTGTTGATTGTTTTGCTAGATACCATCAAATTCTTGTTGCAGTGGAGGATAGAGAAAAGACTACATTCATTACCCCATGGGGAACTTTCTGCTACAGAATGATGCCATTTGGATTGAAGAATGTCGGGGCCACTTACCAAAGGACTATGACTGCACTGTTCTATGACATGATTCGCAAAGAAATAGAAGTATGCACGGATAATGTCATAGTCAAATCAAAGAAAGTAAATGACCATTTGCCAAATTTAAAGAAGTTTTTTGAAAGGTTAAGGAACTATAATTTGAAACTAAATCCAACACAGTGTGCATTTAGGGCTCCAGCCGAAAAACTTCTAGGATTTATGGTCAGCATGAAAGATATCGAGATTTACCCAGCTAAAATTAAATCGATAAAAGATATGCGGATTCTGAGGACACAAAAAGATGTCAAAAGTTTCTTGGGCAAGATTAACTTTATTGGCAGATTTATTGTGCAGTTGACCTCTACTTGTAAGCCTTTGTTCAAGCTATTGAAGAAAAATGCACCAATGGATTGAAATGAAGATTGTCAATGAAAGTTTGATCAAATCAAGGATTATTTGCCGAATCCCCCTATCTTAGTGCCGCCAATACCAAAAAAGCCATTGATCATGTACCTTTTAGTATTGGATAGATCTATAAGATGTGTTCTTGGATAGCATGATAAATATGGGGAAAAAGGGCAAGCCATTTATTACTTAAGCAAGAAATTCACTGAATATGAGGCCAATTACTGGGCATTTTTGGAACAAACCTGTTGTGCTTTGGCCTGGGCAACATAGAAGTTGAGACACTATTTGCTAGGTCATACCACTTATTTGATTTCTCATTTAGACTCTTTGAGATACTTGTTGTAGAAACCGATGCCGATCAGAAGAATGGCTAAATGGCAGATGATCCTAACTAAGTTTGACATTGTCTACATCACCAAAAAGGCGATCAAAGGACAAGTGATAGCAGACCATTTGGTAGAAAACCCTATAGAAGAAGACTATCAGCCTTTGCATATGTACATCCTAGACGAAAAAGTTTTGTTTATAGGAACTGAAGAGGATCTGAATGAGGAATATCCGGGTTAGAGATAATTCGTTAATGGTGCGTCTAATTCCTTCGAAGCCATCATAGCAGTAGTTTTGGTGTCTCCTGAAGGAAAGCATTACCTTGTCACTGCGAAATTGAAATTTCACTGCATCAATAATATGGCCTAATATGAAGGTTGTATCATGGGATTGAGAATGGCCCTAGATTCCTGTCTTCTTATGGATATTAAGGACTTAGAATTTTTTAGCGATTCAGATTTGTTGGTACATCAAACTTTGGGAAATTGGGTGACTTGTGATGCAAAGATCATCCCTTACCATTACAATTTAATTAGTTTGGGCAGGCAATTCAACACCTTTAACTTTACCCATATTCTACGAAGTCTAAATGTTTTCACTGATGCACTGGCTACCCTTTTTTCTATGATCAACCATCCAGATGATATTGTTATCAAACATATTCCTATTCAGGTACAGGAAAAGCCAGCACATTTTTTATCAATCGCTGAAGAGTTCGATGGTCTACCTTGGTACCATGATATCAAGAAGTATTTGAAAAACGAGGTTGTATCCTCCGGAGGCTAATACAATTGCCAAGAATTTTCTACATTGAATGTTGATGAGATTCTTTCTAAATGGAGAAGTATTGTACAAAAGGTCAACTGATTTAAGATTGTTGAGATATGTAGATGCCAGAAAAGCCCGAAATATCATGCAAGAAGTGTATATAGTGGTGTTCGTGGTCCTCATATGAATGGGCACTTTCTTTCAAATAAGATCATGAGAATGGGGCATTATTGGTCAAGTATGGAACATGATTGCATTGATTTTGTCCGAAAATGTGTAAAGTGTCAGATACACAGGGATTTGACACATGCCTCACCAATCGAACTCTACAGTAGGATTGCGCCTTGGCCATGTTCAGCCTAGAGAATGGATATTATTGGTGCTATTAATCCCCCTGCATCAAATGTGCGTAGATTCATTTTGCTCACCATTGAGTGTTTCACCAAATGAGTTCAGTCTGGATCATACAACAATGTAACCAAAAAGGTAGTAATGGATTTCCTGAAGAACAATATCATTTGCTGATTCTGCCTACCAGAGACCTTGGTCATAGACAATGCCAAAAATTTGAACAATGAAATAGTAGATAGATTGTGTGAACAAATTCAGATAAAACATAGCAATTTTGCCATTTATAGGGCTAAGATGAATGGAGCAGTGGAGGCTGTCCTCAATAAAAATTTGAAGAAAATCATTTGAAAGATGGTTGATGCACATCGAGATTGGCAAGAAAAGCTACACTATGCACTGTTAGCTTATAGAACCGCCATCCGAACTTCTACTGGTGCAACACCTTATTCTCTCATGTATGGAATGGAGGCAGTTTTACCTACAGAATTGGAAATTCCATCCCTACAATTCTAATAGAAGCAAAAGTTGGAAGACATATAATGGGTTAAAGCTAGACATGTACAGTTATCCCTCATTGGTGAAAAGAGATTAAATGTTATTTGTCATGGACAGTGTTAGTGCATGGCTTGTGCCTACAACCAAAAGGTCAAGTCTAGGCAGTTTGAGGTTAGAGATAAGGTTTTGAAGTGGATTTTGCCTGTTCAAGAAGAGGCCAAAGGCAAATTTGCACCCAAGCAGGGTCCGTTCGTTATTAAAAAGGTATTATCTGGTGGGGCCTTAATTCTCTTGGAAATGGATGGCCAGGTACTTCCTCAACTAATTATGAACATTGACATGGTAAAAGCCTTCTATATTCAACCTTGAAAATTTTGCTTTCAAGATACTGCAAAGAGCGAGCCAAAAACAGGCCTTCTCTCTTTCCCAATACACATATTTCCCCTAGTTTTCCCCTTTGAGCCATTAGAAAAAAAATTTTGTTTGGCAACTCCTTGAAGATCACACCCCACACTGGGGTAAAATTCTAAGAAGTACAGGATGGCCATGATTCTAGTTCTGGAATCGAAACCGTCGGAACTGGACCCCCAAAAACCAATTCTGAAACTTGAAACCGAAACCGAAACCATCATTGATGGTTCCTGGAATCAGATTTGGAACCAAGAACAAGGTTTCGATTTCATTTCTACATTTTTTAGAACCGAATCGATAACCGGCGGTTCCGGGAACCGATATATATATATATATATATATATATATAGGCCAATGTAATTGATGCATTTAATGTTCTTTAGATTATCTTTTAGTATGAATTATCTAAAATGTATCTTCACTTTAATTTTTAATGATTTGATAAATGATGTAATGATGTACTTTTTTTTTCCAAAAACGAAATCTATATTTGAAATATAAATAAAATGTAATTTTTTGTTTCTCATCTTAGTTTTTATTAATTTTTTAATATATATATATATATATATATAGGCCAATGTAATTGATGCATTTAATTTTTTTTTAGATTATCTTTTAGTATGAATTATCTAAAATGTATATTTACTTTAATTATTAAGGTTCATTAAATGATGTAATAGTGAACTTTTTTCCAAAAACAAAGTCTATAATTGAAATATAAATAAAATGTAATTTTTTGTTTCTCATCTTAACTTTTATTAATTTTTTTAGTATTGTCCAAAATATATATTTACTTCAAAAAAAATCAAAATCGGAACCATGACTGGAAACGAATGAAACCGAGAAATTGGCCGGAACCGAAATCGACTCCCAAGGTTCTGGTTCTGGTTCCAGCTCTTCATGGAACTCGAAATGGCAGTTTCAGAACCGAAATCGTGGTCATGCCTAGAAGTACCTAGCAAAAAGGTTAATGAAGTCTTAATATAACTTCACCAATACTAGGGCAAATTTCATCTTGTGGTAGATAAGTAATATAGTATATGCCTAAAAAAATCAATCAAAAAAAAAAAAAAAGGGTATGTACTTCATACTGGGGCAATTGTTTTGGAAAAAATTAATCCCAAGTTACTTGAACCCTCATATAATATGCTTTTCCAGCTTTAACAATTTTTAAATACAAACCTGACCTTGTTACATAAGGTGAAATGTTACCGACCTCTATTCTATAAAGTAATTCGAAGGAAAAATTTGAGGGTCAGGCAACATATAATGTTAATTGATCTTTCCTAATCAATATAAGAAAGATTTTCTTACTGATGCTATTTTTCTTTCAAAATTTACTATTTGGATTTTAGTTTGATAATAGAAACACCATGTTTGCGATGATAGGTTGTCATTCTCTCATCTCTATTGAAGGTGAAAACCCAAAAGGGCACCTTTTCTGCCCAAAAAAAAATCTCTATACTTCTCTCTGTTGAAGATGGAAACCCAAAAGGGCACATTTTCTTTAAAATAAAGTTCTCAGTGAAACTAAAAAAAGCACAGAGATAGGGATATGTGTGCAAAAATCTATCAATCAGAATCAGTAGGAAGTCGAGAAAGTACCTAGAACAACTAGGTCAAATTTTCTCCTAATATTGATCAGTCAATTGCAATGTTAGAGATCGAGGAATGTAACATTCAAGGGATCAAATGAGCATGATCAGAGGAGTCAAAAAAATATTATTTAAAATCTTTGAATAATGGTAGGAACATGCATTTTTACCTAAATTCAATTTTTAACAACATCTGCATCTGTATTTTTATTGCATATATGTCCTATCTTCCGTTTAGGTTAATATTTTTTTTTTCAAAATAATGCTAATTCCATCAAGACAATCTCTATTGTCATCAGGAAACTTGCAGATACAGGATAAGTAAGAAGGACTCCAAAATCATCTTTGTTGCATGATACGAACTTTGAAAATGTTTAGGGTTATGGAGAGGCTATGTACAAAATATTTGTTTACCCAAATACTGTCACTACACCAGATAATGAAAACCCAAAGGAAAATAAAATCTCAAGTTTATAAGGTTTGCAAGGGAAGTAGAAACCATTGATGGCGGCATTATTTATTGATTGATCATTTCAGGACCAGGATTGCCAAGTTTGTATAATCATCTTCCATATAAAGTATTGTCTTGCATTTTCATAACATTTCAGCCATTTATATTGTATATCACATCTCATTTCAGGACCAACTAAATTAACATTGTGTCTAATTGGACAAACTTGAATTTCATTTCGCACGAGTGTAGTGTACTTTCTCATTGTTTTAGTCATTTTCAAGTAGTACTTATTTTACTTTTATAAATCTTGTTATTGATGTTGATGAATATATGTTTATTGTTGTTTTTGATAAATTTATAACCAATTTATGATTTGTGTTGTAAGGAATATTTTTGTGTTTGATTTATGTTGTTTGGTTGAGTTTTGGTTTGTGAGATTGTGGAAGAGATCCAGTTGTCCAAGTTGGTTTGTGAGATTGTGGAAGAGATCTAGTTGTCCAAGCCTCTTTTGACCACTTTCTAGTCACTTTTGGATTATTTTGACTCCAAAATTGTAATCCACAAGAAAAAATTGAGTAAGGTTCAAATGTTATGTGATTTCGACAAAATTTGAAATACATAAAAAAATTAGAAAAAAAAATTAAAAAAAGCAAAAACATAGCCATGGTTGCTTTGATGGTTGAAAAAAAAAAACCAATTTTTTAAGAATTGAACTTTTGCCCCCAAGTTTTCCTTAATTTTTTAATTTGACCTAGTAGATTTAAAGACACCCAAATTAGTTCTTAAAAGTTTAGATTTAATTGGGTTTTTGGGCCTTCTTCAATTAATGATTTGGTTGGGTTGTATTTTTGCTTGGTAAGCCATTTGAGTTTTGTTGCAATAGGCTTAATTTGTGTTGGGTCAATTCATTTTCAATTGGGCCAATTAGATATTTAATACTAAATGGGTTATGGCTTGTTTTGTTTCCTATGGGCTAACTAAGTTTTGTTGGGCATTGATAGTTATTTTATATGTTGGGTTGAATTTTGTTGGGCTAGTTCAATAGAAAATGAGTTGTGCCATATTTTATTTTTGGTTTTTTTTTAGAATTATTTCATACCCGTTAATGCTAACTTTTTTGTAATTGTATTTTAGTCCCTGAAACTTTTTATAATTTTATCTTAGTCACTAAACCTTTCTGAAATTGCATTTTATTCCATGAAACTTTTTTGAAATTGCATTTTAGTCCCTAAAACTTTCTAAAATTGCATTTTAGTCCATGAATTTTCTAGAATTTTCATTTTATTTCCTAAAGTTTTTTAAATTGTATTTTTGACCCCTAAAACTTTCTAGAGTTGAATATATGGATCCCTAAATTTGTTACAGTGTATTTTTTTATCCTAAAAACTTTGTAGGTTTTTGTAATTGAGTCCCTACAAGTTTAGATTGTTGCTAATTTAATTCTCAATTTTCCTTCATAACTTTTACTTTATACTAGATTCGTTATTCTTTAGCATGTTGATGCTTTAATTGTTTGAGAATATTGTAATGTACTCTTTAATGTTATGATTTGATTCAATTAAGTTAATATTGTTTTGAACTATCTCTATTTGGCTTCCGTTTTAATAAATTGTGGAGTTTTAGTTGTCCTTGTTCTTGCGTAGGTCATACCAGTATTTAGTTTTAGTTTTATTAGCATCGTTAGTATCAGAATAAAAGGGAGGGGAATGCTTTTAACCTATTTGCTCATTGTTAATTAGGATTAGAACTACACATGCTTTAGTGCTGCAAGAGTTACGTTTCTAAATTATATTATGTACAATATGTGTCGTTACGTGCTAATTGTTTTATTTTGCTCTATTTAATTATCCATTTACCGCTTTCTTAGAATATTTACATAGAGAGTAATGCCTTGTGTTGGTAGACATAGGCGTTGACCCCAGAGGTAGGGCAACTTTGTAAAAAAAGGGTTAAATAATCCTATTGTAATAGATAGGGTATACGCTAAATGTTCACTATTTTTATTACAGTCTGCATATTAGAATATTATGTTTTATGTGATTACGTGTTTTACGTATTTGTATATTTATTAGCTTGTTTAGTATATTTACTTTTTTGTAAATATCATTGCTCGCGTTCTTTTCCCTCCTGGGTCTCTCCAACGCTTGCATAATGAGCTCTTTTTCCTCACGTTTTCCATGTTTATTTTTTTACCTTCGGTTTGCTATCACTTTATTCTACCCAAACGTAATAAAAAATAGGTTTATTTTTAAGGAAACATGAATTAAATCACACAACCGGCTTTACTGGAGGTGAGAAGTTGCCTAGGTTACTTGTAGAGTAGTCTAGCCTTTCCTTTCCTTAATAGGACTCCAAAACCTTTTTCTTTTGTTTTCGGTGCTCGCATTCTTTTCCCTCCTAGGTCTCTCCAATGCTTGCACAGTGAGCTTTTTTTCCTTACGTTTTCTATGTTTATTTTTTTTTACCTTTGATTTACTTTCACTTTATTCTATCCAAACCTAATAAAAAAATAGGTTTATTTTTAAGGAAACATGAATTAAATCATGCAACTAGTTTTACTGGAGACGAGAAGGTGCCTAGGTTACCTGTAGATTAGTCTAGCCTTTCCTTTCCTTAATAGGTTCCCGAACCTTTTTCTTTTATTTTCATAGACTAAGAATAATCTAATTTAGGGTTTTTAACTTATTTTTACTTATTTTAATTTATCTATTTTACTTCATTTTTTTCTCTTTTTTTTTTGTGTTTTAAAATCTTTTTCATCAACCTTTAGGATTTTCCCTTTGTCCTTAGATTTAGGTTAGTGTCCCGATACACTTCAAACACTGGATGGAGACTCCATTATTTATTTGCTTATAAAACCCTATTCTAGATTATTTTTGGGTCTTCAAAACGTCGCTTTTAAAAAGTCCTACTTAGACACTATTTTCATATTAGTAGTCTTATTTATTCTTTATACTTATTATTTCATTGAAGTTCCCACTGAAAAATGGGGTGCGACAATGTTGTTGTTTAGGTCTTCGTTAGAATTTAGAGTTCAAATTTATAAGTTGATGTGGTGGGAAAAGAGGTAGGAACAGTGGCTGGAATTGCTGCTAGAGAAGTAGAGCATGAAGGTGAAGACAAGAAAGATCATTAATAGATAAAAAAGAAGAATAAAAATTTTAAAATTTTTCCATGGCCTGTAATTTAGGCAAACTTTTAATAATAATTTAAAATGACAATTTTATCCCTCAAAGTTTAATTTTGTAGCTCCATCTTACTTCGCATAGACTTTAACAACCGAAATAGATGAAGTGACGTAAAATCTTTACTTCAAGTAGTTGAGTGACAAATGCGAATCTAGTACTTGAGTAACCACAAATCAAACTTCATAATAGTTTAATGACTATTTTTGTCATTTGCTCTTCCGGAATTACCCTTGCCTTTTGTGTATAACATTTTGTTTAGTTCGTGACCTTTTTGTAACCCGTAATGTTACAGGAAAATCAATGGAAGGGTCAAATATCCTACATTTGGAAATTCAAGGGCTAAAATGGAACACAAAATAGTTGGAGTGTTAAAATGGAGTCGTATTAAGAGTTTGAGGGCAATTCAGGTTTTATACCCTTTAGGAAATGATTTGTGTACCTCAAGAAAACACTTCTTGCACTCAACTCCATACTTTTTTAAGCCGGACCAGAATAAAAAAATCGGATGAGAGATGTGGCTCAATGGTGAGATGGTTTAACCAGTAGGTCACTAAGTATTATTTTTTTAGAGAAAATTGCAACAATTGTCACTTAACTATTTACAATTCGAAGTAGATGACTCAACTACTTTTCTTTTCTGCAAAAATGTCTCTCAAGTACTTTAAGTGTAGATTTTGAGTGACTCCATCTATTTCAATCATTAGGTTTGACAAATAGGTGTACGTGTGACTTGCACGAGGGTAATTTGGGGGTTAAATTAACATTTTAATTTATTGGCCTAGATTTTAGGTATTATCACGAATTTATAAGTTGTCTCATTCTTCCCCTACTTCTTCTCCATCTAATTTTCTCTCTTTCTCTATTCTCAAGCAATGGTGACAAACCCTTCTTTATAAAGGTTAGGAAAGGCGGCAAACTGGCCTTTTCTGCATCTCTCAGATTAGTGAGTAAAAGGGGTTGTTAGGGACTGGAGGTGTTTGTAGGGGATTTTATGGGATGGATTTTAAGGGCTTTCAGGAGGAATTTCATAAAAAAAAAAAAAAAAAATTGAAATATAACTCAACTTTTACCCCTAATAACTTTTTCTTTGTTATGTTTGACCTCTCACAAATATTACTGGCAATTCTAGTAAATAGAGTTATTTTACTACCTAAAAGGGTTGATTTTCTAACAAATTGTTCCAATTTTTAAGGTTTTGTGTAAATTGTGTTTTTATGTTTTTATTTGGTAAATTAGTTATAATTTACAATTATTATGTTTATTAATATTATATTAATGCTTTATGCAGGTTCAATACAAAAGTAACAAGTACAAATGAATGAAGAATTGGAACAAGATGGAGCAGTAAATGAGATCAAGACACCTAGAAAATTAAGAGGTGCAGGCTGCGGGTAAAAATTTAAGGTCATTGCTCGCATGCCGTTTGAGTGATAGTTTTGTATTTTTTTCAGCTTTCATTGTACCACCACTTGTACCCTAGTATAAATATCCACTAGTGCTACTTTTCTTTGAGGTAGGATATTCGAAATAGCTATTAAGAGTAGATTTTAGTCTTAAATTAATTTAAATAATAGTAGTTAGGAGTAGAAATAGTTCAATCAAAGTTTTATGCTTTTCTTTTAAATTCATGTACTACTTTTCATTTCAAGCATGGATATTCAATTTTCCCCTTGACCAGTAAATAAAGTTGTAAACTTTATTTAATTGTTTCATGTCTTTAAATTCCTTTATTACTTTATTATACTTTCATATTCCATTTTAGATTTTCATGGTTAGGTTTAATTCATCCTTATTTTCCATATGATTGGTGTAATTATACTGATTAATTTACCTCATTGGGTTAATTAATTGGAAAATTACCAATGGCCTTTAGTGTTAGACTTGGGAAATATGCAGTCTTAATCTAAAGGGGTTAATTAGGGTAAGAAGTGGTTGGGTCCTAATTATAGACTTGTTGGTTGTTGGGTTGGGTATTGGTGAGCTTTTCATTAGAAATCCTACCTAATTTGGCCGATTTTATATCTCCATGTTGAATTAAACCCTTTTTATCCAAATCTAATTAATAAAAGAATCTGTGCTTGAATTTAGGTAATTTGATAGAGTTGTAAACACCACCTACAATATACTGTTTGCCACACATTTCTCTTGCTTTTTCATCAGCATAACCATCACCACTAATCATTCAATGGCAGCCTCCAACCAAAAAAGGAAAAAAAATGGCAACAAGCAATGGCGGAGATAGGGTGGGGGTAGTGGGGGCAACCCCATTGCCCCCAACTAAAATTACAAAGTACACTAGAATTTTAAAAAATTTAAACTTTGTCCCGCACCCACTAATTTGAATAAATTACAATATGCAATGTTATTTTTTGGTCATTGAAGTTTAAGTACTACCTCATAACTACCAAATGTAATTAATTTCTAATGTTTATTTTAGTGTTGAGAATTGCAATTAAATATAACGATCAATAACACCAAATACAATGTAAAAGAATTACGACCTAAGAGTTATTTTTAATCTTTCTTTTACCCATTTACTATTATTCTGTACTTTCCTATCTTTGATTTTATCTTTGATTCTAATACACAAGACTTAAGTAATCTAATTTTCATTTATTTATAAGTTATGAATGAAGAAAATAAAATGAGCACTCATTTTGTTGTTTTAGTTTGTATAATTTTCAATTAATAAAATGAAATTGCTAAACTATTTTTTATTTTTATTTGGTTTTAATTAATTTGCGCGTGCTAAGAGAATATATTCTTAATTGAAATATAACATGTGAATTATAGTTTGTATTTTGACTAGTTCATTGAAATTTCCATTCAACGTATTTTTATTTTATGTTTATTTAGGTATTTTTTCATTCATAAATTTCTAATTTGTTTAGCTACTTGTTATAAAATTTTGAAAAGTTATAGTTATTTTTTTTGAAAATACATTTCCGGCAATGGATTATAATTGAAAATTACAAATAAAGAGTCATTTAATACCTAAGATGTAAAAGATTAAAATAATTAGAGTAAGTAAACCGACAAAAATTATAGCAAAGAAAGACATGACTCAAATAATGAGTTTTATGATATAATTTTGTTAACTTAATTATCTATTAATATGTATACTACTATTTTAGAAAAATAAATGTAAAATTTTTATGCTACTTCAGATAAAATTAATATCTGAATTATATGACATTTGCCCCCACTAAAGAACATTTCTGGCTACGCCCCAGGTAATAAGAAAAGTGAAAAAAGATGGGATAATTTAAGAGACCCATAAAATTGAATCACACACGCACACATGCAGTCAGATTTGATCCAAAGTCAACTCTCATTAACCAGTAAATACATCTCACTCATTTCGCTTTTCGTTCCTTACCAAGATTCTAAAAACAAAGTAAACATAAATCAACGGTGTCGACGAGTTTATGGACTTGAGTTTGGTTTGGTTTGATATTTTTGATTGGAATTTACACTCTAATTTTTTTATTTGGTTGGGAATGTGTTTAATATACTTTGATTTGGTGGTGGTTTTGGTTTTTTTACGGTTTTTGTCAATCTCCTGATGTTGATGATAGCTAAATCGGACGAGGACTTGGAACTAGAACATGATAATGTGGGTGAAGGGAATAAACAGGCTGCAGACAACTACGCTGGGTATCGAAATTTGTTGTTTCGGAGCAGGGGTATTTTGGTCCAATCGAGAAAATTTGCTCTGGCAATAACGCTACCCATCAAAGATTTTTGTGATGATAAAATATTAGTTTTATTGTAAAATTAAGTCAAAATTAATAAACGTAAATATAAAACTAACTAAAATAAGAAATATAGTAAGTGTAGGCAAAAGAACAGTCTTATAGACAAAAAAATAATAAAAAATTCGCTAATATTTTATATTATCAACTTTCATTAGTCTTACAAATGAGGTATCAAAATTTCTTATTTATCGGATACAAGATAGGGAATTAGTGAATAAACACTTAATACGATATATGAATCACGTGGATCAATAAGCCTTCACAGTTCACATAATTCAATATAACTAAGGGAATAAATATCACATTAATGAATATGCTTGTGGATGAATAGACATCCATCTTTATAGAATTTATTACATTTTCCTTGGATATCCATGTATAAAAGAATATTCCTCATTAAAACTTTAATAGGAAAAATCCATTGAGAAAAACCTAATAAAGGAAAAAGAGTACATCATTCTTTTGTAGAATACACAATGAATTACTATCTCACTAAAAACCTTTATCAGGAAAACTTAGTGGGAAAAAAACATGGTAGAAAGAAAAAGAGTACAATATGTATTTAATGTTTATAATGCACTTTTGCATGCTACTTATTAACAAATCTTGTCAGAAAAATCCATTGGGACAAAATCATGGCCAAAGAAAAAAGAGTGCAGTGTGTACTTTTATTCCTCTCATAAAAATATCACTTGATATCCTTGAGATAACACATCCTAATTTTGTAAACTGACTTCTCAAATGGTGTTGTTGGCAATGGCTTTGTGAACAAATCCGCCAAATTACCACATAAGCAAAGCTGTTGGATATCAATATCAACATTCTTCTTAAAATCATGACTGAAGGAAAAGTTTGGAGAAATATGTTTTGTTACATATTTTCTAGATAAATTGGGGTTGTAGGGTCAATGACCTTGGCCAAATATATTTACTACTTACTTCATGTATTGCGATTATTAGTATAATTGCAAGAAGTAGTGACTAGATTTTATTTTGATGAACATCATGATATAGCAATTTCTCCATATATAAATAAATCGTTCAAAATGAAGGTTTATATTGGATCAGATATATCCAACATTTGCATAATCAACTAATTTTGATCTGATCATTAGAATCATTTGTGTAAAATAGACTCGTACTAATAATGACTTGGAGATATTGGAACTTTTGTTTGTTTTGTTTTGTTTTTTTACCTATTCTAAACTACAATATTTATGTGAAATACGAGCAACTCAAGTCAAACTTAAAATAATGTATTTGATTATTTAAGGTAAAATTTTTATGCACAAGAGTGGTTTACGTTTCATAAGAAATCAAATATAAAGGATTAAATTTTTGGATTATATGAATAGTTGGGTATTTGATAACCCCACTAAATACTTAAATTTAATTCATTAAATGCTTTTTGTATTAAGTGCATTTGATAACGAAATTCTCCCACCTCTAAATATATTAAGTGCCACTTAATTTTTATACAAAATTTTAAATGAAAAGTCTATCACTTAATTTGCTAAATTCTTTACTAGTATAGCAAAACTCACTCAATTTTTCTTTGTTTCACATTCATACACTCTTTTACACATACTTATACACACTATATCCATTCTCTCACACCATTTCATAAACACACACTTACACACACTATATTCATTCTTTCTCATACATAAACAGACATTTTCATACACTATATTCCTTCTCTCTCACACATAAGCACACAATTGCACACACTATACTCCTCTCTCACACAAAAATATACACTTGAACATACTATATGCCTTCTCTCTCACACATAAATATATTTGCACACACTATATTCTTTCTCTCTCACGCATAAACACAAGTTGCGCACATATATTTCTTCTCTCTCACACACAGACAAACAATTGCATACAAAATATTCGTTCTCTCTCACACACAAACACACACTTGAACATATTATATTCATTCTCTCTCACACATAAACACACATACTATACTCATTATCTCTCACACATAAATACACACTTGCACACTACCTTCTCTCTCACACATAACACATAGTTACACATAATATATTCCTTCTCTCGCACAAAATCACTCATTTGCACTCATTGTATTCCTTTTTTCCAACACATAAACACGTGTGTAACACTTGCACACACTATATTTATTTTTCCACACAAAAAATATATACTTACACACATTATATTCATTCTCTCTCATATATAAACACACACTTGTCCATAAGATCTCTCTCATACATACACACCTCTCTCACACAATCATACTCTATATTAATAAATTATTTATTTATATTAAAAATAAAATAATCTATTATAAAAATATAATATTATTATCGAACTATATCATATACACAAAGTAAAATATTTCAATTCAGTACTCAAGTTCAACTGATTGTCAAACAGATAAGACTTTATGAATTTAGTAAATTAAGACTTCATCACTTAATTTTCAGTATTCAGATTTCAAATTTCAAATTTCAAATTTATCAAACGCACCTTAAATAGAAAATTCTGTATGGTTATTTGGTTAGAGAATTCTACCTAATCCAAAACTGATAATGTACAATAAATTTGGTTTTCAATTGGTAAATATTATTTGACCATTATACCATCCCATTTGACCCAAATTAGCATTATTTGGCCAACTTGTTTGAATGCCTTTTTCTAGTGTCATTAAAACTAAACTGGAGTAAGGTCGTCAGCAAATTGAGTTGCTCTTGTTCATCAAAAGACCGATTCAACTTTGAGTTGACCTTGTTCGAATTCAAATTACTTGATGAGTCGATCTCGAATATCATATATATCCTATTCGAATGCTTGTCTTAGAAGTTTTGTTAAATATACAAAATTGCTAAAAAAGTATACTTTTTCGACAAATCACATATTTTACCACCCAAAAAGGTTGAGTTATTCAAGATTGACTTTGAATTCATTTTACTTGCTTTCTAATGATTTTGAATTGAGTTCGAACTCCAGTAAAAAGCTCTATTTTAAGTATGTCTTTGAGCTCGAACTCGTGCTCTGCTCGACTGATTTACATCTTTAGAGTTTAGTAAGTAAAGATAGCTTATTCTATCGTGTGAATAAAATTGATGGGGTTATCAAAAATAAAGCATAAGTAGGGTTTTCATCCATGGTTTTTTTTGTGTTTTTTTTTTTTTTGAAAAGTCCATGGTAAATTATTAAGAAGGTATCTAGATTATATCTTATTTTCACATAGAATTGCAAAAGTTTAATATTTTGTTTGTTTTATGTAAAGATGTCCTACCAAGTTTGGGAAGGGAATGACTGGTATAATTTAAGTGACACAAACCATCCAATAGCTTCTTATAAAATACTCCCAATGTATTAAATTAAAAATTAACATTAGCCCTAAAGATAAAAATCATCAAATTAGTCTACTAATTAAGTCATAGTCTTAGTAACCATAAATGATTTAAATATTTAGAGCATTTTGTTTGGTTTCAAAATGTTTAAAAATTCAAAACTCAAATTCGATTATAAAAGTCAATGAATTGAGTATATTTGAAATTTTGGTTGAATATTATAAATTAAAAATTAAAAATTCGAAACTATAAGACACGTGCATCTATTATTTCATCTTTTAAGAATAAGATTATGCCAACAATTAGATTAAGTATTTAAGGTTTAAGTTTTTTATATGATCCTTTTACATATTATTTATTCATTATGAATTTAAAAAATTTAAATTTCAAAAATTTTGTTAACAATATATTTCTTACTGAGTATTAAATAAACCCGATCCGGACAAAAACTCGTATTACTCAATAAGTTTATCGAGTTTTTCTTAATAATTTATAATTCTACCGAATCTAGTCAATTCAGTACAATTCGGTTGAGTTTTTTTTTAAGTTTTGAACTCTTTCAACACATTTTGACAAATTCTATTGGTTTTCTATTTTCATGGCCGTAATTAGATGCAAGGAGAAGGTGCATAACTGTATAAAAGTTCCATTTCCACTCCCCCCAAGTCTCTATTGTTTGTATTGCCATGTTTATTGCAGCGCAAATTTCTCAATCTGTTCATAATCATATGTTATGTCTATTATCCTTCCAAACAACATTGTTTAATCTTCTCAACCATCTCTTACATTGCATAAAGCTCAATGAATGAGGGTAACTTGCAATATTTAATAATGTTAGCCAAAAAAGAAGAAAAAAACAAACCACTGTAACTTCCAACTTCCATCGAAATTTGTTATAATTACAAAATTCTCCGCTGTAGTTTATGAGATTCTATAATAATATCCATTGAAAATTTTGTTTCTCAACTACATAAACGCCTATGGTCTCTAATGTTAGCAAAATGGATCCTTGTAATTTCTAAATTACTCTTTACTCTTACACATACCATAAATAGAGGTGGTTATTGAAATTTGATATATGGAGGAGATAAGACCAGTAAAATTAACTTCATGAAACTCTACAGAATGTCCTGGTAAAAGTCTCTATATTTTTGTGCCAAGCTATAAAGATTGTATGGATGTTTTACTTAAATTAGAGTTTCTAGAGTCTGAAATTAGCGTAAAAAAAAAAAAGGATCTATGTACAGATATAAATTTCATTAGTCTCCTCCTATACAAACTCCGGCTAGCAATAATCAGCCAAAATGCTCAACTACTCCATAGGCCTGTATTGCCTGTGCCAACTTGATCGAAATTATCAAGCTGAATTTCTACCTATAAACTTTAATGTAGGCTCAGTATCTAGCCAAGAAATAGTTCATGTGTGACTGCTTCTCATGGCTGCAAGTTTGTATCAACTTCATACAGTTAAATACTGAGATGAACCACTGTGTTTGCTGGGCAACAGGGTGGTCATTTGAGAGTGGCGTTTTGTGGGAACAAGTGCAGGTTCCATATCGTCATCTTCACTAGCTAAATTGCTCTCATAATCATCTCCAGCTTTGAAGACTGGGTGGACGTAAGCACTTCGAAGGTAAACCTTTAAATCAACATTTGGCTCCTTTGTATGATCCAAAATGTCTTTCATCATTGCTTGCTGCAAACCCCAGCAAAAAAGAGAGATGAGGACACGAGAAAAAAATTTGAGGATGAGTGGATGACTATTGTCTACTGAGACTGAAGCATCACTCTTTAGAGATAAATTAAGATCATAAGACTGACAAAGCAGCGTCATTTTAATACCATAATGATTCTGACTGCTGAAAGATTAATCCTTTCTTTATTTGGTTACATAAGTAGAAAATACAAGAGATGAACTATAAGATGAGACTGGGATCTAGTTGATGATGGCAAATATCTACCCTTGCTCCCTTCAAGGAAAGGGTTGGGAACATGTTTTGGCCAGATAAGGTACAAAAATGCTATTAGTGTTCAAGTTTTCTCTAGAATCCTGGAACGACATGCAGATGAAACACTCAATAGTTGACATGAAAAATTAAATTAGAACGAGGTTAATCAATGAAAAATACCTGCAATGGATATCTAACAAAGGCAGGTTCATAACGACCTTTGCAGTATCGGTCAAAGCATATCGTCAATATAGGAAGTGTAATAAGCATTGGCGTTGACTGAGACGCTTCTTTTGTACTCAGCAGCCCCAGTAAAAGCAGCTGGGAGACAATCAACGCTATTATGATGCGCCCATGAACATCAGGCCAGAATGCTGCAGCACTTTCGTACTCTTGATTGTAGACATTCATAATCTACATTCACAAACAAAATTTTCCAATGTAGCCCCAAGAATACAGTGAAAACTTCTATAATAGATAAATTAGAATGACCAACCAGGAATTATGGTACATTTGGATACTACACCAAATTTTTTGGCATTCTCAAAAGTTCAATTCTAGAAAGTTAAAATTAGTTTCCAAAATTTTCGTACTCTTGGCTGACTTGTCTTGAAGGTGACACTCTACTAAACAGGAGCCCTGCAATTAAAACATTAGAATCTGTCTAGGTTTTCTTTTTCTTCCATCGACCACCAGTGACCCAGAAACGGAAACTAAACTTCAACTAAGTGCTATGTTTGAAGAACTTTAATCTCAGTATTCAATTAAATCACCTATATGTAAAACATTTACCAATTTGTAACATGATTCAGCACTGAAGGTATATGCATATTATTTCTTGTCAGATAACTTATCCAATGCTCAACTGAGGAAGACATGAAAGATTAAGAGTGGGACAACAATAGTTGATTACAATCTAATTCATGGTCTAGAATTTTTATGCAGGATAATCCAACGATAAAAGCCAAAGGAAACAAAGAAAGCCTAATCCAACACAATAAATTTGGTCTTGACACAGAGAATTTTGAGTGTAAATTGTGAATATTTCTATGGCGTAGAGCTTCAGTTGTAATTTTAATCCAAATAGCAGTTACTTGTGGCTCTTACTTTTGCAAGATTCCATTCAACATGACTTGGGCCAAGGTTCCTTGACATGCAACAAAACTAAGTACCAATTTACATATAATGTCTGTCAAACTAACTAATAAGCAAAATACATACCCTGGCTACTAAAAAGGAAGAATATAGAAAGTATAAGGAATAATATTTCAATTACCAATAAAAATGAAAGAGAAAAACAGAAATCTTTTCTGTCTGTGCTTTGATAAGTAACAAGATTATTCTTACTTCCCAAAAGTAATGCTTTTTGCTTGGGGAAAAAAAAAATATCTAGCATATGAGGAAAAAAGTACGCATACACTAATAAGTTAGAGAATAACAATTTATGAATCAATCATTAACACAAGCAAAAGTAAAATATTCAATCCAAAACATTAAGATGTATAGAATTGCCACATTGGTAAAACAATTAAACAAATGTAAAAGATTTGCTTCACAGCCCAAGGGTCTGTGATGATATAAGTGTACCTGATGACGATATACGACATATGCTAGTCCGAAGAATATGATGATGAAGGGGAGCAAAATTGGAGAAACAACAGCATAAACAAGGCCCAGTAAGAAATAAAGCTGTATTTGAGGTTCCCCTGTGTTAAAACCTAGGCTCCCAGGATCCATTGCCTCCTCCCTATCAGTTTCAGTCTTTACCAAGAAGAAATTCTTCAGGTGATAGATTATTAAAGGTCTTAACCTAAGAATCTCTCCGGCAACTCCAGCCCATCCATCCACCATTATGTACGTTATGAAGAAGGTGGCTTTCATAGGGATGGAGACACCAATTGTCTTTGGAATCCTGCAACTTTTTAACAAGCAGCTCATCAATTTTCAAACTGAATAAAGTGTGCAGAACTACTGTAGATGCTAGTATTACTTTCTGTTGGCAAATGCGACACGTACAGGACAACAGTGAAGCTGAAATAGAACATCAAATTAATGATGTAAATTAATGGATAACACTCAAGATGATATATAGCTTATCCTATCAGAAGTTTACATATTTGTATATAAATATGTCTTAGTATGTTTTCAAATGCATTTGATGTCTTAAACATGTTGAATAACAGGAAAACATGAGAACATGAATGAAAGCTTGAATTAATTGTTTTAACTCTATGTTGTAAGAGTGATTAAATCTTTCTATTCCATTTTGCCACGAACGGTAACTAACTTGTTTTATCCAATTTCACTTAGCAGTATACAAACACATATCTATCGGCACGCACAACACAGGATATGTTTTGAATGAGTAAAGAGCTTCACCGAAGCCATTATTGCCACCAAAATTTTAAGTTGGCATCAAGTCAAACAGATCCTCAAGGCATAGGACATGATTCATTTTTTGAGAACATACTCATTTGGAGACTGGTGGATAAAATTATTTAGTTGTTGAAATGCAGTTCCAGTGATGATGCTTCCAAGAAAGACATTGATGAACTGAAAAATGTAGTATCTAGTTGCTGATCTTCTTTCAAGAGCTGATATGGAGCTAAATCCTTCAAATTTGGACATTAACATCAGTATTGAAGGTAAAAAGATTAGAAAAATCTTCAAAGCAATTCCTGGAAGAAATCCCTGGATGAATGACTTGATGACTTTCCTGCATCACAAATAAGATGCTATCATGCTATCAAGCTATCAAGATATGCATGGAGTAAGCAAAATAATGGAAAGAACTTTCAGTAGATGAAAAAAACTCTGGACACAGCCACAACATAGGTCTCATTTAACAAACTGCAAAAGTTTTGAATTTGAAGATGCCTCTTATGAAATTTTTTTTTAACCATTTATATTTTCTTGCCTAAATTTTTCTCTTATATTCAATGAAATGACATCAAGCACAATAAGTTATGAGCTATCAAAACTATGGAGATATATTATAAGAAGAAAAAATGGTAAAGTATCCCAAAATTCGAACAATGGAACCTACTAAATCATATTATCTCATGTATTGGTACTAACATTCTCATAAAGAAATATAACGCAAGGAAAGGTATTCATTGGCTTCAAGCACTTTGACAGATGATGTATAGAATTCTTAGAATCATATAATGTCTCTGATTCTCTATCTCCACATTTTTTTTGTCAATCCATTGGAGTATGTTGTTGTCTTAGTAGATAATTCTTTTTCATTGCTGTTTTTTTGTCTTCTTTAAACAAGAATCAACATCTCACACCAGCAAGCCACCACACAACAAACTTAGTATAGATGATATAACACAAAAAAACCAAGCCTTGTTCCCACTAAGTAGGGTTGGCTGCATGAATCCTGCTACACCATTGCGCTCTGTCATGGACATAAAGCGATATACTGAGACAAAAAGATAAAGGAGTACGCTTCAAAGCGATAGCCACAGTACCATGTTACACAGGGAATTTCTTTCTAGTATTGGTGCTTTGTTTTGCCAAATAGTTTCAAAAAGCATTTATGAATTGAATTGAAGCAATGGACTTTTTATTTGACAAGACAGGAGAAATAGGCAATACAAAATGAAAGGTCATCTGTTTTTTGTGTTTGCTTCTACAATTTAGTTAGGATATTAAAGCAATGATATAAAAAAGAGTTGAATTTCCTTGAACTCTTTTTATCATTTAGTACAATACAAGAACAGAAGAAAATAAAATATCAGTGATGAATTCGGGGTTGGGAGAATGGGGTTTGAGGGTCTTTATGGCCCACCATATATAGAGGATACTCCTACAACAAATTCTTCAGCACATAGACTGGGGGGACATGCATGGTCCTCAGAACAAAATTGCTCCTATATTCATAAAGCTTAGTTTATTTATTTCAAAGATCTATGTATTCTGATGTAATGCACTCAGCACATAACTTTTCTTTTTTTCTTTTCCTTGCCTTTCTCTTTCTCCTCTTTCTTATACTAGTACTGTAATCATTCATAATTCTATTTAGTTGTAAAACTTGTAATATCTACCATGTGGAATAAAAAAAAACGCTCACTCAAACATCAACTCTTCTGTGATGAAAATGAGAAAAAGCAAAAACCTGACAGCTTTGACTAATATAATCACTTTTCCCTACTAAAGTGAACTTGCAGAAGAGTTAGTTTCATCTGTGACGTAATACTTCAAGCAAACCCTTTGATTGAGCAGATAAATGTGACTTCATTAACATTAGGAGCACACGTAGTAACAAGAATCTACAAAGAGAAGCCTTTTAGTCACGTTCAGGGTGAAGAACAAAAAAGTTTGTAGTTGAAGGCAATGAAAAGTAGGAGAAGAAAACTCACTTTTCAATAATAGGCTTCAGAAAAGGAAGTGCTTTCTCTATTCCTTCTATGTTTGCAAGGGACTGAACAAAAGCGATTGGAATCATGAAGAAGAAGCCTGGTAAGGAAGAAGAATGCAACAGCAACAATAAGCCTCCTAATAGTAAGTGATACATAAGGAATAGCTAGATTATTCCAATACACATCACGAGGCTCTGAAGCCCATTCAGTTAGCCACAAGGTTGGATTTCTTGACTGCTGAGTTTGTGCACAAACAGCAGCTCCCCATCTTGTTTTAAAGGAAACAAATGCAGCAGGCATGATATATTTAGCATTGTTGTCAATCTTCAATCTCTCATCAGATATCTAACATTCATTTATCAAAGACAGAACGAGTTAAGAAGCAAAAAGAAATTGTATCTCAAAAGTTAGGACAAGGAAATTGGGGAGTAGACAGCTAAGCTTTTTCTGGGGAAGCGGGGAAACAAACAGATTCCAAGACAGATGAAACTTGGAAGTCCCCTTAGAAAGTGCAAGAGTAAAAGAGCCTTTGTCCAAATGGACAAATCCTTGCTGCCTTTGATGTTTGGAATCAATGCACAGGAACAATTTTTCATGTATTATGCACAATAAAGTTAGCAAGGTACTTTATCAGAATGCAACTATTTTCCCACCTGAACAATTTCAGTATTTCAATTTCAGCCTTTAATTTTGGGTCAAGATATTCCAGGAAATACTGGAGTACACCTTTCATCTGATTGAAAAGTTTTGTGCCTCAAGAAAAAAAAATACTAGTTTTAAACCGTTTTAGCCAATTAAGTATGTGTCACAGTTTTTTTATGCAGTATTTATGAGAGTTATTCAAGCCTAAGGAAAAAAACCTATATTTGTTTTGACAATGGGCACTTAAGTGGGATTCAGTAATAAGTAAATCATAATCTTATGCTTTTAGGGTAGATGAGTTCCTAGTTTCACTAATAACTTCAAAATCCTAGAAACTACTGATAAGCCATTCTTTGTCATAAATGTTGCCTTTCAGTTGATAAATTTTGCAGAAATTATATCCAAATCCAATTGTGTCCTAATTTACAAGTAGTTACACTTCAAGATTCCATTTGGCTAATTTCTTTGGATAGACTAGCATTTTCTGCCACACAACTATTAAAGAAGTACCACTTAAATTTCTTTAGTATCTTACACAGTCATTAATTTATTATGGAAAACTATTATTGTTGATGTAGTCACTAAAAGTATTACGTTCAAATGGAACTACATGAATATTGTTTAAGATGCCACAGAGAATTGTGCTGAGTTTTAAAAAATTCACAAATTATTCATAAGACTATTGAGTATTGATCCTTGAAATCCTTTACAAAAGTTGAAGATCCATGAATGTCTAAGGTCAATACATGACCATAAATAATCATTTGAACCTTATGTGGTCATCGATGAGATGGACTAACTCCAAACTGTCACATTCTGATTGGGATAGAAACCAGAATACGAGGTGAGCACACTGGCAAAGCAGCCTAAGATAACCAATTTGTATGCATGGCTTGATGAAGTTACTGTCAGACTGGTCAGATGCCAGTATAATCCACCTCAGTTTCCAGGTCAAAAAAACACTAGTCCTATGGCATCTAGCCAAAAATAAGTCCAGAATAGTTGCCCACGTCACGTATATTAGTTTAATGTAGATGTGCCAGTTTATGACTTTGGTTCTAACAGGAAAGAGAAAAACCAAGAATCAACTGAACGCAATAGGTTGACCATCTATTATGTATAGTATTTTGGATAATATGAATAACAAAAAATTTCCTATATTGGTTTCCTTCCAAAATGTTACTTCAAAGTTCAGACTTACTGATGAAAAGTAAAAATAAAATAAAATAACCTTCATGATATTTTATAGTGCGAAAAATGCCTACTTAACCTTGGAGCTGGAAGACTTTGAAGGAATGCCCTTTCCTTACTATCCAAATGATCAAGCACATTACTGGTTATGCTTAGAAAAAACAATTTCTTATGCCACCCTAGTTGTAATGATGACGATCCTTGATTATCCACTATAAATTCAAAATTCGGAACATCCAAATTACAAAATTCTTCAGAAGCTCAATTTTCAAAATGTCCAACCAGTGTCTTTTGTAGGGTACGTATAACTTTAATTTGGCACTGAATAATTGAAACATGACATGATTAGAATCCTATCATCCACTGGATGATCCATTAGTTACAAATTCTTAAACTGAACCATTAACTTAAAAGAGTTATCTTAAGCAGAGTCTAATAGAAGTCCAAACCACAACTGAGAAATGCCTTTTTAGTGCTGAGTGGTTAAAGATTATAGAAACCTAATGGAATTAAAACCCCAACGAAGAAGGTTCGGATAATAAGTTCAAACACGCTTGTAACGAAAGCATGCTGAGAAAAGCGGAATGAAATACTTACTTCCTTGGAAAGTCTATCAATTTCAGAGGTGTAAAAATCAATGGCATCCACTGTTTTACCCCAAAAGCCAAGAAAACCAGTCTGTTCAATTCAAAATATTTCCTGAGAAGGTATTAGTAATTGGATGCAAGAGAAGCTAGGAATTACTTCACAATCGTGCCAGAAGGACTTATAAATGAGGCCAAGGAATAATCTAGATGGCAAATTAATACCTTTGATAAGGGCCTTTTTGATTGATTCCTGGAATACTTCAGTTGGTAATAATCAAGCCAGTTCTGCTTGTTCTTTCTCTCCTTCACAAGTTCTGAGAGTTTGTTTGCGTTGTAAACAACCTAGAGATAAACCAAATGAAATACAGATATATTAAGCATGGCAACTGATCGATAGAGTTTAAGATACTTCTCCTATCGATATTATCAGAAGGAGCAAATTGTGATTTTTCCTTATATCTTTTACTGTTTTGGACCAATAACATTCACCAACTATATAACAGAGAAATTTCATTTGTTTAGAAGTCAATGCCGAAGGAAAGAGGGTGAATCAAAATCGGTTGGACAGAGACAGACATCTAAAATACTTGGTTATACAATTATTCAGCTCATCGGGAACCAGCAATGCCAGCTAACTAACAACTAACATGCAACTTAGATATGCATATGTATACTATTGTATGTTGTATTCCGTAAGCTTGTTCCTCTATGTGATGGCCAATCTCAGAGCATTAAAAAAACCTCAATTTCTGATTACTCATTACTAGATGGAAAACTGTGTATGCACGGGAAGATTAATATATATTCAATCTTTGGTAATTAAACCAAATAAAATAAAATAAAATAAAAAATATTAATATATTGTAACCATAAAATAAAGAGAAAAATAAATAATTAAGGAACACCAATATTTAGTATTCCCTCGAGTTTGATATGAGCAAAATCATTAGAAATTCTGAATTAATTAGTGATTAGTGATAGCATGGTAGATAGAAAATAAATATTCATAGGGTGCCACGTGTCATTTTCTAGTGGCTTCGGACTAAATGGGGGTTTCCTATACTATATAGTATAGATTTGCCACCATTTCTTTGAGAGTCAAATTTTTAGGAAAGATCTCCCTAAGCGGTCTCTATGACATAATTTTAAAATCTGAAAGCGCAAGCTAACTCCAAATAATGCTCAACAAAAAGCATGAAAAGGAAAACTTTGTTCATGTGCATTCGAGATAGGAAAACCATTGAGTGGTAGCAATAAAATAGTTTTACATGCCTACATTCTGGACTCTTCATTTCCGTAATAATGATATAACAATGTGAACCATGATTGACAAGTTACTCAGTTTATCTAATCTAATAGGACATTACTGATCGATTCACATTATTAGAAATCTTTGCAGATAGATACAGAAAAGTGTGAATCTAATGTAAGTAGACAAGTAAAAGAAAAGGTACACAAAGTTAACCTGCATATTACTCTAATTCCATCTAATAAGTGACCATTTAAAAGCTTAGCATATGTAGAAATACAACTAAATTGATGAGTATAAGCTTGAAGTAAGAGGCAATCGCAATAGCTGCACAAAGGAACTGATAGAAGAAAGAGTTATAAACTAATCCTCATAACATTATGAAATTCATACTCGGATCTTTTACCATAAGAAAATGAAACACATTCTGTGGGTGGTGTATCATTTTCAGCTGAAGATTACAGTTGTCTATATTTTTCTGATAGTATTGTGAGGATCCCAAAGACCTATAATCTATCTCTCTGTTTGGTTGCATTGCAGCCAGGTGGTCTAATCTAATGAAGAATCAATGTCCATGCATCTGCACATTTTGTATGAAGACTTTTGAAGTTTTCCTTTCAGGTTAAAAAAAAAAAAAAAAAGAAGAAGAAGAAGAAGACTGACCAACCTTGATATGAAACACTTCGAAATTAGTCAAAAATATACAATGAGGTCAACAGAAATAGAAATCAACATGACGATCATGATTTGTTTAATAGTGCACAATTTTTTCCACAAAAAATGAGTTTCCACTGAGTATGATTTCTCACAAATGAAATAGAATCGAAGATCAAACACATTAAGGGTATATCAAAAAGAAATGAAGCAACTACTGAAACTTGAAGAAGTTTTCGTACAACCACTTCAAGAGATAGTTGTCTAAGTGGGATGGTTAACATTTATCAAGGTTTTGTCTTCTCTATGTGATGAATGAAAGTTTGCAAATAGGATGTTCCATCAATATAATTGAAGTTTGGTGTCATAATAACAAGGCAAAATTTTGTAGGATATCAACAACTATTACAAAAATCAAGAGGTGATGCCCTTTTGAACAAAGAATGTTGGTGGTGGGATGAAGGTGTGCAAGATATAATCGAAGTTAAGAGGGCTAGCTATATAAGGCATTATATAGCTGTAGAAGTGAAGAAAATATCGAGAAATATAAGCTTGCTAAAAAGGAGGCAGGAAAGGCTGTACGTGAAGTGAGGCATAGGGCTTTTGAAGGATTTTACCAAATTTAGAATCTAAGAGGGGGTGAAACATATATATAAAATTGCTAAAGCGAGAGCAAATAGGATGAAAGATTTACCCCAAATCAAGTGCACTAAGGATGAAAATAATAAGGTGTTAGTAGGAGATGAGGCAATTAAGGAAAGGAGGGGGAGATGCTTCCATCAACTATTCAATGAAAGTAATGGAAATGATATCATTTTCAGGGATTGGACTTAGATAAATCTGAGGAGTATAGAAATGTAATGTATTATCGAAGGATTCAAGAATCAGAGATGGAAAAGGCTTTGAAAAAGATGAAGAAAGGAAAAGTAGTGCCCAGATGATATTCCAATTGAGGTATGTAAACGCTTAGGAAAGAAAAGTATAAGATGGCTTACCAATTGTTATAGAGAAAAAAAAATCTTGTTTATTCTCACACTACTGTCAAGAGTACATAAGATCTGTATATACAAGTGTAGAATAATCTAGATCCTAAAATCAAGCTATTGTAGGCTAATTGATTTACCTTGATTGTAGGATCTAGATAGCTTGATTTTAGGATCTAGATTATTCTACACTTGTATATATAGATCAAATCCTACAATTAAGTAAATATATTCACTTTCTATATTTACAACACTCCCTCTCAAGATGGAGCATAGATGTTAATCATGCCCATCTTATTACAAATATAATCAATCCTAGGACCACTCAAAGCCTTGGTGAAAAAGTCAGCTCATCATAACTGCTCTCCAGTTTTTACATGACTGGTTGAAATTAAATTTTGCTGAATCTTCTCACGGATAAAGTGACAATCAACTTCAATATGTTTTGTCCTCTCATGAAAAAACCAATTTGAAGCAATATGGATAGCAACTTGATTGTCACACCATAACTTCATAGGCAATGAACTATCTAGACCAGTCTCACTTAACAATTAATGTATCCATATCAGCTCAGAAGTGGATTGTGCCATGGCTCTATATTCTGATTCTGCACTAGATCGAGACACTACATTTTGCTTCTTACTTTTTCACGATACCAAATTACCTCCAACAAAAATACAATACCCCGTGGTGGATCACCTATCAATTTTAGAACTTGACCAATCTATTCTGAGAAACACTCAATACGAGAATGATCATGATTACGGTACAATATACCACTTCCTGGAGCTCCCTTAAGATAACACAAGATCTGCTCTAAAGCTGCCCAATGAGTGGTTCTTGGTGAAGACATAAATTGGCTCATATCAATGCTAATAGGATATGCAATGTCAGAATGAGTCACCGCAAGATAATTTAATTTTCCAACTAATCTCCAATACATTGCAGGATCTGAAAACAACTCCCCATCATCTGTTGTAAGTTGCATATCAGTGATCATTGGTGCACTACAAGGTTTAGCACCCAACTTTTCTGTTGCTGTCAAAAGGTCAAGGATACACTTTCTTTGAGACAGATAAATACCCTTTTTACATCTGAAAACCTCAATGCCCAAGAAGTACTTTAACATCCCCAAATATTTTGTTTGGAAATGAGTTTGAAGAAAATATTTAAGGGTTGTAATACCTGCACTATACTACCATAATAACAATGTCATCAACATAAACAACCAACAAGATAAGGCCAACTTTAGATTGTTGATAGAAAACAGAATGGTCACAATTACTCTTCTTCGTGCCAAACTCTTGAACAATCTTACTAAACTGCCCAAACCAAGCACTAGGATTCTGTTTTAAACCATATAATGACTGTTCGAAATCTACAAACCTTGCCAGACTCCCCCTAAGCAACAAACCCGGGTGGTTGCTCCATATAAACTTCTTCTTGAAAGTCCCCATGCAGAAAGGCATTTTTGGCATCTAACTGATGCAAAGGCCAATCATTAGTAGCAGCAAGAGAAATAGACAAACGGACAAAAGCAAGTTTTGCCACAGGAGAGAAAGTATCAGAATAGTATACCCCATACATCTGAGCATACCCTTTTGCTACAATACGAGCTTTTAGCTGTGCAACCAATCCATCAGGGTTAACTTTAACAACAAACACCCATTTACAACCAATAGTCTACTTATAAGTTGGTAGATGTACCAAGTTCCAAGTACCATCGTTGTCTAAAGCCATCATCTCTTCTTCCATAGCAGCTTACCAACTAGGATGAGCCAAAGCCTCAGGAAGATTATTAGGAGCCGACACTGAATCTAAAGAAGTAATGAAACACCGCAAAGAATGAGAGAAATGTTCATATGAAGCAAATGAATAGAGATTGGATGAGAACATTGTCTTTTACCTTTTCGAAGAGCAATAGGTAGATCAAGGCTTGGATCCGTAGGTGGAAGAGCTGGTAGAGGATGCGAGTCTGTGTGTTGACTCGGACGAGTGTACACTTGAGTGATAGATGGTCTCGTGGGAATAGAAGGACTAACAGTACAAACTAGAATATTATCTTTCTCCCCCTCACAATCATAAACATTAGATTCAGGAAAGAATGGAGTGGTTTCAAAAAATCAGTACAAACTAGAATATTATCTTCCTCCCCCTCACAATCATAAACATTAGATTCGGGAAAGAATGGAGTGGTTTCAAAAAATCTAACATTAGCAGAAATTAAATAACAACCCAAAGTAGGGGAATGGCATCTATATCCTTTTTGAAGACAAGAATATCCTAAAAAGACACACTTGAGAGACTTAGGATCCAATTTGGATACTTGAGGGTGAACATCACGAAAAAAAGTACACCAAAAAATATGTGGTTCAATCGGGAATAAGGGTAGTATTTCATTTGAGAATGAAACAAAGTCGAGTAAGGAATCTCACCAGCAAGTATAGATGATGGCATGTGATTAATTGAGAAACAGGTAGTTGAAATAGCATCTGCCCAAAATTGCTTAGGGACCTTCATTTGAAAAATAAGAGCTCTAGAAACTTCTAGTGTTTGTTTTTTCTTTCAGCAACACCATTTTGGGGTGGTATGTCAACACATGAAAATTGGTGAAGAATACCATTTTCTAACATGTAGGAATCAAAAGGATGAGAAAGGTACTCTTTTGAATTGTGTTCTTAGAGTGCGCACGAAGATATTAAATTGTGTTCTTATTTCAGCACAAAAGAAACAAAAGATGTTGAATAATTCTGATCTATTTTTCATTAAATATAACCAAATAACACGAGAATAGTCATCAATAAAGGTGACAAAATACCTAAAACTAGATTTGGAAACCACTGGATAAGGACCCCCCCAAACATCAGAATGTACTAATTCAAAAGGAGACGCAACTCGTTTATTGATATCCCTAGGCAAATAAGAGACACAATGATGTTTGGCAAATTGACACGTCTCACAATCTAAATGGATAAACTTTGAAAATTCGGAAATAACTTCTTCAAAATCGACAAAGAAGGATGCCCTAATCGATAGTGAACTTCGAGAGGTGTCAAAGTGCTTGAACATGCAATGGGTTTTGGCACTTTCATTAAAGGTCTTTCAAGTAAATAAAGACCGCCAAACTCGCTTCCTCTACCAATAATCTTCCTCGTCATAAGATCCTGAAACATACAATGATCAGGAAAAAATGAGACAATAATTGAGAGCACGAGTAATTTTACTAACCGAAAGTAGATTGAACAAAAAATTAGGCAAACACAAAACAAATAACAACGAGATAGATGTTGTAGAATTGGTTATTCCAGAACCCACAACAGAAGTCATTAACGCATCAACCAAAGTAACACTTGGAAGACTTGTGTGAGAACTGAAGGAGAAAAGGATACTTGTATCACCTGTCATATGGTCTGTAGCATCTGAATCAATGACCCATTTGCTAGAGGATGATACAAGACATGAAATAGGTTTACCTGACTCATTAAGAGAAGATGGAATAGTTGACTTTAGTGAGGCTTGGAACTCAGTAAAGCGAGCAAATTCATCAGCAGATTCAAGTATGGATTTATCCACAAATGAAGGCTTTGTAGACTCTCTTGAGATGCAAAGCTGGCATCTGAGAATGCTGTTGAGATTTGCCATGAAGTAACCAACATATATGCTTCATGTGACCAGGTTTTTGACAATGATAACAGACACGTTGATTTTGATCATGTTGTCTATGACTAGCATTCCTTCCACCTTGAAAACCATGTCCATTTCAACTACCACTACTTTTTCCTTGACTAGCCTCATTCAAAGTACCTCGACTCATGAGGGCACTATTAACAGTAGGAGAAGAAGGTCGAGATCCCTCGACCCATAACACTCGAGTGAAGGTGTCACGGAGAGAGACAATCTCTGGACTGGAAAGAATCTGTGTTCGAGCAGCCATCAAACTCAAATGGCAATCCTGCAAGAAAACTCATAACAGCCATATGCTCACGTTGAGACTGTTGAGTTTTCACATAAGCATTCAAAGGAAGAAGAGCATTCAACTCCTCATACACCTGTTTAAAATCCATAAAATATTCAGTAAGAGATCTTTCTTATTTTTCTGGACGATAAAACTCCTTACAAACATCATATATATGATTGAGATTATCCTTACCAGAATACAGGAAAGCCAGGTAATCCATAAGATTTTTAACAAATTCACAGTGATTAATTAAACCGATTACCTCAGTATCAATAGAATTTTGAATCTGCAAGAATATTCTTGCATCTTCTCTTAACCAAGCCTTTGGAGCATCATTTAATGGTGATTCATCAATAAGATGATCATCTTTATCACTACTACGGAGATACACTCGCACTGTTTTACTCCAATCCAAATAGTTCCTGCCATTGAGTTTGTGTTCTGTGATTTTTGTAGTCATAGGAATAACATCAGAGATAACATTGTACTTTCATCTCTTTGCTACCCACTGTGTTGTCTGCCATTACAACTCAGTGTAGGAATTTTAATGCACCAAACTAGGATTGAAAATTGACTCAACAGGGTCACGAAAAAGATAACAAAGCCTAAAGCTCTGATACCATGTTATAGAGAGAAAAATATCTTGTTTATTCTCACACTACTGTCAAGAGTATATAAGATTTGTATAAATGCAATTGTAGAATAATCTAGATCCTAAAATCAAGCTATCTAGATCCTACAATCAAGGTAAATCAATTAGAGTACAATCAAATCCTACAATTGAGTAAATATATTCACTTACTATATTTACAACACCAATCTTTTCAATAATATATTGAAGAGTATAAAGATGCCCAACCAATGGAGGAAGAATACTCCGATACCTATATTTAAAAATAAAAGGATATACAAAATTGTGTGAATTGCAGAGGCATTAAATTAATGAGCCATATTATGAAACTTTGGGAGAGAGTGATAGAAAGAAGGCTCCTAAGAAACGAGAGTAGGGTGTCAATAATCAGTTCGGTTTCATGTCAGCGAGATCGACCATTGAGGCCATTCATCTTTTAAGAAGATTTACAGAGAGATATTGTGATAAGAAAAATGATTTACACAACTTTTTGTTGATCTTAAAGACATACGAAAGTTATGTGGAGAGTTTTAGAAAAAAAAAAAAGGAGTTAGATGCATATAGAATCAATAAAGAAAATGTATAGGGATGTCGTTACAAGTGTGAGAACATCAAGCGGGTTAACGGGAGAGTTCCATTTAGGTTTAGTTCTAAGTCCTTATCTTTCTGCATTTGTCATATATGAACTTATTAGGTACATTTAGAATGAAATACTATGGTGTATGTTGTTTACATATGATATTGTTTTAGTAGATGAGACAAGAGAAAGGTTTAATGCTAAACTTGAGATTTGGAGAAAGACACACAAACAAACAAACCAAGCCTTAATCCCACTAAGTAGGGTCAGCTGCATGAATCCTGTTATGCAGCATTGTACTCTGTCATGGACCATATCCTCCTCAATTCCTAGATGTGCTATATCTTTCTTACAAGTTACCCACCAAGTCTTTTTCGGTCTTTCCCTACCCCTCCTATGTTGACTGCTCTCTCTAAAATCTACTAGCCTGATAGGTGCTTCTACTGGTCGTCTCAACACATGACCTAACCACCTTAAGCGCGTTTCCCTCATCTTCTCATCAATAGATACTACTCCAATCTTCTCATGAATATGCTCATTACGTATCTTGTCCATCCTAGTGTACCCACACATCCATCTCAACATTCGCATTTCTGCTACTCTCATATTTTGCTCATGTGTGTAATTCGCTGCCCAACACTCAGACCCATAAAGCTAATTGCTATTCTATAGAATTTACCCTTAAGTCGTAAAGGAATTTTGCGGTCGCATAATATTCCCGATGCCATTCTTCATTTAGTCCAACCCGCTTATATCCGATGTGTAACATCTTGATCTGTACCACCATCACTTTGAAGAACTGATCAACTAAATACTTAAAATTTTTCCTTATAGGTATCTCTTGATCTCCGATACTAACACCTATTCCATTTCTACTTGCACCATTGCTGAACTTAAATTCCATATATTCTGTTTTTGATCGACTAATTCTAAACCCTTTTGCCTCAAGTGTCTCTCTCCAAACTTCGAGTTTAGCATTAACCTCATATTTTGTTTCATCTACTAACACATTGTCTGTCATCTGCAAATAACATACACCATGGTATTTTCTCCTGTATGTGCCTTGTAAGTTCAGCTATGACCAATACAAATAGATAAGGGAATTGAAATTTAGTAAGAACACATAAGAATATAATGTGTTAGAATTGGAGATCAAAAGAGATACCTATAAGTGAACATTTTAAGTATCTAGGTGCAATTTTTCAGGGTGATGGTGGTATAGATAGGGATGTGACACATTAGATACAAGTGGGTTGGAAGAAATGAAAACTGGCATTTGGGAATATTATGCGAACACAAAATTCCTTTAAGACCCTTGAAAGGGTAAATTTTATAGAACAACCATTAGACCAAGGGTGTTCTATGGGTATGAATGTTGGGCAGTGAATTACGCACATGAGCAAAAGATAAGAGTAGTCGAAATGCAAATGTTGAGATAGATGTGTGGGTACTCTAGGATGGATAAGATATGCAATGAGCATATTCAGGATAAGATTGGAGTAACAGCTATTGATCAGAAAATGAGAAAAACACGCTTAAGGTGGTTAGTGGTTAGGTCATGTGCCAGGACAGCCAGTATATGTGCCTATTATGTGAGTAAACTTGAGAGAGTAGCTAACGTAACAGGGTTAGGGGAAGACTGAAAAAGTCTTAGTGGGTAACTTGTAAAAAAGATTTAGACCATCTAGGAATTAATGAGAAAATGGTTCATGACAGCGCAATAACATAGCAGGATTCATGTACCTAACCCCACTTAGTGGGAATAAAGCTTGTTTTGTTTGTTTATCGACAGTTATTAATGCAAAGAATTGAAGTGCTGGCTTGTACTACACTCTAAGTACAAGTCAATGCTAATTGATTTGTAGAACATTTGTATAACCTACTCCATGCATCAAAACAGAATAAGATAGAACTACTAAAACACATGAAATAGAATTCAAGCAGCATGTCTCTTTTTATACGCTTTTCACGAGCTCATGTGCATTGTAGGAGAGGGGAAGTGCTAGGAAGGAGGGAGTGGCTGTAACATGCACATAATTTGGATTAATCAAGCACTCAATAATTGAGTATTTGTTTGCTGTGTACAGAGTAGCTAAGTTAATAATAAACTATTTGTACAAATCTATCTTCATAAATCAGAAGCAACTTTTGATGCAAAAATTCTAGCATTGGACTTCAACATATGTATTAGCATGTTGTGTGCTGAACATGCTAACATGCATGTGGGAATATGGTGGTGTGGTTGCGCAGGAGGCTGCCTTCAGCATATAAATAGGATATGTATACTTGCACAACAATCTACTATGTATAAGATGTACTGAACACAATGCAAGGTAGAGACCTTCAACACATCTTTCAGCAAGTTGATAAATACAAATAATATCACGGTTGAATTGGAATATAACCTGATGAGTGAGATAATAATCTGGATGGTTGACCATAAAGAAATGCTCCACAAGTTCACTAACAGATTCATCAGGGTCTGGTGGCACATTTCTCACAAGTACCTAGGCCAAGTTGGATTAGAGAAAATATCATTAGTTATGGAAGCATACCTTAGGTAAATAAAAAACAGGAAAAAAGAAGAATGGTTACCAGAGAAAAGGAAAATCTATAGGTAATTTTAGTTCTGTTTAGGGAAATATACTGTGGCTTTTAAGGCTTGTACATTACAAGCCCTAAAGCATATAGTACTGTATTGTAAAGTACCTCAAAGCATGTGGGTATGCTTCCCATTATACATATTGACACTGTAAATAACATTTACACAAGCACTTGCTACACATTATTAATGAGTAAGAGTAATCGGTACAATCTTGTTACTAATTTGTTAAACTTTTTCCCTAAGAGTAACTTTTATCTCATCTAATTTTTAAAGAAATCTTTTTAATCAAGAATATCTCTTATTAACATTACTTCCACCTAAATCTCCTCAAAGTCTCAAACACGTATCTCTCCTAAGTCCTCTTTCTCTTCTCGGTCCCCTCCCTACCCCAGCAAAAACCATAAAAAATTGATTTTCAATTTTCCAATAGCACATGCGCAGGAGTGGGTAATGTTTCATTTGATTGTTATTATCAAAAAATGACAGCATATTGTAATACTTGGCTGCACTTATTTTTGGTTTCCACCTTTTTTTGTTTCATTTGGCTTTGGGATTGATAACTCCGTCTGTGTCGAGTTTTTCTTAGCATAGCTGGTCCCAAACCCGGGTAAAGAAGGAGGGTTGCGTTAGGTTGACAGCCAGTGTAAAACTTTGTCAATCTTATGAGATGAATCCAGTACGATATTGCGCAAATTTTAGGCGTTCCCCTTAAGCGACGCGTCGCATTGCCTGAGTGCGGCGAATAGTGGGCAAGGACCGCTACATCTCCATGGGGGTTACCCTGGGTGTAGTGAAAAATATGCAAGGGTGCTCACATAATAGAGGGAGGGTAGTGAGGAAGAAAAATATTTTGGATAATAGGATTAGAATAGGAACTTGGAATATTGGAACTCTTACTGGTAAATCAATGGAGGTGGTAGATACAATAATTAGAGAAGAATTAATATTTTGTGTTTACAAGAGGCAAAATGGATAGGAGAAAAGGCTAAACTTCTAGATATTTCAGGATTTAAACTTTGGTACTCAAGAGTAAACAAGACTAAAAATGAGATATGTATTATTGTAGATGGGTCAATGAAGGATGATATAGTGCAGGTGACTAGGAAAGGAGATAGGATTATGGCCCCTAAACTAATTTTAGGACGCGAAACCATTAATATCTTTAATGTTTGTGTGCCTCAAGTAGGTCTAGATGAGTCCATTAAGGCTAAGTTTTGGGAGAATTTAGATGAGTTGATAGGTAGTGTCCCCCAAGGAGAGCAAATTTTATAGGAGGTGATCTAACTTCCATCTATATGGACATGTGGGAAGAGATAATGAGGATTATGAAGAAGTGTATGGTGGATATGTTTATGGGGGAAGAAATGAAGAAGGAAAATCAATCTTGGAGTTTGGAATGGCATTCGACCATTGCATTATCAATATTTTTTTCAAGAAGATAGAGGAACAGTTAGTTACCTTTAAAAGTGGTTCAACAAAGTCACAGATTAACTTTTTCCTCACAAGAAAGAGAGATAGAAGGGCTTGTAAAGATTGTAAAATTATGCTTGGAGAAAGTTTAACCTCACAACATAGGCTTTTGGTGGTGGACTTGAGTCTTAAATATCACATTAGGCGAAGGAACCTACTTAGATCACCTATAATTAAGTGGAGGAATTTAAATAAGGAAAAAGAAGAAATTTTTCAGAAAGATTTGTTAGGACAAAGTATTTGGGACTTACAAGTAGAATCTGACACCTTATGGAATGACATGACAACTAGAGTGAGAACAGTGGCTAAGAAGATACTTGGAGAGTCAATGGGTTATGCCCCCATGAACAAGGAATCTTGGTGGTGGGATGAAGGTGTACAAGATAAAATCAAAGTTAAGAGGGCTAACTATAAGGCTCTATCTAATTGTAGATGTGACAAAAATATTGAGAAATATAAGCTTGCTAAAAAGGAGTAGAAGGGCTTGTAAAGATTGTAAAATTATGCCTGGAGAAAGTTTAACCTCACAACATAGGCTTTTGGTGGTGGACTTAGTCTTAAACATCACATTAGGCGAACGAACCTACTTAGATCGCCTATAATTAAGTGGAGGAATTTAAATAAGGAAAAAGAAGAAATTTTTCAGAAAGATTTGTTAGGGCAAAGTATTTGGGACTTACAAGTAGAATCTGACACCTTATGGACATGACAACTAGAGTGAGAACAGTGGCTAAGAAGATACTTGGAGAGTCAAGAGGTTATGCCCCCATGAACAAGGAATCTTGGTGGTGGGATGAAGGTGTACAAGATAAAATCAAAGTTAAGAGGGCTAACTGATAGATTGTATCTAAAAGGCTCTATATAATTGTAGATGTGACGAAAATATTGAGAAATATAAGCTTGCTAAAAAGGAGTAGAAGGGCTTGTAAATATTGTAAAATTATGCCTGGAGAAAGTTTAACCTCACAACATAGGCTTTTGGTGGTGGACTTAGTCTTAAACATCACATTAGGCAAAGGAACCTACTTAGATCACCTATAATTAAGTGGAGGAATTTAAATTAGGAAAAAGAATAAATTTTTCAGAAAGATTTGTTAGGACAAAGTATTTGGGACTTACAAGTAGAATTTGACACCTTATAGAATGACATGACAACTAGAGTGAGAACAGTGGCTAAGAAGATACTTGGAGAGTCAAGAGGTTATGCCCTCATGAACAAGGAATCTTGGTGGTGTGATGAAGGTGCACAAGATAAAATCAAAGTTAAGGAGGCTAACTATAAGGCTCTATATAATTGTAGATGTGACGAAAATATTGAGAAATATAAGCTTGCTAAAAAGGAGGTAAAAAGCTGTAAGTGAAGCAAAGGATAGGGCTTTTGAAGATTGTTACCAAAAATTAGAATCTAAGGAGAGAGAGCGAGATATTAATAAAATTGCTAGAGCAAGAGTCTATAGGACGAAAGACTTAACCCAAGTCAAGTGCATCAAAGATGAAAATAATAAGGTGCTAGCAAGAGATGAGGAAATTAAGAAAAGATGAGAGAGATACTTCCATAAACTATTCAATGAAGACAACGGAGACGATATCATTCTAGGAGAGTGAGCTAAGTTTGAGGAGTATAGAAACGTAATATGTTATTGAAGGATTCAGGAATCATAGGTGGATGAGGCTTTGAAGAAGATGAAGAAAGGAAAAACAGTTGGCCCCGATGATATCCCAATCGAGATATGGAAATGCTTAGGAAAGAAGGACATAAGTTGGCTTACCAATCTTTTCAATAAAATATTGAAGAGCAGAAAGATGGCGGACCAGTGGAAGAAGAGTACTCTCATACCTATATTCAAAAATAAGTAAGGGATATACAAAATTGTGCGAATTACAGAGGTATTAAGTTAATGAGCCATACGATGAAACTTTGGGAGAAGGTGATAGAAAGAAGGTTAAGAAATGAGACTAAGGTGTCAAATAATCAGTTTGGTTTTATGCATGGGAGATTGACTACTGAAGTCATACATCTCTTAAGGAGACTTATCGAGAGATACCGGGATAAAGAAAAGGATTTATATTTGATTTTTATTGATCTTGAAAAGGCATACGATAGAATCCCTAGAGAAGTTATGTGGAGAGTTTTAGAAAAAAGAGGAGGTAGAGTAGCATACATAGAATCAATAAATGAGATGTAAAGGAATGTGGTTACAAGTGTGAGAAACCAGGAGGGTTGACACGAGAGTTCCTTATAAATATAGGTTTATACCAAGGTTCAACTCTAAATCCTTATTTATTTGCGTTGGTCATAGATGAACTTACTAGGCAAATACAGGAGGATATACCATGGTGTATGTTATTTGCAGATGACTTCTGTATTAGTAGTTGAAACAAAAGATGGGGTTAATGCTAACTCGAAATTTGGAGAGAGACATTTGAAGCAAAAGGGTTTAGAATTAGTAGATCAAAAACAGAATATATGGAATTTAAGTTTAGCAAGGGTGCACGTAGGATGGAATAAGGGTTAGTATCGGAGATCAAGAGATACCCATAAGTGAAAATTTTAAATATTTAAAATCAGTTATTCAGAGTAATGATGGTATAGATCGAGATGTTACACATCGGATACAAGTGGGATGGACTAAATGGAGAATGGTTTCGAGAATATTATGTCACAGCAAAATTCCTTTACGACTTAAGGGTAAATTCTATAGAACAGCAATTAGGCTAGCGATACTTTATGGGTTTGAGTGTTGGGCAGTGAATCGCACAAATGTGCAAAAGATGAGAGTAGCAGAAATGCGAATGTTAAGATGGATGTGTGGGTACACTAGGATGGACAAGATACGCAATAAGCATATTCGTGAGAAGATTGGACGTAGCATCTATTGATGAGAAGATGAGAGAAACACGCTTAAGGTGGTTAGGTCATGTGTTAAGACGACCAGTAGAAGCGCCTGTCAGGTGAGTAGATTTTAGAGAGAGTAGTCAACATAAGAGGGGTAGAGGAAGACCGAAAAAGACTTGATGGGTAACTTGTAAGAAAGATATAGTCCATCTAGGAATTGAGGAGGATATGGTCCATGACAGAGTACAGATGGCGTAACAGGATTCATGCAGCTGACCCTACTTAGTGGGATTAAGGCTTGGTTTGTTTGTTTGGCTTTGGGATTGATCATTGATATCCCTAGTTCTAACCCATAATAACATCTTTTTATGGAGATGATAGGTAGTACAGACTTGTAATGTACCTTAAATGATCAAAGATTTAAAATTCTAGAAACTTTTTTCAGATCTTTTACAGGTTCAGAGAGGGTGGCGTGGAGGGGAGGGTGACAACAGAAAGGGGAAGGAAGCGAACTAAAAGAATATTTGTAAGAATAAAATTATGTTCCTGTTAGCCTTGTTTATCATTAGGAAAATAATTTGTGAAAAACAAAAGAACCTTTACAAAATGGTAAAAGGCGCGTTTCCAGAAGCTCATTAACGGCTGCGTGGCAATAAGGTAAACTGCTTCTGTAAACTATGTTTGCACCAAGCATAAAAGATCTATCCATATCAAAAATGTTTTCTAAATTACAAAACTCATTGAACTTTTTAGTTACATAACTCGTTAAAGGTACGTTCATTAGGAAAATATTTGAAGGTTCAATTAAGGCCTCATATTATCTCAGGGACTAAATTTCACTCATCCAACTTGAGCTCTTATAGTTCTTCCATGTTGAAATTAAAATTAGTACAAAAGGCCAACTCGAAAAGTGACTCTCCTGGAAGGCTAACTGCCAAATTTATTGAATCCGTTGAATCTCCAAATCAGCAGGAAATAACCTAAAGATTAAGTAATACGCCCTGTACTTGGAATAGAAAACCCAACTTAATCATATCCTTAAATCCTATGCAAAACAAAGTAATTTCTAAAGGTTATTAGCTTAGGTAGAAAGGGTTTCTTACCGTAAATTGATCTGGACGTCGATGTTCTGAAGCAATAAAATGCAATCTCATTGATGTGATTGTCTCATACTCCCTCTTCAACACATAACATGTCCAAAAGGTAAAGACATAAGCCATTACTATGTGGGTCCAGAATCTGCAAGTGGATTCTGATGGAAATCAAATTTTACTCATTCGAAAAGCAAGACAATCAAAAAGGAATTGCAAACTACAGCTTTCCGGGTGACAAAGCCTTTTATATTTCATTAGTACAAAATCTGGTAATTCCAAATTATTAATAGAAAGAATGCTAGATGTAAATAAAAAACCATATCATGTCAATCCAAACACAGGCAGCAAAAATTGCCCCAACATCAGAGAGAATTAAAGTTGTATAAGAAAACTGCTTCTAGGAAAATAATGCAAAAGTAATATCATGAATCTTTCATTAATTTCTTAGTAGCAATTAAATGATCTTTTCAATTTCAACTGTTCAAGATACTATGATAAAGTACCATACAAATATAGTCAAGAACAAACAAGGGTATGAATTTGATCTTCCTCATTCCCGAAAGTTGAAGTCAAAAGATTTATGAGAAGAGAATAGAGTCCAACGATGAATGCTGCTGCAGGATCCGTGCAAGCTTTGTGAAAATATTTACCATAACATAAAAAAGAAGTATCAACCATAGTGGACACTTTACTAATAACCAACTATGTGCTTCATATCTGAACTTCAAGTGTAACTGGAGATCCAGATCCGATGAAAAAGGCAAAAAAAAAAAAAAAAAAAAAGAAAAAGACATACTTGACAAGTCATTACTGATCATTAGAGAGCAAAATTAGAAAACCCAGACCCTCAGCATACAATCAATAGCACCTCTGCACAAATGCTGTTCCTAATGATATAAAATAGAATTCTATAATGCACTCTTTTGTAGAACTAGAATAAATAAAGAGTGGGAGGTTTAAGAGACCAATTCTGATTAAGAAAAAGCTTATTTTATATTTCTAGATTTTTAGTTCTTATGTTATACTCTTACAACCAGCGAGGAATGTTGAAGAAACTTTAAGCTAATGATCTAATTCAAAATTGGCTTTTGCAGAACTCCAAAATCATAATACAGTTTCATTTCAATCTTAGTTATACAGGCAATCTTCAGTTTAAAACTTCCAATAAAGAGAAAGAACTTGTCCACAAGATAGTACAGATGCATTTTTTTTGGTTAGTCAAAATTCAAAAAGGAAAAGGCCATGGTTAGTTGTACAAAGGAGGCATGATACCAGTCATTTATTATTACATTAAGAAAAGTATATCAAATTGTAACTGCTTCTCGTATATGTTTGATAATACCATAGTACTTATCAAGTTGCAACTGCTTTGCATATATATTATAATACCATAGTACATTACAGTTTCTTCTAAGACAATCAATGAACTGAAGAACTCCAGGAAGGTACCAATTTAAAGAGTGTTCTTTTATGCCATCTTACTTTTTTGAAATTGGAACTCAATTGTACAGCTCTAGAAAAAAAGAGCTTTATTAAGATTAAGAAGACTAATCTGCCTACTCTTTGTTTTTGGATTTTGTTAATATAGGATCTTTTACCGCACCTTCTTGACCTACTGTTTCTTGGCAGTTCCACATGCTTGTCTATCTGGAACCCCCCCCCCCCCTTTCTCCTCCTTTGAAGCTTTTTGACAGTGTCAACTAAGTTTATGTATTGAAATAAGTAGAAGTCACCAGTCATGTTGAAACAATCTTCCTCTGATTTCAGCTTAATCTCATTCTTCTGGCAATACTTACACAATTACAAAATTTAACAGCAGGCTTAGTGTTTAAAGACAACATATTTGAATGAATTGATTTTTTCTCGTCATGGTTGGCGTGGCCCTATTATAAACCACAAGCAGCTGTACTTTACCTACTATAATGTGGAAGTAACTGTTCCTTCCACTATGGCTATAATTTAAATTTTTTGGTCTATGCAAACAAACTTGTGCTAAGGGATTTATCTAAATATCCCAAATTTAACTTCTTGGAACTAAGCTTTGCATATGGATAAAAATCGTCTTCCCCAAAGCGCAAATATTTCAACTAATGTTTGCTAGGCAAAACAAAGTGATTTTCTTCTTAACCAGTTAAAGTAAAGTAGGACATGCAGAACACAAAGTAAAAACCAAACAATATTTACAGCCAGAAAATGTCAGATAAATCCCAGCATGATGTGTATTGTAAATACGCTAAAAAGATGAACGAAGAAGTTGCAATTTCTTAGAATAATAGTTCAACAAAGCACTCTGGGGTTGGGGGTGGGAACTGAACAACAAAACTGAAAGCTATACAAATTGGAAAGACTAGGAAAAGAAAAAAACAGCTAACAGCAGCAACTCATATATTCAGAAGTCTCTGTACCTTTTTGATCCAAGAGGAATGTTTGAAATTGAAAGCTTGTCTATGTTGCTATAAGTCAAATTGGAATCCTCTAAAGTGCTGTTGGTCCATTAAAGGATTGACAGGCACCATTACCGTGAAAGCAATTATTGCGATAGGAGCAAATATTTTAAGTCTGTATCCAGAAAAGGAAAGGAAGGGGAGAAAGAAATAGAAACAAAAAAAAAAAAAGGAGAAAAAGTTAGTCCACAATTAAGAGCTAAGCCTATAGCAAGTTATGCAGCCAACAGGATGAAGCAATGTTCTTCCAAAAATAAACAACAGGTGCTGGAGCAATGGCAAACGAGATTTAGAAGATAAAAATAAAAATTAAACCACACAAATATTTAAAATGGAGTGTTGATTAGTGTTGATTTTATGTAAGTTCTACGATATTGGAGGATTTTGCTCCTGACTATTTGCACTGTAAACATCTTCCTCAAAAGCATATACTAAGAAAAAGATCAACTTGAAACTTTTTCCTGATACAGATCTTATCTTCCTAGGCCTCTACTGCTTGTTCTGTGCTTCTCATGTTAGAAAAGAAAACTTGAGCGCAACTTCCTGATTATGCAATTATAACATAAGTAAGATTTTATGTTGGATGGTCAACTACTGTAATAAGACAAAAAGATATAGGTAGACTGAAAATCATGTGTCTTGTGTGTGTGTATTACAAGATAACCTTTTCAAAAATCTCAAGAAGTTCACTTGCACAACTTGCCTGTGTCTGCAGCTTGTATTGAGCACATAATCTATGCTTATTTTTGTAATTAAAGAGAAGAAATGTGAGTATACCCTGTCAAGTAAATTCTCAAATATACAGCAGAATCCAATCCCGCATGATCAATAAGCTCAGGTTCTGGCATTTGTATTGCAGCAGGCATCCAATTTAAAAACCTCAAATATGATTGGAAGTTCAAGTTGACAAACTTATGGACAAATGCACCCGACTGCAATAGATTGCTTCTCAAACCTTTAAGATACCACTTTGGGAAATATACCCTATCATTAATAGGCTGAATTCGAAGCACAGCAAAAGCCACAAAGAAAGCAAATGCACTGAGTATATTTATGGACGCTGCTTATACTATCTGGCAATGCTAATGTCCGAAATAGTTGCCATTCTGCTTCAAATAAGATTTGTATCACCCTGCAAAAGAAACAATGCTTCACAATTTCCCCACAGGTGCATATACAATACAGTCTCACAGAAAGACACCGAGAGAGAGAGAGAGAGAGAGAGAGCAACCATATTTCCTCATCAGCACTTGCAGTTTCATTTGTCCAGCTAATTACTATTCTGATGACATTCTTACAAAATCGCTAAAGGTATAGTGTAGTTTTCCCCTTCAAAATGCACGCTCTTGCAGATATACCTCCCTAAACTACCAATTGCACCATAAACTATTTTGAACCAAATAACTCGGAGTAATAAAGTTTCACTCACATATATTACAAATTCATTCAATGTATAGGCTAAAGGGTAACACTTGCTTGTGATAAACAGGCGCCAGCTGCATGCCTAACTTTTTATTCCATCCAAGATTGGAGTTATCTGAATTAAGGAAATAGGTCAAGGCTGAAACTGATGCAGTAACCTTATGAAATACAATTGGGCACTCTGAGATAAGGGAGTTTAAGGGACAAGTTGCACTGTACCTAATAACTAATGGTTTTTTTCTGGATTAAAAATAATGTCGACGCAAGATAGAGAGAATGAAAAGGTTTTCCATCACACAATAAAAAAATAGACTTCAATATCGAAAATGAAACTGTAAATTTGCCCCTCAAAAGTTAGACTCAAGTGGATTCCCTACATTGCTATAGGAGTAAATGTCCAAAATGATGGATCAAAAAATCACCAAGTTATTTGAGACGGAACAGCTCTTTCTTTATAAGGTAAGGCAAGTAACCCCACATAGAAATCATTTATGAAATGCAATGTGAAAAAATAGCTTTCACCTGTGAAAGAGTAAAGCAACAAACTTGAACAAAAATATGTTGTTGAAAATAAAAGGAAACTGCAAACTGTTCAAGTTTGCAGTACACATTCTATCTGTCATTTTTACTAGACAGGGCAGTGAAGGAGAAAACCTGCAAGCCCTTCTATATAATTTTACTTTATTATCAAAATTAAAAGCCAATACTAATTTCATGTTTAATATTTGGCTACCTCTTTACTACATCTATTTTTTAAAGGAATTAAATTATGACAAACTACACAAAATTAGAGCTTGACATTGTTTTAAATGTCCAAAACTACCATTTTTGACATTTGGCTTTTGCCAAACTAAACTTTTCTCTTTAAATACAGGAAAATGGAAAACTCATCTCCCAAGAATCATATGTTAGTTCTTTCTGCTTGAACATCAAAGAAGCAAAATATAAACCGAAAATAAAGGTAGGACTGAATGATTCTAGTAGCTTTGACCTGGTTCACAAGATCTTTCCAACATTGGGACAGAATTATTTCATATCATAACAAAGGACGCAGCAGAAGTGTTTTTACAGTTAATTGAACAACAAATAATTAGTGGCTATATAGATAGTGTATGCGTTGAAAGTTCAGAAACTGAATTTTTGAAGCATTACAAATTCAACAATGTACAAGAGGAAAAGAAATGATTATGGCCACTAGCAAGATCACAAGTAATATATTCAGCAAAATCATCTCTCCTTTGTAAGAATATTGGCTGAACATAACCAGAAGTATATTCAGGAATAAACTCAAAAAATTTACTTATCGGCTGAGATATATTGTCTTTCCTCGAATGCATTGTCACAACTATAAATATCAACTTGCATCAAAAGTAAACCAATGCCTACAAATAATTACTCAAACATTTCATATCACACAAACGTGTTCAATTTACCCGAGGATCATTGGATCATTGTCTACTACTATGCTTTCTATATCTCTATGCTCAATCCTTCTCTACATATATTTTCTCTATCTGTAACTTCATAGTCTTTCCATTGTCCAGAGTGTTTAACCCAATGACCTAATCATGTAGATTAAACGATAGGATTTGAAACAACTAACCAATCAATCCTTAACCACCGGATTCTGGAAAACGCCATATAGACACCTTTAATTCTAAATATTAGCTGCACCATTAGCTATTAATTATTAATATTTCGACCACCATTAAAAAATAAAAAATAAAAAATAAAGCCCAAGAAAAGAAATAAAGTTCTTGTAAACGATAACAGATAGAATACAAAGTAAGACATTATGCTAGGAACAGACTACAATAGCTTCAAACAGTCAATTGCTTCAACTTTTCTTTCATAAAAATTCAATCTAAGTTGATTTATTATCCCAAAACTGGCCATTGCAAGACATAAACATGCAAATACGCACACACAAAGAAAGTGTAAGAAACAGAAATTCCAGCTGAAAGGACAAAAGGGTTTTCAAGATTCATACTCAAATTTCCAGACTAGCCCCTGAAGATGTCCTCCACTCTGACAACGAACTGACAACTGAAGACTATTTCAAGAAAGCAGTGATAAGGCTACAAAACGACAACGTTTAGGACAATTTTATGCTGGGATAGTTGGATCCTGAAGTGGGATACGGCATTTTGGGATTTATCAGCGAAACCACAGAAGACAAGTATTTGCACACAGTGATTATATATACAAGGGGGGAACGTAATGTATTGAGGGTGGGGAGCATGTGAAAGTTGTGTGTTTTTTGTTTGATAAGTGAGGAAATTTTGTTAGTTTTAAATCTTTGTCGGCAAAGGGGGCATGTGCTAACGGCTACTTTGAGGGAAATGTCAAATGGCAATCATGTGGGTTAATTTTACTTTACAGAATCTGTATCACTTTAATATGTAATTTTTAGACACTTAAATACTTTTATTAAATTCAACTCAATTTTACTACTCATTTTAACAAAAATACTCTTTTAATTTTATTTAAATAAAATTTTATCTTTCTATAAATATCATTATCTCTTTTTTCTACACATTTTTACTTATTCATTTTCTTCTTTCCTCTCATTTTGTTGCATGATCCAACTATTTTTCGTGAAAATTTGAGGATAAAAAGGTCATTTTAACTGAAAATCTAACACTGTTAGATTTAACCGTTAGTCCTAAGACTTAAATGTCAAATAAAATAATGTTAAGAATTAAAGTTATATTAACCCTAAACGTTGAGGAGATAAATTTAAATTAAAATTAACCCTAATGATATTGCCACAACTCTTTTCTTAATGCCACAGTAAATTTTAATTAAATGACAAGTTTTTACCACAACATCTCTAATGAGATATCACAACTCAAATTTTATGGTTACTGGATCTTCTGTTTACTTCTTGCACTAATATTTTGTTTTATATTCTGATGCCTTCCACATGTATTCTGGTATGGTAATACTTATAAGTTATGCCAGAACACATATAACAAATATCTAAAATATGAGACATGATATTGACACACATAATAAAATAGATTATCTAAAACGAATTTTATATCCTACTTTAATTTGTCAATTCACCCAAATCTGTCAGTGGTGAGATGTGTTTAAAGAATTTAAGAATTAACAAAAGGTTGCCCACCAAAATCAGTCACTATTTAGATGTGTCTCCTTCTTGTTCATTTGATTTGTGTTGGAAAGTTAGGCAATATAACATTTGTGTATTTGTTTAAAAGATTTATTATCTCAAGAAAAAAAAAAAAAAACAAAATGATCATAGTTTCGACAGAAGGGTTTGGACATCCGAACCTGTGTAAATTGTATCTAAACTATAGTAAAAAAATATAACTTGAGATAGGATGCAGTAATTTTGGTCCGAATCTTTTGAAATGGATTTGAATTGCTTGGCGTGTAAGTTTACAAATCAAAGGACATAATTTTTCTAATAGTAGTTTATAAAATTAATGTGGGGCTTGTTTGAAAATTATGAACATGTAATTAAGTGTTAAGAATCTGATTTTAATTGTATATAACCTCTCTTGGGATAAATTAATGCAAATTCAAATGTAATTGTTGTACCTCTTTATTTGAATTATACACAAAAGTCTTGTCTATTTATTTTAAGGTTTGTAACTTAGTTTTTTAAGTGACGTCTTTTTGTGAAGTGTTTGATGTATTTATAAATATTAAAATCAATTAAAGACACAATTTTTAAAATTAATGCAATTAAAAAAATTCAAATTTTAGTCTTTTTTCTTTTTAGTCTCATATTTACTGTTGAGTGTTCAATAGAAAAATACTTATATTATTGAGTATTTTTGTGTGACTATACATTATATTTACACGAAACCTTTCAATAACTATTATAATGGGGACAAATAAAGAGATCAATCGCGTTAAAAGTATCAATATTATTCTTCACTTTTAGTGTTTGGAATAATTTTCCCCAATAATTTGATGTGTCTCTTCCCAATTAGAAGCACCATATACCCACGGCAAAAAATTTAAAAGTTATTATCAAGATGTGGCTCCAATATACCCATCTCCTTGGCTCGACTTTTGCCAGTCTACAACTACTTGATGTTGATTGTTGAGGTTAGGCATGAAATTGTCCTCGCCGTCGACACCCCTTTGTATAGCGGCAGCATCGACTACATAGCCCCAATTCTGACGGAGGCTTGGAGAGGGGAAGACGATATATCCTTGGTTAAAAGTTGTAGCTAAAAGAGAAAAAACAGAGCAGCTATTTGGCTTTTTTTTTTTTTTTTAAAGAACATGAGAAATGGAAGCTGCACAAAATAGGGACGGACGTAAGAATTGTATATTGAAAGATCAAAACTTAATAGTCACATATTTATTAAAATTAATTTATAATTATTTCAAAAATTTAGAGAGACGAAATATAAATTTTATAAAAATATAAATTAAATTTTAAAATTTTAAAAGATAAAATTTATAATTTTTACAATTTTGGGGCGGTGGTCCCGTCTGCCCCCTAAATCCGCTCCAGGCACAAGGTGTTGGTTGGAGATTAGAAAATGAGATAGGAGAGAGAACAAAAAAGTGACGAGGAGAATGGCACATTATTTGTTGTTGTAGAAAGTGGTCATTGAACATCATAAAATTTGTGAAGATTTTGTTGGGTTAGTCAAGGATTGGAGGTGTAGTATGATCATTAAGAAAAGATGTATTGTGGCAATATCAAATGATTATATTTTAGTAGTTTAGTGTGTTCACAGGCCATTTTTGTAAAATTAGCATAATGTACATTTCTTATTAAGTAAGAATTAACTACTCTAACTAATATTCCATCATTAATGCTAAATTTAGAATATAAGTAATCAGTGTGTCTAGCTTTTTTTTTTTTTTTTTTTTAAAGTAAGGGATGGATGGCAAGAAAGAGGATAGAAGGGGATGAAAATGGATATTGAGAAGTTAACCTTTGCTGTTCTTAAACAGTAACATCCACGACTAATTCTTAAGATATGCTTTAGAGTTTATTACTATGAATTATCTAACTCACATGGTTAATTTGTTTTGAAGAAACTTATATATCAAGAATTTTACGGTTTGCAAAATTCGCTAACTTGGACTTATTGCTAACTCTGGCGAAGGTCAAGAGATTTTGGAGTTAACATGATGTAAGATATTTACATAGTTTTATAAGATGGATTTTGGTGATTACCAAATCGGAAATATAAAATAAAAGAATGTTTAACTAGGAAAAAATTCTTGTGTATGGATTAAGATGTATTTTGTGATTCATATTTATCCACATTCTTAATTTTTGTGGATGAAATATTTTAATTTTTAACTTTTTTTAAAAAAGTTAATAGATATGGATAAATGTAGATCTTTAGTTTATACAAAAATTTTCCTTATATAGACTTGCTCAACAGATCTACCAATACAAATTTTCCTTATATAGACTTGCTCAACTGATCTATCAATACAATAATATTATATGAGATGACATCAACATATTTTATAAAAATTTCTTATTTAATAATTACAGAATTTATAGATTAGTTCCAACGTAACAATGTGTCGATAAGTAACGTAAGAATACCAAGTGCACATCCATGAGGTTGCAATTTTTAAGATTTTTTAAGTTCTTACCTAATAAAGGGGAGCATATACGTTCTGATTGAAGAAAATATTTTTCATTTGAAGAAAGTATTTTATTTAGATTTTTATTGCCAATATGTACGCGTGGAAGATTTTTTTTTTTTTTTTTCCTTTTATTCATGGACTTCTATTTTGGAGTATGACTTATCTTGAACGGTAATTTATTCTAATTCCGGACAAATGCATATCTTTTCCGTATTCTTGCAACGTTATAATGTGTAAAACAATATACTTTTGGAAGAAATTCTTACGTGAATTCCATCCATGACATAATGTTATGAAGTTTTTGATTCATATTAAATCACATCATCTAATATCATTTTAACATCATCCTATTATTAAATTCATGACACTCTATTATGAATTCAATCCATGTAAAAATTTCTTTACTTTTGGATGTATTTAGATATTCCGTTCTCTTGTTCATGTTCTAATGACCAATAATTAATTTATGAAGCAACAGGTAAAAACATTTTATTTTTAGGATAAAAAATACTTTTAATCCTCAAAGTTTGGTCTCTTGATATTTTTAAACCCCAAAGTTTTATAAAAATAAATCACGTCACTCATCTATCAAGTTTCTACTCAATTAAGACAATTGATATAAAAATAGTATAATTTTTGATTTCTATGCCTCTATTTCAACAAAAAAAATTACTCTCTATCTTTTACTTTCTCTTACCGAGCTAACAAAAACAACTCTTTCTTATAATTTTAACAAAATATTATGTTATTTTTCTATGAATTATACTAATTCAGTAAAAATTTAAAAGATTTGGGAGGTGATTTGTTTTTGGTAAAATTTTGAAGGTCAAAAATGTTAGCAAGCTAAACTTTGGGGACTAAAGTGTTGTTCATCCTTATTTTTATGTATAAAGTATGAAATCATTTATCGCCTTAACCACTGGACAATAGATCTTTTTAGATATATCATTCTAGAAAAAAGATGGACAAATATTTTGGTAAACCTGATTTTTTATCTTACTTATAAATGTTATAGTATGAATTCAAACTTATGTAATACATGACATCAATTGATGTAAGTAAGATTTTATAAAATTAAATATTAACCACAAAATTTATAAATAAAATTAAAAATTAGATCTATTAAAATATTATCCAAGTGTGAAAAAAATAGTTGAAAAGTTTTAGATAGACTTAATTTCCAATTTCATTAGTATACATTCTATAAATAAAGTTAAAGCTTAAAAGCGGAGTCCGTATAAATATTTCTGAAAGATGGGAGTCAAATTAGTCGTGCACACTTGGACCAATGAAAGCTTAGACGAATTAAAAATGTGCTCTTTGTTTTCTCTTTGGGTGAATTCTTTAAAAAAAGTGCCAGACTGTCCAAAGCTATTCTATCCAAATGCCTTTATTTAATCCGCCAAAAATCGAAGATCGGGATATATGGCTGCATTGATTATGATAGTGATACCATGATGCATCCAAATATGATTTGCTTAATAGAATTAATTTCACTTTATTCTTAAGGTCACGGTTGCTTTAATTTTTAATATTATTTTTTAAATGTTTAATTCCCTAAATTAACACACACACACATATATATATATATATATATATATATATATATATATATATATATATATATATACCCCTGACTACCAGATATGTGTATATATGTATGTATTTTACAATTCTATTTGCAGCCCGATCCTTCAATATTCAAACTGATTCAATATAAAATTTCAATTCTAAAAACCTTGACTAAAATTCAGACAGGGACGTTCTCTTTGGACTAAATTCCTAAGAGCAAGATACACAAAGGGAAGAATCATCCCATTATGGCTCATTATCCTAGAAGATATGTTAGCTACTTGGAGAAGAATGGTTCAGGTGAAAGATGTAGCAGAAAATTTCATCTAGTTTAGAATAAAAAAGGGACACTTTTCTTTCCGGTTTGGTAACTCGTCTGGAAGGGGACCACTTTACAAAGAAGTGGCTCATGTATATGATCATTTTCTCATAGTTAGGGATGCTTGGGATAGCAATGAAAGTCACATGCACTAGCATGCAGATTATTCTCTGGAGGAGAAAGAAGCAATTAAATCTCTTCTGACAGGAGTAGAACTAGTTTTTAATGAAGAGGAGGAAGATGAGGTAGTTTGGACGTTCGGTATTAACTGCTCATGGAGGATTCACCATTGCCTCATTGTCACCTTTACCTAAAGCTGCCAGTTGGTGTAGGAGCATGATTTGGGATTTGAGAATACAGTTAAAAATCTATATATTTATGTGGAGGCTTTTAAACCAAAGAATCCCAATGGATGATGTAGTGAAGAAGCTAGAATTTTCTAATGCTTCTAAATGTTGTTTCTGTAATGCACAGGAGTCTATTGATCACTTATTCATGCAATGCAAACTTGCCAAGACAGTGTGGGTTTTCTTTGAAAACTGGTTTCAAGTGCAGTATTTCAGTGAGGGATGGCACTTATATCTATAGTCGTGGTAGCTCAATAGGAGTGGTTGGAGCTCTCCACAAAGTTCTACCTTCCTTGATTTGCTGGCAGATTTAGAGAGCAAGAAACAAAACAAATATGAGGATATTTTAACTCTTTGCTCCTTTATTATTTCTGATATCTTAGCATATATTGAGCTATCCTTTGTAGTATTTCCAATTTCAAGAACAATACGCAAAAGGCTGATGACAATTTCTTTAGTAGTGGTTGGTAGACTTGCTTGCCTCTATCATATAGAAGAAGGCTGTTTCAGTAGTTTGGAAGGCTTCCCAGAGAGGTTGGTTAAAGCTCAATTGCGATGGATAATCAAGACCTGACAGCTCAGCTGGAGAAAGAGTTCTGTGAAACTCAGAAGGCAATCTTGTTCTTGGCTACTCTTATTTCTATGGAACTTCCACGATCCTAGAAGCAGAAGCTTTGGCTTTGCTAGATGGGATAGTTTTGTGTCAGCAAAGAGGTTTCGAATGCATTGAAGTAGAAATGGATTCCCTTATACTTTTGCAAACTATAAATCGTTGCTGCACAGCCCCTTGGAGGATAGATGGAGTGATACAAAAGATTAGAAGGAGAATTGTATATGAGTCAATTCAGTTTCAAGCATATTTTTAGGGAAGCCAATGCTATAGGTGATTTTATGGCAAACGAAGTTCAGCTACACAAAACCTTTGCCGTACTTATACATATTTTCTAGCTCAGATCTTCCAATACAGGCCAAAGGACTCTTAAGGCTAGACAAACTAGGGTGTAACTATGTTAGAATTGTGTCTTAGTTTTCTTTGCAGGTCTACATGAGTCTTAGTTATAGAGCAGCTTGTGTGCATTCTCATGTTCCCCATTCATTGTAAAAGTTTTCCAACTTTTAATAAAATTTTGGGAGTAATGCCCCCACCAATTAACAAGTGGTTACTTAATAAAAAAATGTATATATATTTTTGTGTGTGTGTATGTGTGTGCATATACATGCAAATATATATATATATATACAAATATATATACACACAAATATATATATATATATATATATATACACACACACAGACACACACATATAGACATACATACATATATATATATATACACAAATATATATATATATATATATGTGTATATATATATTTGTGTGTGTATATATATGTATGTATGTCTATATGTGTGTGTCTGTGTGTGTATATATATATACAGTATATACATATACATATATATATATATATATATATATATATATATATATATATGACACGATCCGTCTATTCAGACGAAGAGGTTTAGCCAGAAGGAGCGCTCAGACTCTTCTCTAGAAGAATATGGAACATTCTAAAGTCTCTGGAATTTTCTAGAATGCCCTTAGATTTTTTAGAATATTCTAGGAGGAATATTCTCTATATAGAATTATCTAAAATCATGTAGATCTGTAATTAATGTAATAAATTCTAGAATTCTCTCTTGTAAGTATAAAAGGGGCCAACCCCTCATTTGTAATATACTTCACAAGTTTGGGCAATTCAATACGTAGAGTTTTCATTCTCTCAATTCACTCTTCTCTTACTGTGAGTGTGAAGGAAGGTAGACTTAGGGTGAAAACCTAAGTGTTGCATGGGTTGGGAGCACTAGAAAGGCTGAGCTCGTGACAAGTGGTATCAGAGCGAGTTTTAGTAGCAAGCACTTGGCAAGAAGACACAATGGCTAGAACTTTCATCCGATGTGACTCATGATGAGGTCCCTCAGACCAAGAAGGACAGGAAGGGGCGAGAGCCATCAAGAGATGTCTTGGCAGCTGCCGTTGCTCGTGTGGAGAAATTCAAGTTGGCCATGGCAGAAACCCGCGACGCTGTCGAGGACACAGTCGTACGCATTGACGGGGCCGAGTCTAGGGAGGAAGACCTTAGGGGAGAAATGCACGGTGCCCTGAATGCTGCGGTAGATGATTTGTCCAGAGGTTCGAAAGTCTAGAGGTAGAATTGGTGTCCATCAAAGAGGAGATTGCGGCCATACGTGCGGAGCAAGACCAAGTTGCTACTATGCGAGAAGAGTTTGAGGCACTCAAGGCAGAATTGATTGCCTTGAGAGGAGCTGTTGTTGGTGGGAAGGTGATGCTGCAGCCTACACCCCGATCAGACGTTCTAAAGTCCAAGGAGTTCAATGAAAATAGGGAGGCCAAGGTAGTGGACAACTTCTTGTGGTCCATGGAGCAGTACGTTCGAAATGCATGGAATTCGGATCGACGAGCAAAAGGAAAAACTTGCCTCGTCATACTTGACCAATTACGCTTTATTGTGGTAGCGGTGCAGGAGTGACAATCGCAGTGGCACTGCCATCACTACTTGGGACCAGTTTGTGGACGAGTTTCGAAGCTACTTCTACCCTCAGTATGTAGAGAGGGACGCTCACGCAAAACTTTTCCAGCTAGAGATGAAGGGTGAAGTATGGGAGTACATTAAAGAGTTCTCCCAATTGATGCTGTAAATTCAAAGTATGAGCGAGGAGGATGTCTTCTTCCAGTTTATGGATGGACTTAAGCCATGGACACGGTTGGAGCTGGAAAGAATGAATGTTGACAACCCCCCCATCAAAGGAAAAGCCCAGCTCCTCCAAACCAAATGGCAAGGAGATTGCGAAGGAGAGCAACAAAGAATTTGGTGGGAAAGCAGGGGAGAAGTCTTTTTCCAAGAATGAGGGGAAGTCGTTCATAGCAAAGAACAAGGGCAAGTGACCATTGAGTGAAGTGTTTTTTCTGTGATGGTCCATACATGGCTCGAAAATGTCCTAGGAAAGCAAAGTTAGCAGCCATGGCCATGGAGGAGGAGAAAGTAGAGGAAAAGCAATTGGGTTCTCTGCGGATCCTGAATACTATCGAGGTGAAGAAGTCGCAAAAAAAGAGGGGCTTGATGTTCACCGATGTAGAGATAGCGGACCACAAGCTAAGTGCTCTAGTGGACACTGGAGCTACTGATTTCTTCATCTCGATCGAGGCTGCCAATTCAACCTTCAAGTGGGGAAAGGCGTTGGCACCTTGAAAACAGTCAACACCAAGGAGGTCCTTGTCCATGGGTTGGCGAGCAACGTAGACGTAGCCATTAGAAAATGGAAGGACAAGACTCCACATGAGATAATTCCCCTTGATGATTATGATGTTGTGATAGGACTTGACTTCCTTGATCGTATTATTGCCATATTGCTTCCCTTTGCCAACTGCATATGCATTTTGGATCTTCAATATCAGTGCAATGGTACCTTTGAGGAGGGAGTTCGGAAGGGATCACAAGACCCTATCTTCCATCCAACTATGCAGCGGGTTGAAACGAGGAGAGCCAACCTTCCTTGTGACCCTAAAGGTAGACGAGAGAGACAACCAAAGGGAGGTGCTTGAGGTAGTTGCAGTAGTACTGTAAAAGTTCAAGAATGTGATGCCTGTAGAGCTGCCGAAAGAATTGCCTCCTAAGAGAGAAGAAGACCACGAGATCGAGCTGATCCCTGACACCAAGCCACCTGCGATGGTTTCCAATCGCATGTCCTCTCTAGAGCCATAGAGTTAAGAAAGCAGTTGAAGGATTTACTGGATGTTGGTTACATCAGACTCTCAAAATCTTCGTTTGGTGCCCCGATACTGTTCCAAAAGAAACACGACGGGTCCCTAGGGATGTGTGTGGACTATAGGGCCTTAAACAAATTGACGATGAAGAACAAGTACCCCATACCACTGATAGCCGACTTGTTCGACCAGCTTGGAGGTTGCATGATGGTTTTTCAAGTTGGACCTGGGGTACTGGCAGGTATGCATTGAGGAGGGCGACGAATACAAGACGACATGTGTGACTCGATATGGTGCCTATGAGTTCTTCGTCATGCCTTTCGGTTTGACCAATGCCCCAACAACCTTTTGCACGCTGATGAACAAGGTACTTCAAGAGTTTCTCGATAAATTTGTTGTAGTATACCTTGACGATATTGTGATCTATAGTTGCACCTTGGAGGAGCACATCCAATACTTGAGGGAGGTGTTTAGGGTGCTTAAGAATAACCAACTCTTTGTAAAGAAGGAGAAATATGCGTACGCGCAGCAAAAGGTGCCGTTTCTTGGACACATTATTGGGGGAGGCCAGATTCGGATGGATGAGTCGAAGATTCGAACTATTCTGGAATAGGAACCCCCTACCAAGGTGACAGAACTACGATCATTTCTTGGATTGACAAACTACTACCAAAAGTTCGTGCGAGGCTACTCCAACATCACCACGCCCATCGATATTACGGAGTTGCTAAAGAAAGGGAAGGCATAGGAATGGGATAAGGAGTACCAAGGAGCTTTTGAAAAATTGAAGAAAGCCATGACCCAAGAACCGATACTTGCCTTGCCAGACTACTCAAAGGCCTTTGAGGTGGAGACAGACGCATCGGACTTTGTCATTGGCGAGGTATTGATGCAAGAATGACATCCAGTAGCCTACGAGTCGAGGAAGCTTAGCGAGGCAAAAAGGAGATATATGGTGCAAGAAAAAGAGATGACAGTGGTCGTCCATTGCCTAAGAACATGGAGGCACTACTTGTTGGGGTCCCGTTTCACAGTGCGGACAAACAATGTCACCACAAGCTACTTCTAGTCCCAAAAGAAGCTTTCTCCCAAGCAAGCGAGGTAGCAAGACTTTTTGGCAGAGTTCGACTATGTACTGGAGTACAAGCCTGGAAGAGTCAACTCCGCTGCTAATGCTCTGAGCCAGAAGGTGATGCTTGCTGCCATTAGCCAACTTGAGAATCCGTTGCTTGACAGGATCAAGGAGGGATTGAAACACGATGCAGCTGCTAGGAGCCTTCTTGAATATGCCAGGGAGGGGAAGACTCGAAAATTTTGGGTTGAGGAAGAGTTGGTCTACACAATAGGGCGACCCCTCTATGTGTCGCATTATAGGAACTTAAGGCAGGAGTTAATGAAGGGATGCCACGACTTGAAGTGGGCTGGTCACCCAGGGATGTACCGTACCTTGGTGCTGATGTAGGAAAGATACTATTGGCTTCGGATGAGAGACGACGTGGAGACTTATGTTCGAACTTGCTTGGTGTACCAACAAGACAAGATCGAGCAGTCCAAAACAGCAGGTTTACTGGAACCTTTGCCTATTCCAAGGAGACCATGGGAGAGTGTCTCAATGGACTTCATAGTTGGCCTGCCAAAATCTGAGAGATGCCAAACCATCATGGTAGTGGTAGATAGGTTCTCGAAGTATGGAACCTTCATAGCTACTTCTAAGGATTGTCCAGCTGAGGAAGCTGCTTGGCTATTCATGAAGCATATCGTGAAATATTGGGGAGTGCCACAAACAATTGTGAGCGATCGGAGATCCCTGATTCATTGGAAAGTTTTGGACAGAGTTGTTTGAGTTGTTGGGTTTGGAGCTCAACATGTCGACAAGTTCACATCCTCAAATCGATGGGCAAATAGAACGGGCGAATGCGCTACTGGAGCCATACTTGAGGTATTATGTGAGCTCAACCCAACAAAATTGGGCAAAGTTGCTTGACATTGCCCAATTCTCGTTTAACTTGCAAGTGAACGAGTCCACAGGAAAGAGTCCTTTTAAGATAGTGATAGGGAAACAACCACTCACTCCTAGTATCGTCATGGCGAGACATAAAGATGGTAGCCTTGCAGCATACGAACTTTCCAAGACTTGGAAAGAGAAGGCAAATTTGGCAAGGGCATCCCTACACAAGGCTGCTAAGAAGATGAAAAAGTGAGCTCGTGACATATACATGTGTTTGTGTGTGTATATGATATATATTTAAGTATCTATATGTATGTGTGTGTGTGTGTATATGTATATATAAACACACAAACATGTATATACATATGTATACACACACACATATATATATATATGTATGTATACATATATGTGTGTATACATATATGTGTGTATGTGTGTGTGTATATATAAGGAAAAAACTTTTATTATTTGAATGCCAAATACATGCACTTGCGTTTACATGCTCTAAGTGATGGAAGTCCAATTATATCCGGATACAGACTTCTTAGTAAAGAGTGAGGAGAATTAGTATGATCAAAAATTAAATTTACACTATCCACTTTACTTCCTAACTTAGCCAAATGATTTGCCATAGTATTAGCTTCACGATATACGTGATTGATCGTTTGCTGACTTTGAGCAATAAGTGATTGGATATGCCAAATTATTGCACCTATTTTCCAAGGAATAGCAATGCGTCCCAACACAATGCGATGGAGCATCTCTGAGTCCGTTTCGATTATTCTATTAGTTGAAGCCTCCTCGTCTGGTACATTTACATGTAAATGATCTGATTCCTTTATAATTAAGCAATGCAAACCATACGTTCAAGATCAAGAAAGAACGAAAGGAGAGCCAATCAGTAACGATGAAGCCTCAGCCTCCATATTTGGTCTAGCCTCCAATGATTTTGAGAAACTAAAATGCACTTGACCATGGGAGTCTCGAAGTATTCCTCCTATTTCTGCTCGGCCCGAACGACTTCTCAACGAGCCATCAACATTTAGCTTCAACCCATGCAAAGGCTTATTTCAATGGACTACAATAAAATGTTCCCTTGGGGTTGCTGCATGTGGATCCTTAATCCTATAAAAGTATCAGTTGAACCGCATGCTGGAATTGGCATCTCATAGCTTAAGGCTGTTATCATTTCATGGACATTTTGAATCGCTAAACTAGGTTGAGTTTCTGTCCATCGTATACAGCTTTGTTACAAGCCAGCCAAATTTGCCAACAAATTAGTGGTGGGAGTAGGGGTGTCATTGGGGCAATTTTTAGGTTATCGTGTAGTGTCGTGTCGTGTCAGGTGTGACCCATTTTTTATTGTGTTGGGTTCATGTCTAACTCATTCGTGTTTGTGTTGTATTCGTGTCTGACCTGTTTACTATTGATAGAGAGTATCAGTCTATTTGACAATTACATAACTTGCGATCCATTTGAGTTGAAATCTCAAATTTTGATTATATAATAACTTAAACAATTATTAATACTAACCTTTTTATTATAGTACACATAATTATAATTATCAAAATTTTGAATAATATTTAAAATAATTATTATGTTTGATTTATTAATGTAATATTAAATATATAATCACAATCTTAAAGTGTACTATATTAAATTATTATAGAGAAAAAATTTCAGCAAAATTTATTCATATAGTAACTTAACGGGTTATTGTTGAACCCCAGTTATGATAATCATGTTTTGATACATTACCAAATCATACTAATGGTTTGCAAACAAGTGTGCAAAAAATAGGAAGAGATCGAATGAAAATGATCATCCGAACACAATCAAGAAAAAAGACCAAAAGTTGAACAACACCTTACGGACGATGAAGAGCGTCCGAAAGAAAGGAGCTCGGACGCAAGGGAGCATCCGAAACATGACCAGAGAACACCGAGGAAGAACACATCTTTCGGACGTAGAAAACTATCCGAAGGATAGTGCTTCGGACGCAAAAGACCATCCGAGAAAAGAAATTTGAAAGTATGATGATCGGATGTTGAAGACAGTCCGAAACCAAAAAGATCGGACGTTGAAGACCGTCCGAAGAAAGGAGCTCAAAATGAAATAATTTTCTGTTAGAACTGTAGGACGCATATGACCGTCCGAGACACTGTTCATCAAGCTGTAGGACGCATATGACCGTCCGAGACACTGTTCATAAAGCTGTAGGATGCATGAACGGACGTCCAAACCACTGTCCGAATCCCTAACGGCTAATTTTTAACAGCTAGTTTTTTGATCGTTGGAGCTCAAATTTCAGACACATCTTTCACCTATAAATAGGCCAAGGATATCCAAATGATGTGTGGAACTACTACATTCAATACAAACACTTGTAAGAGCTATTTTGGGAGAAATAGGCTAAAATATTGTGGGTTGTATTGGTTTGGGTAGTATAGTTCTCTTGGCTCAACTAGAGGAAATTAGTGTGAGCAAGAGTAGAGTAGTGAGTGATCTTCAAGTGTAAGAGTGGAGGGATAACAAGTGTACAAAAGTGAGGTTGTAGTGTAAAACCCTTTGGCTCAACTAGAGAAACTTAGTTGGTGCAAGGGTGAGCCTACTTTGTGTACTAGAAGGTTATTGCCTCACATTCTTTGAAGAGGCACTAGTAGTGGATGTACTCAAAGCTTGAGAAGTTTGGGAGTTTGGTTTGATATTCTTCATCTCAATCTTTTATTTCTTCTTTAACCTTTGATTGTTAAATATTTATCCTTGATCATTTGTGCTTAAGTATTCATTTGTTGTACAAAGTTTGAATTTTACATTAAGCACTTCAAAAGGTTTGTTTTTTGAGACAACCTAATTCACCCCCCTCTTAGGTTGCTTTTGGGCCAACAGTTATCGTGTCAACCCATGAGTTGACCCAACCAAACCAGTTTAATTTTGTCTCATAAATGGGTTGACTCAATAATAACCCGATAAATTTTGAATTGTATTATACGTTGTTAATTTCATGTCGTATTATCGGGTCTGTATCAGAAATTGCCAGCCCTAGGTTGCAGCAAAGAGCAAAGTTGTCAGTGGAACTATTTCGAAGAATGAAGCTACCATATTTAGAGTTGATGAAAAATTGAATCAACTGGCCATAATGGAATTCCCAAGCAATTTGAAAAATGACTCCAAATTTGCCTTGCAAAGTCACAAGTAACGAAACAATGATTAGTTTCCTCAATAAAGTCGCAATAAAATCATTTCGAAGGTAAATGAAATACCAATTCCACAAGGGTATCCGCCAACAAAAGAGTGCAATTCAGTAATCTCCACAAGAATATTGAGACCTTCCAAGGAATTCGAGCAGCCCAAAAAGATATCAATATTGATCTCGCGGATGTAAAAGTTCATATGCCGAATTAAGGGTAAGTTTTCCAAAGGCTGAATAATTCCATTTCCATACATCCGGTTGTGCTGACAGATGAATTTTTGTGCTTGAATACTCTGAACTGCATTAGGGGGCAATGCTTGATGGAGGAACGTTGTATCCCATCCATTTTCATTATCGAATACCTCTGCAATTATTACATCCGGTTGCAAGATTTCTTCGTCCATCATATCTATCTTCAGAAAATTTCCCATCCAATTTTCAAACCAAAAGTTGGCATTACTATCTCGAATTAGCTTGTGGAAATTTCCATCCACTACCTCTTAAAGCTTCATCATCCTTTGCCATACACGTGAAGGCGTTGAAACATCGCCATAGCTTGAATGATGTCCTAAAATCCTCGAATACCAAGTCCATTCTCTTCTGTGGGAAGTCAGTAATGTTTCCATCCAATCCAATGCTTTTTATCTCCAAGAAAATATTCTCCCCAAAAGAATTTTGCTAATACTTGCTGTATGGATTTGGTGACTGATTTCGAAGGTTCAAGAAATGCAATCGATTGATTTCTTGGAATGTGAAGAATTTGGGAAATGCTGCTGACATTGGGAAGGAAAGTTGGACAGTGGATGTTGTTGAGTTGGTCATATGGTAGGCATACAACCAAAGTCGTATGTCAAGCATACGACTTTTTTGTCGTATGGTGTCTATACGACTTTGGTTGTATACACACCATACGACCTTTCTACCTATAAATTCTCCATCCCTTACAATTTTCTCACATCATTTTTCCTCTTCTCTTTTTCTCTTCACATCTAAACTTTCTCTCCTCTCTAAAAATTTTCTTTTAAATTCATCAAATAGATATCTAATTGAAAAATTTATCAAATAAATCCCTAATTGAAGACCGAAAAATTACCACTTTAGTCCATTAAGGTACTTTCTTTATACTATTTAAATTTTTAAATTGATTTATTTTTTATGATAATATTTAATTCAATATTTTAATTTATTTTTGTATAATATGTTAATAACAAAATAGTTTAAGACATTTGTTTAGATGGATATGTTGGATATATTTGTTTAGTAACAAAATGTTGTTATTATTCAAATATAATTATAATTGTAATTAAATTGTTTTTATATAATGTTAGTTTACTGTTAATTAATATGTTAGTATATTTTTTTTTAGTTTTGTATTAGAAGTTGCATTTGTAACTGTTACAATTTAAGTAATTGAACTGTAATGAATAATTTAATTATGTATATATGAATGTGTAATTATTACTAGTGAGAAAGACATAGTAAATGTGAGTGGTAATTAAAAAAAATATTTTATAGTAAGTACCAAAATACTGGTCAAATATCAAAATACAAATTGATTGGTTGGATTAGTTTACCAGTCGAACAAATCGTTTGACTTTGCCGGTCAAATACCAGTCAAATAAGTCAAACACACACACACACATATATATTATTTATATGTGTATCTACAATTACAGTAATATATTAGTATATTTGTGTACATAATATTTTAACTATAATATTTTTAGTTGTAAATAATTAAATATGTTAATAACTGATTGTAATAACTGATAGTATTATTTTTTTGTAATACTTAAATATATTTTCTTTGTATAATTTTTGGTGTTATGTACAATTTATGTATTTATACATTAATATAAGTGTGCAATTTATTAATATAACACTTTTATTTCGATAACTAATTAAATGAATTATTATTAATTTCCTTTTTTACACACCTATGTTATAGAATTAAGTAAATATATATAATTAAGTATTTAATGAAATATGTATATATAATATATCTGAACGTACATGTTATTAAAATATATTTATATACTAAGATTTTTATAAGTTATAATTATAATAAATATATGTTTTACATAACTTTTAATTTATATAATTATATAACTATATTATATAACTTATTAGTATAATATTTTTACTATGAACAAATATATGAAATGTATTACTAACTTACTATTCGTTCAGATAAAATTAGGTAATAACATATATTCCTATATATTATAAGATATAACTTAAAATAGGGTTGGAACAATATGGAATTTGTGGATAATATATTAAACTTTTGTATTCAAATATGGAATGGAAAAAATTAAATATTTAAGTCGAACAAGTTGAATTTAAATGACTCGACTCGACTTTAGTCGAAAACTTAAAAATCGATATATATCCATATAAATTGATATATATATATGTGTGTGTGTGTGTGTGTGTGTGTATTAAAAGCTATATATATATATATATATTAAAAGCTTGAATAGATACGTTTAGAAGTCACAAAATTGATTAACAAAAAACACTTTATATATAATAAAATAAGTTTAACATTTTGAGATATTCATAAAATGATCATAAAGTATTCATCTGAAAATGTAAATTAAAATTTTTAAAAAATGAAACTTTTAGGGAAAATAACCAAGTATTACATTCAAACAATATGTTAAATGCTATAAATAGATAATAGTCCTCTAAATAAGAATTAAGCATAGATAATTGGAACACACAAAAATTGACAAAAAAAATAAAATCGTAAAAGTGACTTATGCATTTACATATCTTCATCCGACATATTATCGTTCGATGCATAATAAGGATTCACTAGTAACATTGAAATTTTGGAGTTGGTCAACTGGTGGTTGATTACAGCCAGCTGTTCTCGAACCAACTCTATAGAATAATATCGGCAAATGTGATTAAGCATGCGGTTGTTTTCTTTTCGTATGAGTTGAACTGTTGCCTCGTATTGTCGTTGATTTCTTCTATTCAATAAAAGGCTGTAGCATTTTGGTACAGGAGTACCAAGACTCTATAGAATCTGTCTTAGGAGATCAGACTTTTGATGGCAAAATGCTTATTCTCACCGAACACCACAATAATATTCTCTTGGGTCAGACTCACGACAGTCACGATAATCATCATCTCATTCTTGTAGCAACCACATTTTATATGCGTGTGAAATAATTTTTGTGAATGACATTGGTTTTGGGTGGTCGTATTTATAAACTTTCGGTACTAATTGGTCCCAACATAGTAGACTGTAGACACGTGAATGTGATTTCAATTATTGATTTTGACAATTCATTTTTTTTTGTTACTTAGTGTTATCTTGTCGAACAGCTTAGAGCTATGGAGGATTTTGTGGATTATCCTGATGCATATGTTGGGCCACGATATGATGAGTTTTTACGTATTCAGTACCAGTATAGGTCCTCGAGTATATTGGTAGGTTAGCGAATGACGAAACCATTAAGGATTAGATAGTATGAAGGAGATTGCTGGTCATATCATGCGCAACACGAGGGTGTCTTGCATTACATTAGATTAGTTAGATTCGAGGGATTATACCGCATAGGTAGTATTTCATATGATCATGCTTTGCTTACAGCACTTGTTGAGAGGTGGATACAGGACACACATACATTCTATTTGCCAATTGGTAAGGCTACTGTTATATTGCAGGTAAGGTATAACAAGATGTAGAGGTCTTGTTTGGATTTCGAGTAGACAATAATGTTGTCATTCCTAGCCTAGAAAAATATTCTGAATCGACATGAGTAAATATCTGTCAGGCATTGTTAGTGGAGAGAGACTATTTTCTTCCCAATTTTACCCCTAGTTCAAAGTTTTCTTTGATTAAAATGGTTGAATGAAAAGGAAAAAAAGTATAATTTAATTATTAATAAATAACAATAGATTGTAACTTTTCATATTCTTCGCCAATTAATGTCAAAAAATATATTTTAATATTTTTTCATTTTACAGCTTATTGATTTTCAAAATAAAATACCAATAATATTTTTTAATGTTATATATTATGTATACTTACGTATTATAAATTTTTGCTCAATACGACACATACAAACACATAAATATGTTTCTAGTTAAGGATATATAAGTTAGCTAAAAAGTTTATCAAAAACTTCGTTTCATTTTTTAAAGGTTTGTGATTTCCTAAACAAATTCAAATCATATTTGATAACTTTTTATAATATATGGCTATTTTTTTACGTGTTTAAAGTTTTATTTGAATCAACACACACTAGCACATTACATAACCATATTTTTTATAAATAGGTTTATTAATTTTTTCTAAATACATAATTCAATTTCGAGTTTAGGGGTACTACGTGATATTACATAAACCTCTGGGAAGTTTTATGAAATTATCCCTTAATATTTATTAATTCTTTAATTTATGCACTTCAAACTTAGATGTGTTCATGAAAATATTTCATTATAATCAATACAGACTACAAGTAGAAAATATTATAAATCTCTACATTTTCTTTTCAAATTGTGTATTAATTTCAAATCCTAAACCCTAAATCTTAAACTAAGCCTTAACCCTAACCCATAAATACCCTAAACATTAAATAGGAATTTTTTTTTTATGGGCAAGGTGGCCGTATGCTTAACATACGACCTTGGTCCTTGGTTGTATGCTTAACACACGGCCTTGGTACTTGGTCATATGTTAAACATACGGCCTTGTAACTTAGTCGTATATTTTACATACGACTTTCCTACATGCATCTCCTTGTAGAAAATTTCCTACTTTGAGAAGTTTTTTGTTTTCTTCACAAAATAAGAAATTCCCGAATGCAATTTGATGAATAGGGATTGTGGAGAGTACATGCTTAATAAGCACGAGACGGCCACCAGGAGATAGTGAGCTATTTTTCCTTCCTTCAACTTTAGCCTGTAGCTTATCCACCATATGTTGGGAGAATATCCTCTTTGACTTACCTACAAATAAGTTGCATCCTAGGCATCAAATGGGAAATGTATTAAGCAGGAAACCTATCAAATGTTCAAGCAATATTCTTTTGGAATTCGAGCAATAAGAAGATAAATGAGGGAACTTTTGGCAGGATTTATCTTCTATCCCAAGCCCAGTTGATAAGACTGCAAAAACTGCATCAAAGAATGAATTGTCCTTCTGTCTTCTCCTGTAAATAAGATAGTGTCATACGCATACGTGTGATCCTTGGACATCCCATCACAGCAATGCATAAGGCAATATTCTACCTTGTTGCATTAAAGCATTGAGCTCTCTTGATAACACTTTCAAGCATAATATAAATAATAAAGAAGATGAGGGATTGCCTTGCTTGACACCTTTGGAAGGCTTAAAAAAGCATGTGATTTCACCATTCACCAGCAAAGAGAGTTGAGTACCTTGCAGTAAATTCATGATTAAGTTAACAAATAAATCATGAAATCCAAATTTTTGAAGAACCTCACATAGGAAATACCAAGAAACCTGATCAAAAGCCTTCATTAAGTCCAGCTTGAGAATGACATTATGACCATGGGCTTTTTTATTAAGTGACTTTATCATTTCTTGAGCAAGTAATACATTACCTGCAAGGAGTCAACCTTTAACAAATCCAGACTGCTCCAATAAAATCAAGTTAGGCAAAATAATTGATAATCTGAAAGTCAAAATACCAGAGAAAATTTTGCTAACAAAAGTGCAGAGGGATATAGGTCAGAAATCTGCACAAAAGTGCTAGGGTTATCTTTTTTTTAGAATAAGCACTGGTAACATACTGCCAATCACTGCCGATAAAGGCATCCTTGCAAAGAAATCTTGCATGGCTCTCAAGACATCAGTAGAGATGATATCCCAACAATGAGTAAGGAAATAACCAGTAAAACCATCCGGTCTCGGCGAGCTTTCTTTGTCCAGTTGAAAAACAACTCCCTTTACCTCGTCTAGGGTTATTGGTCGAATAAGAGCTTGATTTTCCTCAACAGTGACCGTGGGTAACATTAACTGCAGAAATCGAACCAACTCATATTCTTGTATGGCTTCTTCTTTTAACTAATCTTGGAAATAATGTATCCTCTCAGACTTAATAGCATCAATTTCTTCTAGCCACTCCCCTTGTGCATTTTTAATTCTCTGAAGTTGCATATGAGCACGCTTACAAGTTACTAAAGCATGAAAGAATTTTGTATTTCTGTCCCCCCTACCAAACAACATTCTTTAGATTTTTGGCACCAATAATAAGATGTCGTTTCTTCATGCTTAAGTAACTATGATAGCCTGTGCTAAATGGAGTGCTTGTCTTGCGTTACTAGTTGGCTCAAATTCATAAAACTGTTGGTAATGATCAAATGTCTACTCAACCAATTTTATACCATCAAATATGTTACCAAAAACTTGGTTATTCTATGTTCGAAGATGCTTAATCTTTTCAATTTTTCAATCAGAGCACGCATGCCCAAATAGTCAATTGGTTATTCCCAACGCTGCCTTACCTCAATCACAAAAGTAGGATGTTCGAACACATATGTTGAAGGCAAAAAGACTTTGAAACCTGCCTATCCTCATGTTTGATTTTTAAAAGCAAGGGCAAATGATCCAAAGCCGTTCTATTCAAATGAATTACATGTGTTGCCGCGAAGACTTCCATCCACCGATAGTTAACCAGTACTCTATCCGATCGCTTGAAAATTACTCGTCCATTCCGAACACCTTCCCAAGTGTAAGAGCTTCTGGAATAGCTAAGTTCTTGCAAGGCCACAGAATGAATTGAAGAGTTGAAATCATCCTTTGCCAACCGATCCTGGTGTGAAGTACCCGAGTACTCTGCCATTGTTGAAATGAGGTTGAAATCACCTCCAAGCAGATAACCGTAGCAAATTAGCCCATAGGTCTAATCTTTCTAGTCGACTGCATTTGGCATAGACAAAAGTCGCATGAGCCAAAAATGACCAGCCGTCATGAGTTATACCTAGATGGATGAATTTCTCCATATTATCCAGCACATGTAAATGAAATCCTCCTTTCCAAAGAGATCCAAATTTCATTGATAATATTACAGAGAAACTCTAAAAATCCTAACTTTATTTTCCACGCCTCAATTCGAGAAATATCAAGGAATGGCTCCATTATTGCAAGCAATTGAACAATATTTAACCGAATGAGTTTTTTTAAGCGCCTTATGGTTGACATGTTACCAATCCCTATAATATTCCAGATGAGTGAATTAATCATGACTAACTAGAGTAGTGAAGTCCTGAGTGGTGCGAGCAAATTATCTTGTGGAAATTTTTCTAGGAATGGTATAATTTTTACGTCGTTTGTGATGCATTGGCTGAAACCCCTCCTTATCAGCGTCCGAGTTTTAGTTAGACAATTTTTTGTTCAATTTGTGTAAGAACACATGGAATTGAACAGAAGTCCTCCCTTACTAACTGGCTTACAAACTACCTCATCAAAATCAGACAAAGTTTCAGTGATCTCACTTTCCTAATGGGGCAATTTGTTCTTACCACAGAATTGGCGGCTATATTCATCCTAACAGGTTGTAGCTGTCTTTAAGCTATGGCTGTTGTTCATTGAGATGAGATTTCATGCGAAGGAGGCAAACATCCACTGAATGGGGAATAATCAGGTGACTAACCAATAGAGATTTTATAATAGGATCTGCTGTAGTTGTGGCGTGAATGTCTTATAGGATTGCATTCTTCTCCTACTGATTTTTTTGGGCTGCCAAATAGCCACGGTTTTAGGAGCTAAATCCTTTCTGATGGATTTTGGAGTTCCTTATCATATTTAGGCTTTTCTGCCAACTAAGGTTCTCATCCACCTTTTTACCTTTATCAATATTTTTTGTAGCAGCCTCTTTACCTAACGATTGAGGGTTCAATCTACGACAATCCCCGATCGAATGTCCAACCATTTTACATTCTGAATAGTAAGATGGAACATCAATATATACAATTGATTGCTAGAAGTCGCCTTCTTCTCCATTGCCAACTTTAACTCGGCGTGGAAGTGGCTTCGTCAAGTCTATTCACATGCTTGAGCAAATCCAGGACGGTTAAGAGTTGTTGTGGAAAGATCAACTTTTAAGGCATTTTTATTGAATAGATGGCAAGGCAATTGATCAAAGAGATCCAAACAGGCATCAAAGGCACCTCAACATCAAACCTAAAAAATAGAGTCCACTTTAGAATACATTTACCGAATCCTTGGAAAGTACAAAAACCCCGACACCAAACCCTAATGTAGTCTTCTTCAACGTTGAATCTCGGATTAAGACATGTCTGTTGTCCATCAACCCTAAAGAGAAAGTTCCCATAAAACCAATCGCGAGAAAATCTTTGTGAAGTAACTCCATAGATGGCCTACGCTTAATAATTTTTCAATTAAAGCAAATTTAAATGGACTTGAAAGAATTTGAATTTCTTGTTGTGTGAAATAAACTGATGGTTCTCCTTTGTAGTTGGAAGATTCTTTCAGCGGAATATCATCAGGCTTATTGGCTACAATAAAAGCAAAGAAGTGAGCATTGCTGGAAGTAGAAGGTTGCCCTTCAGTCATTGACTAAAGGGCAACCATATCTAGGGTTTAGCAGGAACCCTAGAGAGAAAAGTTAGAGGAAAGGAAGAGCTTTATATATATATATGCACACACACTTATATATATATGTATGTGTGTGTGTGTATATATATATATATATATATATACATAAATACATATATATATGTATATATATATATATGCGCGCGCACACAACACACACATATATATTTAAGAGTATCTAGATGTAAAGAGTTTCGTCCTCGAAACTAGTCGTACCTAAAAATTTAAAAAATATATGGGTACTTTTTTCTCTTGTCTTCTTCTAACTCCCATGTCACTTCACATACAGTGTGGTTGGACCACTGTACTTTCACATATGGTATGGTCCTACGACGCAAAACTTGGTCCTTTGAATCAACAATACATAGGGGGACCTCTTTTAATATCTACTCCTTATGATCAATAAGTCATACATAACTTAACACATGACACTGGTCAGACATATATTTGCATAGTTGCGACACTAAATGTATTGTGCACCTTAGGCAGTTCCGGAGTCAAGGCTAATTGGTAAGCCAAGTCTCCAACTTGCCTCTGAATCTCGAATAGCCCGATATGTCTTGGGCTACGCTTTTTTTGCCCAACTTGAAATTCTATCAGTCTCTTTATCATGTTTTCCCAACTCTTCTATCTACTTTGGGCTGCCTCTGACCTTTTCCTTAACAAAGCAATCTCCTGCATAGCCACTTCAGCACTAACTTTGGTCCGGTAATACTCCTTTCTCCTACCTCATTCTAATATAATAGTGAAGGCTACTTCCCACCATACAAGGCTTCATATGGTGCCATACTTATGTTACTGTGGTAGCTATTATTGTAGGAGAAATCCATTAACATAATATAGTAATTCCAGCTATCTTTGAAATCTATGGCATTTACATGTAACAAGTCCTTCATGGTCTAAATAGGGTGCTTAGATTGACCATCAGTTTTAGGATAATAAGCAGTATTCAAATGTAGGTTGGTTCCATTAGCCTTTTGATATGACATCCAAAATATAGGGTCCCTATCAGACACAATACTACTGAGAATACCATGAAGTCGTACTATGTCTTGGGCGTACATTTTGGATAATTTTTCCAAACTGGTTGTGGTTTTTATTGGCAAAAAGTGAAACAGACTTTGTTAATCAATCCACTACCACCCAAACACTATCATACCCATGTCTCATCCTTGGCAACCCATGAACTAAATTTCTTATCCATGATGATGTGCTCCCATTTCCACTCCAGAGTTTCTAACGACTTTAGCATACTACTAGGCTTCTAATGTTCCACCATAATTTGTTGGTAAACAAAACACTTGGACATGAATTTAGTTGTACTCTTCTTCATTCCACTCCATCAAAAGTTTCCATTAAGATCCCAATAAATTTTGGTACTACTGGGATGGACCAAAAACTGAGAACTGTGAGCATCTTTAGTATAACACTCCTCAACACTTGGTTCTCAGGCACATACAAGCAATCATGAAACCACAAGCTTCCATCCTCTTTCAAGGAAAACTCGCTCAAGTCCCACTCCGAACACAATCCTTGATTCCCATAAAAGTAGGATCTATCTCTTGAGCTAATTTAATTCAATCAATTAAAATGGGTTAAACCACTAAAGTAGACAATACATCACTTCTAGAATCCATCACTTCTAAATTCAATTCATCAAACTGTTTGCCAAGCATTGCAGCCAACACTCTGGAAGATTTCTGAAACTCAAAGAATCCTCCACCGTATTAGCCTTTCTCGAATGATAGTTAATTGTCAAGTCATAGTCCTTTATAAGTTCCATCCATCTCTACTACCTCAATTGGAGTTTCTTCTGCGTGAACAGGTACTTCAGACTCATATGTTCAGTGAATATCTCACAGTGTTCACCGTATAAATTGTTCCTCCAAATTTTCAAGGACAACACAGTAGTTGCCAATTGCAAGTCATAAGTTGGGTAATTTGCTCATACAACTTTAGTTGCCTCGAGGCATGATGTAATAACCTTCTCATTTTGCATTAAAACACAATCGAGACCACTCTTAGATGCATCATTGAAAATCACGAACCTATTAGACTTAGATGGTAAGGTCAATACTGGTTTAGAAACTTATCTCAACTTATCTCTTCTTTAGCTCTTGAAAACTTTCCTCACATTGATCAGTCTACTCAAACATAACTTGTTTCTGAGTAAGTTTAGTCAAGGGAAGTAATAGAGGAAAACCCTTAGTGAGTTACAAACTTTTGATAGTAACCAACTAGGCTTAGCAAACTTCGAACCTCAGTCACATTGGTTGGTCTAGGCCAGCCACAATCACTTCAATATTCTTGGAATCAACTGCTACCCTTTCTTCCGATACCACATGCCCCAAGAAAGATACACTCTTCTGCCATAACTCACATTTGCTGAGTTTGGCATACAACTTGCTATCTTTTAATGTCTACAAAACAATTTGGAAATGCTTCTCTTTACTTTTCAAATAAATTAGGATATCGACGATGAAGACCACCACAAACTTATCCAAGTAAGGCCAGAATACTGTTCACTTTGGATAGAGATCAATCAATACTAAAAAAATACAAGTAATAAAAATCTATGCAAATCCTTTAAACTCTATCCTTACTCCCGCAAGTATATAGGGTAGGTAATTGCATAGGATAAGTAGGTATCATTTTCTCGAGAATTGCTTGTTGACCAATACCGAGATTCAAGACCCATTGTGTTGTTAGACTAATCACAATCCCATGACCTTGAGATAGACTAAACTAAACAAGTTAAATTAAACATATGAACTTCTAAGGAAATAACTAATCAAATTACACTAATCTATGGAAAGCAATTAAAATTACTTTTAATATGATTATTCTACCAAAGCATGATGTAAATAACAAAGAAAATAATTCTAGTTTGGTTGGGAAAAGCATTGAAATAACATGAAAACAAAAAGAGCTTCATTTTCTACCAAATAAGATTAAGAGAATTTGTGAAGAATTTGAGATTAAAACTAAATATTTTTGGATTTTTTTAATTGGATAAAATAAAGCCCACTAAAAATTACTAGGAATTAAAGCAAGGAAATGAAGATTTTTGACTAAAATTTACTAATTTAGCAAAACTCCTAAAACTACTAAGAAAGCTTGAAATGGAAGTAACCAAATTACTTGGAGTTTAAAGGCAAAGTAAGTAAAAATTATATCTACTAGTAGGAATTGAAAAGCCCAACAAGATTAATTAATTAAAATTTAAACTCAGGTGTAAGTAATTGAAAACAATATATTAAAGGAATTAAAAGAGAACTTCTATATTAAAGAGAAACTTGAGTGATAAGTTAAAGTTACACTAAAACCAATCTACTAATTACTAACTACACTACTAGTATGTGTACTTGCATATCTTACAAGAGAGTATTTAGAGAGTCGTAGTCCAAAATTACAAGGTTGTCTTATACACTAAGAAAATGCGCTTCAATGTCGCGATGCTAAATAATTGGTGTTGCGACATCGAGCTGAAATACAATTCAAATTCCCACTTCAATGTCTCGACATTAAGTATTTGATGTCGTGACATCAAGTTCTATTCAGTTCATGTCTTCAATTTTCATCAATTTGCTCTTTGCTCCCTGGCCACTTGTAATCTTGAACTTCTACCCCCTAAATTCTTCTCCATCAAAACAATTAGCTAAATAAGTAATTCTAAATAACCCCAAATTAGACAAAAATTCATACTAATAGCTAAATTTTTATAAGCAACGCTAATCTACCACAGTGCAAGAACAAAATGCACACAATTAGATTAAAACACTTAATTAAACACCAAAAATATGGGTTAAACTAATCAAAAGCTATATTTTAAAAGTATAATAACTCTAGTTTGCTAAATTTATCATATCCCCAAATTTAGTGATTTGCTGACTAGTCCCGGACAAAACAAGAAATAAAAGGAACACCACTAAAACATATAAACAAAAACACACCACCAAAGATGACCACACGAAAGCTGACCAATGGATGTACTGAAGAACAATTAGGAAATCTCTCAAGGCACCTGAAATACCATATGACAATTGAAACATTTCATCTAGTCACTGCAGCTTTTCAAATTTTGCCAAAAATCATAAGTTCAAATCCCACTCGAGATTTCAAATAACCAAGTATTAACCATTCCCAAAAAAGGATTTTTAAAAGAAATTTATATTCATGTTAAAACATAGTTTTCATTCAAATCAGAAGGATTACCAAGTTTTTCAACCATTCTGACAAAGCTACATGAAAATGGAGTGAATCATAAGGAGTCTACTTAATATGCAAATGTCACACATTTTGGGAACATTACTCTATCGTGGAGTAAGTAGCATGATATCAATGATAAGTATTACAAACATTTCCTTCTTGACTTGTTGGTAGTCTAAAACATAATTCCTAATAGCATATTTCGAAAAAATAACATGGGTACGTAGCGAAATCCTATACTCTCTTTATTACTATTCTAGTGACTTATTTTGGAGAAAAAACATAGGTTCATATTGGAATCCCATACTCTCGTTATTACTATTCTAATGGCTTATTTCGGAGAAACACCGTGGATACATGCTGGAATCCCGTACTCGTCTTATTCCTAAATGCAAATTTTTTTGGCCCTAAACCAAGGTAGAGGAGTTAAACATACTTAAAATCAATATTCATGACCAATTACTCGCTAGTTAGAATCAAACTCCCTATGCAAACATATAAAATGTCTTAAATCACCTCCACTCCATTTAAACGACTTTTTCCAGAATATGACTAATGTAATCGTCCAACAAAGCAATATGATTAATTTGATCAAAAGCAATGTTTTAAAATGAATTTAGTTTAAAATATGATCCTTTCACTTTTTGAAAAAAAAGTAACGAAAGGCCTTTGAAATCTTAGAGTTGCAAAAGAACTACTCACTTACACTTAAATACAATGAAATGCCAAAATTAAATAGTTCAGCCATATGATATTGAAAGTCATGCATCATCATCGAGCACGAAATTGATCATTCTGCCAACCAATTGTCATAAAAAACACTTAAGTACAAAAAGAACCACTCCCAGCACGAAAAAGGACATCCTCAAACTTGTCACTTTTATTTAAGTGATGATTAAAACGTATCCATCCACTCACCTAAAATTAAAACAAACAAAAACAATCCTACTAACGACATAAAAACTACCATATCCCTACCTAATCAACTATTCTCATAAAAACAAGCAACTAAAAGCAACATTAAGCTATACGCTCCAAAAAATTTCAAATCAAATAATTATTCATTGATCAAGCACCTCTAAATACTCTACTTGGTGTCAACTTAAGGCCCTTAGCTAATTTAATTCAAAATTCAAGTATCTAAATAAAATTACTCAAAATCATAAACTAAATCAAATAAAGTATTAGAAATACTAAAGAAATGAAAATAAAAATGTTTTCAAATCTCTCAAGGTGCATGAAATAAAGTAAAGGGAATTTTGAATTTGGATTGAGGTGGTCTTCTCCATGTGCTCAATAGTGGTCACTTATCATCATTAACCTCATTGAGATCTCGTTCTATCGTCAAAATCGTCATATTGAACCTCACCAACATCACTAGCCGGTTATGGTTCTTCTTGATGCACAGGTCCCTTGGGCAATGTATAAAAAGCATGTTCGCAAGGTGGACCATAATGCCATGCAGGAGATGGTCTTGGCTGGATCCATGAACTCAATGTAGTAGCCCTGAGAGCCACACGACTAGCGCCAAATTGTTGTGAAAGACCAATTGGCTGTAAGTTAAATAACCTACTTGTAGCTCATTGCCCTTTTCGTCGGTGCTGAGTGCATTGGACACATCCTCTGCAGGCATGGAGATATAGGATGACCGTGGAGGAAGTGGTGGTGGCATAGTAATTGCTCCTACGTGTTGATGTCTCTCAAACTCTCTCATCATCTTATATACATATTCCCTATTGATTTGGCCGCTTGGATGAGTTTGAGTCACTTCGGGAATGATAGGACAACCTGCATCGACGCATAAATGCGTGATTAAACTCGGAGCATAAAAAATTGTTCTCCCAGTCCTGCTACTAGCTAGAAACCCTTGTCGAATCAATCTGCCACTATTAAGGGGTATCCCTATAAGTATAGCATAGACAAGGCATGCCTTGTCTCCCCAAATGTAGCTCACTGAATTTGACCCCCAGATTTTGCAACTAATGGAGTAAAACCATAGCTTGGCTAATAAAGATAATCCTTTTCAAGGAAATTTCAACTCCCTATTATTGATTGCATTCAACACCCAGCTCACATTATAGAAGTACGAGTAGCATTTTTATTAGCCTCTATGTCTGTGTTCTTGTCATTAATAAACTTTCTATACTTATCATTATCAATAAAAGGTATGTTGAAGTAAAAGTTGATCTTTTCAGAACTAAAATCAACCAATACCCTTCTCACTCTTACCTTACCTTCCTCCAAGTTACACATATTGCAATGAAACTCCTTTACCAAATTGGTATACCACGGTGAAACTGCTCGATTAAAACCTTCCCATTGCCTTGCCTATAGTTGTGCTTCTAATTCCTTCCTAACTACCTCATAATCCCCCTAATTCATCGACAAACCCCCTTTCATTGATAACCTCATGTTTAGCATTGGTCTTAAACAAAGCTTCAGCGTGTTCACTCAAAAATTAGGGTTCAAAAATAGGTTCCTCGTCAGCATTGGGATCAACTTCAGGTTCTCTACTCAACCCTTCCCCCATTTTCCTTTTCTTTGAGTTCTCACACCTAACCTTCCTCTACCTCTCCTACCACTGTCTATACACCCCTCTTGTCATTTTTTCCTTCAAACAAATCAACAATCCAACAAGAATTATCACAATCAATATCTTAAACAAATCAAACATCAATTAAACCAAAATTCAACAATAAACACAGCAATTTCAAAGCCAATAAACTAACCCAACAAAAATTAACCCAATTTAGTGAAGAACTATCAACAAAATTACTTCTTCAATTCACCAATTAAAAATCCAAAAGTTCAAGGGCAATTTTGTCCAGAACATTTTCATGAAAATTTCCAAAATCTCACGAATTAGTAATCAATCTTCAATACTTATAAGCAAGAGCACAAAGGAAGAATATTATAATTAAAATTGGAGACCAATTTGAAGCCTCTGAAGCCCTATGAAATTTGGTAAAAATTTCCTCTTAAAAGCCTTGCAACCCTTGTTTTAATCTTCAAAAAATAGTGATATCTTGTTCTATATGTGATGGGGGTTTCGATTTTTCAAATATATGCAAGATTTATGGCAGAAGAAGTGAGATTGAAGAGGAATGATTGAAGAAGGTTTGTCTAGGGCCTGAAGAGTTTGGTGTTTTGAGTGAAAAAGAAAGCGAAAAGGCTTAAAAATTGTATTCTGCCCGATTTTGATATCGCGACATCAATTATCACGACATCAGGCATCATGTGTGATCAGAAGCGCTTTGGTGTCTCAACATCTAGTAATTGATGTCACGTCATCAAAGTCAAATGTGCCCTTCACGTGTTTGGTGTTGCGACAGTAATCTCGGTGTCGCGACATCAAAATAGGGGTGTTTTTCTATCTTTTCGTGAATTTGCACTTAATGTCACGATATCATTTTCAATTTCTGAATGATTGCCCTCGATGTCACGACATCAAACTAAACTTCTACAAAATGAATTTCCATACTTAGTGAAATTTCTTCCTTATTCTCACTTCACCCCAAGTCTTCTCACCACCTACAAACATTAAAAACATAAGTATTAAAAACACTCCCCCATTCATTCCTTAGTAAAATTTATTATTCAAACCATAAGAAAACTTTTGAAACCACAATTCAAACAAAAACAAACCAAATCAAATCAAATTCAAACTAAACAAGAAATAACATGAAAAATAAACAAAACAAGGAATTTAAAACTTCGGTTGCCTCCCAAAAAGTGGTTTTTTTATAGTCATTAGCTTGACTATGGCATGACTTGATTATTCTTGAACAATTGAATAGTTTTCTGCCCATCCTTAATAACTTCTCCAAAACAATGATTGAGCTGATGACCATTGACCTTGAAGTTTGCTTCCTTTCCCTTAATCTCCACTACACCATATGGAAAGACTTGCACAACCTCAAATGGTCCGCTCCACCTTGATTTAAGCTTTCCCGAAAAGAGGGGACGATCCCAGACCTACACCCGACTAAATGGAATTTCTTCTTGATTGAAGTATTCCATCAAAGCCCTCGTAGCTTCATTAGGAGACTCCGGTGATAGACTAAGAGAGTCGGCTAGGTAGTACACAATGAGGATTCCTGCCTGAAAAAAATAAGAAAGGAGCTTTCCGTTGTTGGTGTGGGTACAGTTAGAATTAAGATGTATGATGGGGTTGTTAGAACCTTGGAGGTACGGCATGTTCCAGAACTAAGGAAGAACCTAATATCTTTGAGTCTTCTTGGGAGTTTAAGCCTTGAGTTATAAAGCAATACCAAGTCACCGACCTTGAATTCTTTTCTCAAAATGAGCTTATCATGCCATGTTTTGGTCTTTTTGATAAATCTAGAAAACTAGAGTTATTTGTACCCTAAACTTAAAGGTTTGGCTACTAATTTTGAGCATTTTTAATGTTTTCGAGTGAGTTTTTGTCTATTTTGCATTCATGTGTTAGAATGTGGTAATTTGTCTTTATTAAGTGTTTTAGTATTTATTTTGGTCTTAATTAGCATATTTTATTTGGTTTTTGTGTATGGAGTTGTGTTGTGTCTTCGACTTAACTTCGTTAGAAGTTAAGTTTTCGTTCGTCTTTTTTTGTCATTCATTTTTTTGGGCTAGTTTGTGAGAATTTTATTTATATATTTAGGTATTATTTTAATTGTTTATTATATATAATAATATTCACCTATGTGTTAGGGTCGCATGAAAAAAATGGCGCATCAATCGGACGTTGGATGAAGATTTTCGAAACAAAACTGTGAGTACTGCATTTCAAAAGTTTCAGTCCAGATCGCGATCTGGAGATGGCTGGAGCAAAAACGACTTTGTTTGGGGCTGATTTTTGCTGCACTATTACCCCACGACCCTAGCACTATTTATACCCCTTTTAAGCATCATTTGAGGCATAGAAGACCCATTAGATAGCTAGTAGAAGTAGGCTAGATTAGAGATTAATTTTCTTCCTTTTTCTTACCCATTTAGGGAGGGTTTTCTTAGATTAGAGTAGATTAGGACTTCTCTTTCATGTAGATTTCAAATCCAAGATAAAGATTGAAGCTTTTTAGTTGTAAGTGCTTTGTTTATGTTAAAATTCCTTTAGTCAAACTCTAATTTCACTTATTCCTTTAGTTAATTAGTTTAATTTCTTTAATCTAATTGCTTCCTTTATTTGTTTTCTTAAAGTAATTGTTAGATTAGTTTATGGGCTTTTCAGGTAATTGCTTTCTTTGCTTGCTTTTCTAGTTTAATTGGCAGATTAGTTAATGGGTTTTCCTTAATTGTGCTTTCTTAATGTTAATTTGTAGTTTAGGCTAGTTAATTACTTTCTAAAATGCTTTCTTTTTACATGCTTTCATAGAATAGTTTATGGTCTTTCATTAATTATGATTTCTTAGTGGTAATAAGTAGTCTAGATTAGTTAATTTCTTCTTTAAGTTATTTTTCCCTTTTAATTGGTTTCTAAAAAATGACTTCATTTTACATGCTTCCATTTTACTTGCTTTCTTAAACATGCTTTCTTAGTGTTAGTCTTTACTTTAACGCAATAGATAGTCTTTAAATTGTTTTCTTAGTTCTTTAGTTCTAGTTTTAGTTAAATCTCTTCTCTTAATGAATCGCTTCTATCAACTTGTAATCTAACCAAATAATCAGTAATTATAAACCAATCCTTGTGAGTACGATCCCTACTTTTCTTTCCTACTAGTTGACAACCGTATACTTACGGGATGCCACCTAGTTAGTAGTAGGATTTATGTATTTTATAAATTTATAACTAAGCGTGTAAAGTATCACTTTTCTTTGTAATTCAAGGAATTTTTAAATACTTCCCTCCGAAACTGATTCAACTCATTTAAATCTAATAGTCTGTTTTCACATGCTTCCTTCAAATCAAAGTTGAGACTTTTTACTGCCCAATAAGCCTTGTGCTCTAATTCCACCAGTAAATGACATGCCTTACCGTAGACCATTCGATAGGGAGATATTCCAATTGGAGTTTTAAATTTCATACAGTAGGCCCATAAAGCATCATCTAACTTAATTGCGTAATCCTTTCTTGAATGGATCACAATTTTCTCCAAGATTCTCTTTAATTCTCTATTTTACACATCAACATGACTCAAAGTTTGAAGTGGGTGGTATGCTAAAGCAATTTTGTGTTTCACCCCATACTTCAACATTAAGGCTTCGAAATGAGAAATCTTGAAGTGTGTTCCCTTGTCACTAATAATGGTTTTTGGTACTCTAAATCGGGAGAAAAGGTTCTTTCTGAAAAACTTAGTTACCACTCTTGCATCATTGGTTAGAGTGGCAATTGCTTCTACCCATTCTGATAGATAATCCACCGCTATGAAAATAAATTTTTTGGAATATGATTTTGGAAAGGGCCCCATAAAATTGATTCTCGATGCATCAAAAACTTCCAATTCAACAATTCCATTCAGAAGCATGTCTTTGTCTTCTTGAAATATTGCCAACCCTTTGACATTCATCACATTTAAGCAGAAAATTTCTTGAATCTTGAAAATATTCAGCCAATACAAACCTCTCTGTATGACTTTAAAGGCCATTCTTTGTTCTCCACAGTGGCCTCCCATGAGGGATGAGTGACAATGTAACAAAATTTCATTCACTTCCTGCTGTTGGGACACATCTCCTTAAAATTTGGTCATTACACCTCCAAAAAAAATAAGGTTCATCCCAAAAATACTACTTGAGCTCCGCAAAGAACTTCCTTCTTTCATTCGCATTCAACATACTTGGTACCACCTTCGCTACAAGGTAATTTGCAATATCTGTATACCAAGGATTTGCCTTACTAACTTCAAACAATTTCTCAATTGATGCCTATTCCACAATAGCATTTCTCTCTTGAACAGCAAACCTAGATTCTTCAATCCTTGATAAATGATCCACCACAACATTCTCAACTCCCTTCTTACCAATCGAACTCCTGCAAAAGCTGTATCCATCTTATTAAACATGATTTTGCATCTTGTTTGGAAAATATATACATCAATGTGGAGTGATCCGTGTGTACAATGGTCTTAGGACCTACGACGTAAGATGTAAACTTGTCAAAAGTGAATACTATAGCAAGTAGCTCCTTTTCCGTAGCAGAATAATTTACTTGTGAATCATATTTTCACAGTCCTACTTGCATAGTAGATGACATGCAATATTTTTATCAATTTTTGACACAAAATGGCATCTATTGTATAATCACTCACGTCACACATAAGTTCAAATGAAAGAGACCAATTTGGTGCCACAATAATCAGTGTGTGTTTCAGCTGATTAAATGCATGCAAACAAGAATCATCAAGTTGAAAACACAATCTTTTTAAAGTAAAGAACACAAAGGTCTGAAAAGTTTCTAATGAATCTTCTATAACACCCCGCATGACCTAGAAAATTTCCCACCCCTCCAACATTAATAGGTGAAGGCAACTTCTCAATCACCTCTACCTTGACCCTATCAACCTCTATGCCCTTTGATGAGACTTTATGTTCAAAGACAATTCCCTCTTGCACCATAAAATGACATTTCTCCCAATTAAGGGCCAATTGGTTTCAACACATCATTTCAATAAATGAGACAGGTTCAAAACAATCATCAAAAGATACACTGAAAATACTCAAATTATCCCAATAAAGATCTCTATGCATTTCTCCACCATCTCGTGAAAATGGCAAACATGCATTGTTAAATGTGCTAAGAGTATTACAAAGCCCAAAGGGCATTCTCCCATATGCAAAAGTTCTATTTGGACATGTGAAGGTTGTTTTCTCTTGATTCTCCAGGCATATGACAATTTGAAGTACCGGGAGTAACTATCAAGGAAGCAATAATAAACAAAACCGGCCAACTTTTCAATCATTTAATCAATGAAGGGTAAGGAAAAATGGTCTTCACAGGGGGTTCATTCAATTTTCAAAAATCAGTACACATGTTCCATCCTATAACCAATCTAGAGGGAATGAGCTCATTGGTCTCACTAATTATAATGGTAATATCACCTTTTTTAGGAACAACTTGAGTGGGATAACCTACACACTATCACTAATAGAGTAAATTATACTGGCATCTAAGACCTTCATTACCTCTTTCCTCACAACCTTTTTCAAAGTGGGTGTCACGACATCGACCACAAAGGACTTTTAGAGGTACATTTTTGACATTTAGCCAGAATTCCTCTTTTCTTCACCACTTCAAGTCTATGCACAACCTACAAACACCAAAATAAGAAGTTTAGATGACAATTTTCACTCATTCTTCAGCACTATTTATTCAATTCAAAAATACACATTTTAAAACTAAAATTCTAACCTAATTCAAACCAAATCATTCAAAATATAAGCTAACTAAAAATCACACCAAAAGAAAATAAAAACAACAAAATTAAAGCTTGGATTGCCTCCCAAGAAGCACTCTTTTATAGTCACTAGCTTGACTATGGCATGGTTGTTCATTCGTGCACAAATTGGACGATTTCTCACCCTTCTTCAATAATTCCTCCCAAGTAGGGTTTGAGCCGATGACCCTTGACCTTGAACATCCATTTTTTCCCTTTTATCTTCACTACACCATAAGGATAGACTTGAACTTTTTCAAATGGTCCACTCCACTTTGATTTGAGTTTACCTGGGAATAATTTTAAGCCTTGAGTTGTTGAGTAATACCAAATCACCGATTTTGTACTCTTTCCATAAGATGAGTTTTCATGCCATGCTTTAGTCCTTTCCTTATAAATCAATGAATTTTCAAATGCTTCTCTCCGAAATTCATGTAATTCATTCAAATCAAGAAGTCTCTTTCACATGCCTCCTTCATATCAAAGTTTAAGCACTTGATTGCCTAATATGCTCGATAATCAAGTTGAACTAGTAAATGACATGCTTTGCCATAAACAATGCGGCATGGAGACATGCCTATAAGAGTTTTGAATATCGTCCGGTAAGCCTAAAATATATCATCCAAATTGATTGCCCAATCCTTCCTTGACTATTCATGTTTTCTCCAAAATTCTTTTTAATTCCTATTTTGAACCATCAACTTGACCCGAATTTTGAGGATGATAGGTTAAGGCAATTTTATGCTTCACCCCATACTTTGTCATTAAGGTCTCAAAATGAGAATTTTTGAAGTGTGTTCCCCCAGCTCACCAATAATAGTTCTAGGTATTACAAACTGATAAAAGATATTCTTTTGAAAAAAATTGGTGACCACTATAGCATCATTGGTTAGAGTGGCTATTGCTTTAACCCATTTTGACACATAATCCACTGCAAGCAAAATGAAATTATTAGAATATGATGTTGGAAATGGTCCCATAAAATCAATTCTCCAAACTTCAAATACTTCCAATTCCACAATTCCATGAAGGGGCATCTCGTGTCTCCTTGAGATATTATCCATCATTTGGCATTCACCACATTTGAGCACAAACTTAGAGCTGGCCAAAATAAGCCGCACTAAAGGACTTTAAAAGCCGTTCATTGAGTCCTATGGTGACCTCCTACGGGAGATGAATGGCAATGTTTCAAAATTTCATTCACTTCACTTTCTGAAACACACCTCCTTAGAAATTGATCATTGCATCTTCGGAATAGATAAGGTTCTTCCCAAAAGTAAAACTTGATCTCTGCAAAGAACTTCCTTTTTAAGAGACATCATTGATATTAAGCATATTTGGCACTACTCTTATAATGATATAGCTCACAATGTCTGCATACCATGGTCTTGCTTCTTTCACTTCAAGTAATTTCTCAATGGATGATTCCTCATTAGTGGCTCTTTCTTTATGATTGACAAGTCTAGATGTTTCAATCCTTGATAAATAGTCCACTACCATATTTTTAACACCCTTTTTGTCCATCATTTCTGAATTGAACTCCTGCAAAAGAAGTATCCATCTCAATAAATGTGGGCATTTTGTTCAGAGAATAAGTACTTTAATGCCGAGTGATTGGTATGCATAATTATCTTAAACCCAATCAAATATGGTCTAAACTTGTCAAATACAAAAACTATAGCAAGTAGTTCCTTTTCTGTAGTAGAGTAATTGAGTTGTGCTTCATTTAAGGTTCTACTTACATAATAAATGAGATGCAACATTTTATCCACTTTTCGATACGAAACAACACCTATTGCATGGTCACTAGCATCACACACCAAAAAGGTCAAATGGAAGAGACCAATAGGGTGCAACAATGATAGGTGCAATCACAAGAGCATTTTTTAACTCATTAAATGCTTTCAAACATAAATCATCAAAGTCAAAGGATAATCTTTTTGAAGTAAAGAGCGCAAAGGTTTAGCTATTTGTGAGAAATTCCTAATGAATCTCTTATAGATACCTGTATGACCCAGAAAACTTCTCACACCTTTAACATTAAATGGGAGGGGGTAACTTTTCAATCACCTCTGCTTTTGCTCTATCAACCTCTATTCTTCTTGATAAAACTTTATGAACCAAAACAATTCCTTCTTTCACCATAAAATGACATTTTTTCCAATTAAGCACCAAATTAGTCTTAACACATCTTTTTAACACATTAGTCAAATTTGTAAAATAATCATCAAATGAGGTACAAAATACACTAAAATCATCCAAAAAGATCTCCATGCAATTTTCAACCATATCATGAAAATCACAAACATACAACTATGAAATGTACTAAGAGAGCATTGAAAAGCCCAAAGGGCATTCTCTTATATGCAAAAGTAACAAATGGGCTTGTAAAAGTTGTTTTATCTTGATTTTTCGGACAAATGAAAATTTGAAGATAACCGAAATACCCATCAAGAAAGCAATAATGTGCAAAACCGGCCAACCTCTCAAGCATTTGGTCAATAAAAGGCAAAGGAAAATGATCCTTATCAGTGGCCTCATTCAATTTACAAAAATCAATGCACGTAGACCAACCCGTGACCAATCTAGAGGGGAAGAGTTCGTTTATTTCACTTATTATCATGGTAATTCCACACTTTTTTTGGAATGACTTGAGTGGGATTAACCCACTCACAATCGCTAATAGGGTATATAATACCGATTTTTAAAAACTTAATCACTTCCTTCCTCACAACCTCTTTTTATGTAAGAATGAATCTCATTTGAGGTTGCCTTACCAGTTTGTTCCTTTCATTCAACAAAATTGTATGCATACAAATGGAAGGGCTAATCTCCTTTAATATCATCAATGGACCAAATAGTGGCATTTTTATGCATTTTAAGTACCACAATCAATCTTTCAAATTGCTCACCTATTAAAGATATATTCACAATCACTAGGTATGTCTCATTTTCACAAGATATGTATACATCAAATGAGTAGGAAGAGGTTTAAGTTCTATGTTGGGGGGTTTGTTGGTCGAAGACCCCTTTTTACCATTTTTCGTGTCTTCTTCTTCTTCCTTATGCAATAAGACATTATTCTCCAAGTGATTCAAATTCTCTAGTCCTCATCATCTTGGAATAGGTCATTTGAAGCCATATATTTTTCCAATGATGAATTCACCAACTCATTCCTACATAAATCATCAATTAGATCATTCACTACATTTATACTCGTAACATCATCATACCTTTTTTCGGGCGCTAAGCGTTTATATATTTTTTACCCTATAGTCAGGTGTTTCTAAGATGGAGAGAATTCTTTTGTAGTAGAGTTGTAGTACTATTATCTTGAAAATCTATTGAAACAAACACAATAGTTATCAATAGTAGTGAGCATGGCGATAAATTGTACAACTCCACGAATAAAAAGCTACACCATGGAATTGCATTATTTACTCAAAATAAAATGTAATAAATTCAAGAAAATAAAAGGGTGATCTTTCCAAACAACAGCGTCTACCAAAACAAAGTAAATTTAGGGATGTGCAGTAGATAGAGGTAGAGTACTCAAATCAATCTTTTGAAGATTTCATGCATGATGTGTACTTGTCTTTTATAAGGAAGACTTATGGAGCGTTGAAAAAATTACTAAAGCTGTTCTTATTGTGGAGGTTGTCATTTGGCTCAACAACTAAGCTTCCATAAGGAGGATCCAAAAAAATTCTTAGTTGTAGAAGATGAGGTATCACTTTTACCAGTGGAAGCTTGCACTTGCTATAGAGGGATATCACATAGCACTGGCTAGCCATTACTTGGTCCTCTTTCATCTCTTCCACTCCAATAGGGATTGGAAACTTCATCTTTAGGTGAGCTAAGAACACATAGGAGGGGATAGAATTTAGTGAATTGATACTTGGTCATTTGATTATTGCATTGTATGGAAATTGGACCGCTTATATTAAAAAGTCTACCATTATGTTCTTTTATCTAGACTCAGAGCCAAATTCCATAGGAAAAGTTATTACTCCCCGTAGATCAATTGTTTTCCCAGAGAATCCAACAAGAGGAGTAATGATTGATGACTGGTATGACTTGTTTTATATGAGATTCATTCTTAGAAAAGTATCATAGAAGATTATACCCACTGAGCACCTAGCATCCACTAAGACTCTTTTCACATAGATAGACTCTTTTCACATAGATATTGGTGATGAGGAGAGTAATTACTAGTAGGCCATCGTTCTTTAGAAGGACCCCTCCATGTATGTGGCATTGAAAACAATATATTATCGGTTCTCTTATCCAATGGAAGATTGTATTTGGTTAATTTGGAGTGCATACTTCATGCAGGAATTCAAATTATCTCCTTCTAACTATCCTTGATCTGAGATGGTATTAGTTATTTTCTTGGGTGATTCTCCTCGTGGGCAATCATTGTTTTGTTATAAGGACTCCTTTATCTCTTATTAGGACTACGTCCCCTTACCCTTCGCTCGCTTTTTGGGTTCTACTATCTCCTCAGGCTAAAAGTCATGCAAGGGGCCTCTTCTTATGAGATCCTCTATTAGGTTTTGTAATGTGTAGCAGACATTAGTTTCGTGGCCATCCTCATTGTGAAAATAACAATGCTTGTTTTTGTCTAGGTGATTGGGATTGGCTTTAGTCGGTCTTGGCTACTTAACATACGGTTGGTATTTGATGAATGCTTGAATGTGAATATGTAAAGAGGTTACTGGGCAGTAAACTATGGATGAAGAGAATCCTTCAGTATGGAGATAGACAGTCTCTTGAGCCCCCTTCTACTCGAAGCCTTATTTCCCATGCTCTTCCGATTCATTCTTCCTCTTACTTTTTTCTAGTTTTTGTATGGTTTCTTTCTTACTCTTCTCATTCATTTTTATGCCTTGATATATATGGTGCTCTACTCAGCCATAGAGGTCAGACAAGGTCTTAGATGGCTTCTTGGTCAACTCAAAAGAGAATTTTTTGGGAATACTCCTATTTAATTGGAGTGTTACCATCTCAATTTGTTCAAAAACATCTTTCATTTTCAAAGTCTCCAACTTGATATATTTTAACTAGTCATTCAGGAATTTTTCATATTTTTGCTTAATTGCTAGTAGATGAGCAATAGTCTTTGGCGTGCAATTTGAGGTACGGAATTTTTTTTGGAACTTATCCCCTAGCTGCTTAAAGTTCTAGAATTTCCCCTTAGTGAGTTTTCTGAACTAAGCCCATGCTTGCCCCTTCAGTGGTCCAGGAAACCCTTTGCATAGTACAGCACTGGCGGCTCATTAGAGCATCATTTTAGATTGGTAGGTGGTTAGGTGTTTCTCTGGGTTAGTCGTCCCATCAGAGTTATCTAGGATTGTCAATTATAAATATACTTAGGGAGAGGTATTGGTCATGATTATCGATAGACATCATAAAAAAAGTAGGTGGGCAACTAGGGCCTTTACCTATCTTTGGAGTTCTTCTACCTTCGTGAGCAAGGTCGGATTTTGCTTTTTTCCAGAATATTTTTTTAGAGAGAGTGAGAAAGAAAAGAAATGAATAAGGCAGACTTGTGTTCAGACTTGCGACGATACTTAGAGGGGGTTTTCCCAATGTTATTTATGTTGGAAGTTTGCCTCCAATATACACTTTCAATAAATTTGAAATTTCTTCCAATTGTGTTCCCTCCTTTATAAATCTTTAGTCCTACATTGGAACTTTGTGTTTGATGTTTTCATGTTAAATGTATTTGGTGTTTTTGCCATTGTGAAACACAAGTTGGGAGTCTAGACTATGCATGGTTGATGGTTAGGGGATTTTTCTTAAACACACGCGCTTGCCCGGTAAGGCGCGGTGTGGTGTGGTGGTTACCTATTTCTATATTTTAATTACCTATTCTGTGTTCTCCTAATTACCTATTTTGTATGAACTTGTCTTTGGTGTATTTCCTGCCTTTTCTCTCAAAGCAGATTGATTTCATTTTTTCTCTCCCAAGTCACCTATCTTTTCTCTCAAGCAGAGTTGTAACTCCCAAATTCGGATGGAATTTAATAAAGGCCTTGAGGTCCTCTTCAATACAACCTGAAAAACCTCTTTTCTTCTGTTCTCCTTGGGTACTGAGTAGTCTAGTATTAATCTTGAAACATTGCTTACGAATGCACGCGACCGAGGCTGACGTTGAATCCTGAAGAGTGACCGCCCAGTGTTCCCATTTGCATCAATGGATTACGATCCCGTGGGGGGCGAAATCACTTTCAATGACAGTGACCACACGTCTCAGAAAATTCTATGTTTCAATTATCTTTCTTTCTAGATTTTCTAACATCTTGAAAGTGATTTTTTTCTGTCTCGCTATGATGACCAATGCTGGTGTTCCTGACATGTTAAAACTGCAATTGTTTGACTATAAGAACTACAAACGCTAGTTTGGCAAGGTTCAATTTTACCTACAAACCCTCAAAGTGGATTACGTCCAATTCGGAGATGCTGTCCCTTCTAAATCCACTAGGGTTTATGCTGATGACAACCGAATCGCTAGGGGTCACGTACTGAATTTCATAACTGATGCCTTATTTGATCTATACCGCCCATATAAGTCAACCAAAAAAATATGGGTGGCCCTAGACAAGAAATACAACTTTGAAGATGCCGGAAAGAAAAAGTATGTGGTTGCCAAGTTCCTAGATTTCAACATGATTGACGACAAACCTGTCACCAACCAAATTCATGCATACCAAAATATTATTCTAGGCATGAAAATTGATGATGCTTTCCTGGCTGCTGATCTGATTGAAAAATTGCCACCATCTTGAAAAGAGTATAGGAATACACTGAAACATGATAAAACTGCCGTGAAACTTGATGAGGTGATATCTCACATCCGGATCGAGAAAAGCAATCGTCTAAAGGATAAGTCTGATCTGAGCCTATGAGTTTGCAAATAAGGTGAATCTGGTGGACTGCAAGCCCGAAAGAGCTTCTCAAAGGTTCAAAAGCAAAAGTCGTGATCTAAAAAGGGCTAGAACAATAACAGTCAGGGTCAGGACAACAAGCAATCTAGTAAGTTTAAAAAGTTTGGTAAAATTAATAAATAGTTTAAAAGACCTTGCTACGTCTGTGGAGTTGTAGGTCACAAAACAAACAAATGCAAGTTTCACAAGGGACAAGAGCAGCAACCAATTAATCAGGTGAACCTTACTAAAGGCGATGATGAGACAATTGTTGTTGTTGTTTTTGAGGCAAACTTGGCCCATAATGTGACCGAGTGGATTATGGACACTGGAGCCACGAAGCATATCGCTGTTGACAAATATCACTTCCTTGAGTGTGAAAGAGTAAGAGAAGGAGAGCAAGTGTTCCTTGGAAATGCTCTGCTGCTCCAGTTATAGGCAAGGGAAAAGTCCTTTTAACTCTTACCTCTGGAAAGACGTATAAGATATTACTTTGACCAATGTGCTGCATGTTCCTTCCATGAGAAGAAATTTAATTTCTGGTTCTTTACTTAATAAAGCTGCTAATAAACTAGTTTTTGAAGGTGATAAGTTAGTTTTGATTAGGAATGGGGAGTGTTTGGGAAAGGATTTTTGCTGTGGGAGGCTTATTTGTACCTGATGCTACTTGCAGTGGAATGAATAAGAACACTACTTTTGCTTATATTGTTGATTCTATTGATATGTGGCATGCTAGATTAGGACATATAAATGCTGACTCCATGAAGAGATTGAAAAATTCAAATTTTATTCCTAATCTAACTAATCATAAGTTCACAAAATGTGAAATATGTGTAGAAGCTAAACATCATAAGAAACCCTTTAAGTCCACTGAAAGGACTAGAAGTCTTTTGGAAATAATTCACAGTGATCTTGGGGATTTTAAGAATAATATGAGTAAAGGTAGGAAGAAATATTATATCACCTTCATTGATGATTAAACAAGATACACAGACTAAATTATATCTTCTAAGTCAGAAAGATAAAGCAGAAGACATGTTCATTAAATTCAAAAATTAGGTTGAAAATCGGTTAGAGAAAAAAATTAAAAGACTTAGGTCTGATAGAGGAGGTGAATATGATTCTAATCTACTCAAGAAGTTTTGTGAACAAAATGGAATAATTCATGACACTACTTCACCTTACTAGCCCCAATCTAATGGGGTTATAGGAAAGAAAAATAGGACTTTTAAAAACATGATGAATGCAATGTTAATAAGTTCTAGTTTACCTACTAGGAACTTGGGAAAGGTTACTCTCCTAACCTTGGGTATCTCAAAATGTGGGGGTGTCTAGCTAAGGTAGGGATACTGAACTTTAAAAGGAATAAAATTGGTCCTAAAACTATTGATAGTGTCTGCATTGGGTATGCTGATCATAGTATTGCCTATAGGTTCTTAGTTTTAGAGTCTAATCATGTTTTGGAAACTAAAGATGCTGAATTTTTTGAGATTGTTTTTCATGTATCCACCAATGAATAAAAATTCTATAAAAACATTGTCTCGAGAAATTCAAAATTCAGAAGAACATGATAATGAAGGAGTTCAAGAATTGAGAAGAAGTAAAAGGGCAAGAGTGAAAACTAATTTGGGGCCTGATTTTATAACTGCTTTCACAAATGAAGAAAATCCAAAAACTTATAAAGAGGTAATGAATTCAATTGATGCTGGTTTTTGGAGAAATGCAATTAAAATTGAGAATGAGTCCATAGTGCATAATCACTCTTGGGGAATTCGTAGACTTGCCTAGAGGGTGTAAACCTATTGGGTGTAAGTGGGTATTTAGAAAGAAATTATTACCTCATGGTTCTATTGATAAATTCAAGGCACATTTAGTGGCCAAAGGTTTTACAGAAAAAGAAGGTATTGATTTCTTTGACATGTTGCTAGAATCACTACCATTAGAGTGCTTGTTTCTATTGCTTCCATATTTAATTTGATTGTACGCCAAATGGATGTGAAAACTGCTTTTTTTGAATGGTGAGTTAGATGACGAAATATGCATGCATCAACTTGAGGGCTTTGTTGTTGAAGGAAAAGAATATAAAGTGTATAAACTTGTTAAATCCTTGTATTGCCTTAAACAAACTCCTAAACAATGCCATGAGAAATTTGATAAGACTCTTGTTTCTAATGGTTTTAAAGTAATTGAATTTGATAGATGTGTCTATAGCAGATTTCATGGAAGTGTTGGAGTGTTGATTTGCTTGTACATTGATGCCATGCTTATTTTTGGAACTGGTGAAACTATTGTTAAATAACCCAAGTCTTTCCTTATTTCTAATTTCGACATAAAATACATGGGTGAGACTGATGTTATTTTGGGTCTTAAGTTGACTAGGTGTAACAATGGTTTCATGCTTTCTCAGTCACACTATATTGAAAAAATCTTTAAGAAGTTTAACCATTTTGATTTGGATTCTGTGAATACAACTTATGATCCTAGTGTGCACTTGAGAAAGAATAAAGGTGATAAGGAGTGTCTCACAAACTGAATATGCTAAAATTATAGGAAGTGTGATGTATTTGATGAATTGTACTCGTCCCAATATTGCATATACTGTTGGTAGAATGAGTAGATACACACATAATCCTGATAAATGTCATTGGAATGCATTATCTAGATTGCTTAGATATTTAAAAGGCACTATGCATTTAGGACTTTATTTTTCTGGTAGTTCTTCTATGCTAGAAGCTTACTGTGATGCTAATTGGGTGTCTAATAATGATGAGACTAACTCCACAAGTGATTATGTTTTTACTCTCGCTGGAGGTGTTGTTTCTAGGAAATCATCAAAGCAAACATATAATTATAAATCTACCATGGAATCTAAATTTTTTGCTTTAGAGTTGGCATGTTCAGAAGTAAAATGGCTTCGTAATTTATTGACTGACATTTCTTTATGGCCAAAGCCTGTATCTTCTGTTTCTTTACATTGTGATTTGCAGGCAGCGGTCACCAGACCCAAAAGCAAAATTTACAATTGCCGTCTGGAAGAGCCGGCATATCTTTTTGATACACACCTCATGAGTAATGGGGTCATTGCTATGGACTTTGTGAGATCTGAAAAGGATTTGGCTGATCCTTTGACTAAGGGACTGAATTGAAAATTAGTCCAAGACGAATCGAATGGTGGGAATTGAATGTGACGGCAACCCAACCTACATTAGTGGAGATCTCATGAAGTAGGTCCAATGGGTAATAACAAGTCACAAAGATGTTCCAATTGCACTATCAAATGTGGGCCCTTCCTTTGGTGTAGATAGTGCTTACTGTCTATAATTTGTGAGAGTTGAGTTGGTAACTCTTAATGAGCTTATACGTGGTGTGTGATAGTACACACTTAATAAGCTCACCTATATGAGTGTGGAGTGGGGGCTGCTACGTATTTGACTAACGGATTCATCTCTAGAGCACTCATGAATATCCAGGTATGGTGCATGGCCTAGAAAGGAACCAAAACGAGTGCTTACAATAGATCAAAATCTAATAGCACTGTGCTTAGCTGTAGTGCTTCAAGTAGGAAGGTTCAAGACTTTATCACTTATCTTCCGTATACTTCTCTGTTGAATGCACTAAGTGCGATTCAAGTCCAAAAAACATCATCACTTATGTGTTAGGTTTCTTTATTCAGTACCACTTTGTATTTTCGAGTAATGTGAGGGATTGTTGGAAGTTTGCCTCCAAAATACACTTTCAATAAATTTGAAATTCCCTCCAATTGGTTCCCCCCTTTATAAATCTTTAGTCCCACATTGGAACTTTGTGTTGGATGTTTTCACGTTATATGTATTTGGTGTTTTGCCATTGTGTAACACTAGTTGGGAGTCTAGACTGTGCATGGTTGATAGTTTGGGGATTTTCCTTTAACACACACGTGTGCGCTCGCCTGGCGCGATGTGGTGCGTGCATGTGAACCATTAGAGTTTTCCTTCCGTTACGATTTTTCCTTTCTATTTTTTTGGTTACCTATTTCTATATTTTATTTACCTATTCCGTGTGCTAATGGACATATACCTATTTTGTGCGAACTTGTCTTGCGTGTAGTTTTTGCCTTTTTTCTCAAGGCAAACGGATTTCCTTTCTTTTCTCCCAAGTCACCTATCTTTTCTCTCAAGGTAATGCTGTAATTTCCAATTTTTGGCCATATTTATCACTATAAATAAAGGCCTTGAGGTCCTCTTCAATACAACCCAAAAAACCTCTTTTTTTCTGTTCTCCTTGGGTACTGAGTAGTCCAATATTGAGTTCAAAACCTTGTTTGCGAATGCACGCGACCGAACCTACCATTGAATCTTGGAGAGTGACCGCCCGGTGTTGCCATTTGCATCAGTGGATTACGATCCCGTGGGATACGAAATCACTTTCAAAGACAGTGATCACATGCCTCGGCAAATTCTGTTATGTTTTAGTTTTCTTTCTGTCCAGATTTTCTAACAATTTCTGGATTCTCTTAGCTAGGGGTGTTCATTCGACCTGTATTTGACTTTTTGACTTGTTGACTTGACTTATTTGACTTTCAGGCCTGACTTGAAAATTTCAAAGTCAAAGTCAAGTCATAAGTCATATAAATCCAAAGTCATTTAAAATCGAGTCATTTAAATATGACTTGTTCGACCGGTAATTCAAACAAGTCGAATAAGCAGAATATTTATTCTTCTTCCATTCCATATTCTAATTACAAAATTTAGTATATTATCTCATAAGTTCTATCTCATTTTACAAAAGTGTACTAAATTAATAAGTTTACAACTTATTAATATAATACTTTTGTTTTAATTATTCTAATTTTCACATTATCATTATTATCTTTATATAATGCGTGTACAAAATAATAATTCATAATATATTTATATACAAGTTTCACATAGATGTTATATATATATATATATATATATATATATAATGTGTGTACAAAAATATAATTCATAATATATTATACAAACAAGTTTCAAATAAATTATATATATATATAGACACACATAGTTACAAATCTTAATGTATGATTGTGTATTAGTGTATATATTATATATAGATATTAAAATTGATTTACAAAGTCATAAATTCAGAATCGCTTGTCAAAATCAATTCATATAAAAAAATTTACTGAATTACCAACTCTTGTTAAGTTATATCCTATAAATAACATATATGATAACCTAACTCTATCTATACCAATAGTAATACTATAATTCATTTAAAATACTTGTTGATAGTAAAAATGTTATACTAATAGTTATGTAATATAACTGTATAAGTATATAAATTAGATATTATGTAAAACATATTTTTATTACAATTATAAGCCATACAAATCTTAGTATATGAACATAAGAACATGCATGTATAGATATATTATATATAGATATTTCAATAAATACTTAAATATATATAATTATTTAACTCTAGTATCTATATGTATTAAAAGAAAATTTGTAATTCATTTAATAGTTATTGAAACAAAAGTATTACATTAATAAATTGTACACTTATATTAATATTTATAAATACATAAATTGTACATAACACCAACAATTATACAAAGAAAAGATATTTAAGTATTAAGAATTAAGAATATTGTATCTAAAATATTATGTATACAAATATATTAATATATTATTATAATTGTAGATTCTTATATATATATATATATATATATATATATATATATATGTTCGACTTATTTGATAGGTATTTGATCGACAAAGTCGAACGAGTTGTTCGATCGGTAAGTTAGTCAAACCAGCCAATCTGTAGATCGGTATTCAACCGGTAGTGTGGCTTGGAAGTTAAAGTCAAAGTTGAGTCAAAAAGTTGCTTAGTTAATTTGACTTTAAGTCAAAGTCGAGTCGAAGGTCGAACAAGTCGAGTCAATCTTTTTTTTCAATTTGACTCGATTTGATAGTTCGACTTGATTGACTTTTGAACACCTCTACTCTTAGCATGGAATTTCTTAGCTTCAGCGTCCTCAACTTCTTGACCTCTTCTACATTGCTCTGGTGAATCATAAGCTAAGTTAATGTTCAATTTGACTATCCAAAGATCCTAGTGATCTTGGGTCAGCTTCAAGAAGTTTTCTTAGATCAGAGTGCTTTGGCTGATGCATGCTGTATGTTAGTTGCACGTTTTGGATGTTAGTTGCACGTTTTGGGCGTTGGAATCCAAATTAACTTTAATATCATGACAACTAACGTTATAACCCGGATCCTTCATGTTTAATCATCAAGACTATAAATTAAATACTAGATGAGGAAGCGTAATTGAATCCATAAGAATTGATATGATTCTTGAATATCCGGATTTGATTCTTGAATATTATGGTTATTGATCTTCCAAATTACTATGTATGTATTTTAGAGAATAGGATTCCGACTTTTCTGATAATGGGATGTCAAGGAAAGTAACATACGTAGAATTTGGGGACCATAACCTATATATAGAGATACTTTCCTTATTCCCCAAGTTTTGCCCATCATAAAAATAGGAAATAAAGTTTTAGAGTATCTATGCATAAAAGCCCTTACTAATTAGATGACTTTGACCCGATTTATCTTAAACCATATTAGATCACTTTATATCGGGTCAATTAAATATGATAGCACATATTATACAATCAATATATGTGTAAATGTCCAAAACCCAACATTCTCCCACTTGGACTACATATAAATTATTGCATAAAACCTTATGAGCTCAAAACCTTTAGCCATCATGACCATAATCATAACTGAACAATCTCGTCCATTAATCATGTCAATATAGGATCAAAACGATTTTCGTTACATTAATCGTAACTCAACCCATTCTTGGTCACGTACATTAACACAACCAAATGACATAGATCAAGTATGGATGTGTAGCATGGAAATTACATGCAATGTGATCTTAAACATGCCTATTTCCAACTAGTCCAACTTTATTTTTTATAGAGATCAAATTGAAATTGAAGTTAGAGTGAAACATAAACTAAATACTTTATATTTAAAACCAAATTCTTTATTTCTATAGAAAATATTCATAAACATAAGATGTGTCTTAAAAGATAATAATAAGTATATAAATTGAATACAAACTTCTTATAATCCTGAATATCCTCAAAAGACATAACACCCATATAAGCAGTGTGCTCATGAAAGACCTTGGGTGGTAATCCTTTAGTAAGCGGATGGATTCGTGCCAATATAATCTATAGACACCTGACCACTCTGACCTCTTTCTTAAACAACTAGGAACTTGATATCTATGTGTTTAGATTTCGTTGAACTCCTATTATTGTTACAATATAAAACTGCTGATGTATTGTCACAAAATAACTTAAGTGGTCTTTCAATACCATCCATAATTCGCAGCCCTGTGACAAAATTTTGCAACCATATTCCATGATTGGATGCCTCATAACAAGCTATAAATTTAGCTACCATGGTGGAAAGAGCTATGAGTGTTTGTTTAACATTTTTCCAGGAGATAGCTCCACCAGCAAGCAAATAAATATAGCCCGAAGTGGATCCATGACTATCCTGACATCCAGTAAAATCAGAGTCGAAATACCATCTCATAATAATTTATCCGATCTCATATATGTGAGTATGTAATGTTTTATTTTCTGAAGATACCGTATGACCCTTTTGGCTGCTATCCAATGAACCATACCTAGATTGTTTAAATATCTGCCTAACATCCCAACAATATACGCTATATCTAGACCCATACAAATTTGAGCATACATCAAATTTCCTACTGCTGAAGCATAGAAAATCTTCTGCATTTTCTTACTCTCAAAATCATTCTTAGGGCACTGAGTGAGACAGAATTTGTCTCCCTTAGCAATAGGGAAATCTCCTGGTTTGCTATCTTGCATGCCAAATCTCTTAAGTATCTTCTCAATATAGCTCTTTTGTGATAATCCAACAAATCCCTTGAGAGCGATCTCGATGTATTTGAATCCCTAATACAACAGAGGCGTCTCTACGATCTTTCATCTCAAATTTCTGTGATAGAAATCTCTTGGTTTTGAGCAATATGCCTATATCGTTACTAGCAAGTAGTATGTCATCGACATATAAAAAGATTAGAAAAATGTACTTACTCCCACTAAACTTGTGGTATATACAATCATCAACCAAATTCATCTCAAAACTAAATGAGATGATAATTTGATGAAATTTGTGATACCATTGACGAGAAGCTTGCTTGAACCCATAGATGAATTTCTTTAATTTACAAACCATATTCTTTGTATCTTTGGACATAAAGTTTTCTGGTTGTATCATATAAATGGTCTCATCAATGTCGCCATTGAGAAACGCAGTCTTTACATCCATCTGATATAACTCTAGATCAAAATATGGCACCAAAGCCATTATTACCCTGAAAGAATCTTTTGATGATACTGGAGAGAAAGTTTCTTTATAATCAATGCCTTCCTTTTGAGTAAAACCCTTTATGACAAGACGTGACTTATATTTCTCCGGATTACCCTTGAATCCCTTTTGGTTTTAAATATCCATTTGCAATCAATAGGTTTCGCACCTCGGGTAGTGTGATGAGTTCCTAAACGTCATTGTCTTATTGAGCATATATTTAACTTTCTCACTCATAGCATCAATCCATTTGTGAGAATTAGCACTATGCATGGCTTAATGAAAGTTGATTGGATCATCTTCCACCAATCCAATGCCATTCTCATGTTCTTGGAGAAATATGATGTAATCATCTGAAATCGCACTTCTCCTTTCTCTAATGGATCTCCTTAATGGCATTTGTTCTTGAGGTTGTTGAGTTTGTTCGTGTTGTTCTTGACGAGGAAGGTTTTCAAAATTGTCTTGTAGTACTGGTATTGCTTCTTGAACAATGTCAAAAATAGAAGGATGATCATCGTCAATAACAATCATAGGAAGAGAAATAGATTCCTCTTCAAAGACAAAGTCTCTAACTTTGTCTCTCCCCCCAAACTCAATATCCTCAAAGAACTGGGCATTTCTCGTCTCAAAGAAGGATCTGGATGAGGGATTATAAAATTTGTACCCCTGAAACCGTTCAGAGTAACTAACAAAATAGGTACTGACCGTTTTTTATTATCCTAACTAATTTCTTCTCATTTGGCCTACAAGGCCTTGCCTCAGCTAGACAACCTCAAATATGTAAATACTTTATACTAGACTTTTTGCCAGTTCATAAGGGGTTTTGGTCGTTGCCTTAGTTGGAACTCTATTTAGGATATAAGTTGCAGTCTTTAATGCCTCTCCCCAGAGTGAATACGGTAAAGTTGTATGACTAATCATACTTCTCACCATATCCTTTAAAGTTCTGTTTCGCCTCTCAGTAATACTATTCATGCTAGGAGATCTCGGTATGTGTACTGTGAGATGATTCCACACTCCTCTAGGAATTTAGCAAAAGGTCCTGGATGTTGTTCACCTGATCCATCATATCTGCCACAGTATTCACCACTATAGTCAAATCTGATAGTCTTAATTCTTTTACCAAGTTGGTTTTCAGTTTACCTTTAAAAGTCTTGAACATATCCAGTGACTGAGACTTCTCATGAATTAGATAAAGGTATCCATAATGAGAAAAATCGTCTATAAATGCCATGGTAATAAAATAGTGTTAACCATTCCAAGAAGCCATAGGAAACGGCCCGCAAATGTCCGTATGTATTACTTCTAAAACGTTCGAAGATCTATTGGCACCTAATCTCTTTATGTTTGTTTGTTTCCCCTTAATACACTCAACTCAGATTTGAAAGTCTGACAAATTAAGGAGATCAAGAATTCCATATGACATAAGACTTTCAATTCTTTGTTTGGATATATGACCTAAACGCTTATGCATAGTGAAGCAGAATTCTCATTGATTAATTTGCATTTAGTACCACGTGAACTTATATGCAAGGTTTTATTATATGAAGCAATGGTTTCGAGTAAATAAATGTTACATGAGAAGACAAAAAATCAGTACCAATACTATTTGAATCCACAAAAAGACTAAATTGACTATTTCTAAATGAACAAAAGTAACCGAATTTGTCCAAAATAGAAATAGAAACCAAATTTCATCTAAAAGACAGTACAACATATGTCTCTTTCAAATCCAAATAACATATAACTAATTTTTAATAATAACTTAAAAGTCCCTATTGCTTCAACTTTAACTGGTTTGCCATTGCCCATATAGATGAATCTTTTAGGATCATTCCGCTTTCGGCAATTCAAGCAACCCTGCATAGACACACTTATGTGAGTAATAGCATTGGTGTCTATCCACCAAGTGTGTCTAGGTACTGAAGTTAAATTAACCTCAGAACAAACCAAAGCGAGAAGCGTACCTTTCTTTGCATGCCAAGCGTGATATATTGTACAATACTTCTTCATGTGTCCAGGATTCTTACAAAAGTAACAACCAAATTCCACAGTTTGTTTCTTTTCCTGTTTCTTTTGAAGTGGACCACCCGCAACTTCTTTATCCTTTGTTCTTTTCTTGTTTTTGTTCTTAAAGGTACTTATCAAATGAGCACTTTCATTCTTTTCTTGCGTCAACCTTTCCTCTTCTTGCATGAGAAATTAGCTATTTGGAGACCATTTATCCTTTTGGCAGTTATAACTGATTCCTTGAATTGACTAAATTGTGCAGAAAGAGAGATCAAAACCAAATGCACGAGCAAGTCCTCAGACAGCTCTAACTCTAGTGCCTTAAGTTTTGAAACAAGATGAGACATCTCTAGGATGTACTCTCTTATATTTCCTTTTACTTTATACCTCATTAAAATTAAGTTCAATAGAATCGTACTTGTTTCAACCTTATCGTTTTTTACAAAATACTTTTCAATTTCCATAAGGAACTCCTTGGCAGTTGCCTTTTTGGACACATCACTCCTGAAGGTTTCCGGACTTGCATGTTTCATGATCATAAGACACATTCGATTTGAACGATCCCACTTCTTATAGTCCCTTTTTTCCTCTATGGAAGTTTTATCTGTAAGAGGAGTGGGTGGTTCAATCCTTAGCGCAAGATCTAGATCCATGCAACCAAGAACGATCATTACGTTCTCTTTCCATTCCTTAAAATTGGTTTCATTCAACATAGTGATGGAATTATTATTGGCAGATATCATAGCTTATAAGCAGATATATTAACTGAAAATAGAACAAAACAACATATTCACATAAGTTTCAAATCTTAAATAATAAATTAAATTCAAATAATGGTAGGGCCCATCACAAGATACCTTGCACAATATTAATATTTAGTTTTTGGACAGAAATATTAACTTGTAAGTGATACTTTTGGTGTAGTAATCAAATATTGACACTAAATCCTGTCAAATAATAAGTTTATCTTTGGACCGACTTATTATTCACTGGAATACCAAATAATTGTCACATATTTATTACCACAGGTGTATATGTAATTCGGCCATATATTAACCTTCATTTAGACCGATAAATATCCCCATGAATTACATACTCACAATCATTTTAATATTACAAAATAAATTGACCTATACAGGAAGGGCTATTTGGATAGCATATTGTGTCGATCAATAAATTTTTGAATATTAGACATCCTTAATTAATTTACCAAAATTTGAGTTTAATTATTTTACCAAAGATTTAAAAAAAAAATTTAAATAAAAATAAAATATAATAGCACATATTTCACAATTAATATATATGTAAATGTCCAAAACCCACATTGGGCATTAGAAGGAGTAGCTTTTCTGACTAAAGTATTGTATAATGCTTCAAATTATTGTATTATTTGATAGTTCACTAAAGATCATGCGTTTTTTCTTAATTTTGAATTATGTATCATTTGTTTAACTTAAACTTATTATTTTCTTGCAAAAAAAAGAAAAAGTATGAACTTGAATATTGATAATATAATCTATTATAACAGATTTATATGTAATGATAAGATTTTTACCATGCTATAATCCTTATTATTATTTAATTAGGTGATAATTATTCATTGAATAACTGTTAAGGAAATATATCCTAAAAAAAATAGTAAAGAAAGTATAGAATTTTCTTCAAGAGTTAATAATACTTTGCCCCTCTAAATTATATGGGTAATAACACTTTGCCCCTCTGAACTATAAAATATACACTTTGCCCCTCTGAACTATAAAATATACCCACTTTGCCCCCTATTGACGCTATTCATCTATTTTCAATATTAAAATTATTAAGATATCTACTTAAATGACTAACATACTCTTGTTACTATATTTTGATTTTTATGTATTTAAATTCTGATATTGATGTGATAATTATTTAAAAATAAGCAAAAATAAATTATATAATATTTCAATGTGATCTATATCAATATATTTCTTTGTTAAATTTTTAAAATTTTTAGGATTCAATTTATTTTATTTCGAATTTGTATATTTAACTATAGTGGTAGAACAATTTCCCAATGAGCTTGTTTTCTATGAAAAATTTTTCTACAAAGGTATTGCATGAAAATATAATTTCTATAAAAGTTTGTGATTTTTTCATGTCTCTTAGTATTTTGCGCTTTTAATATTTGGCTTAATTTGTGCAAATTGCCATGTCGGATATAATATAATTCAACAATTTCTCAAACTTTCATTTTCTAAAGTCCAACATATCAATGTGTTATTATATTTTATTTTTTTCCTAATTCTTTTATAACTATCAAAAATTAATTAAATACATGAAAAATTAAAATATGATACTAAGGGTATTTTAGTCATCTAATTAAATTTTCTTGATAATTTACAATTTTTAAATGATGAATAATGTGAATGGAGAATAAAATATATATTTTTATAGTTGAAGGGGGTAAAGTATGATTACCCATATAATTCGAGGGGACAAAGTATTATTAATTACCCATATAATTCGAGGGGACAAAGTATTATTAATTACCTACATAATTCGAGTGGGAGAAGTATTATTAATCCTTTTCTTCAATTAACTGTCAATTTGAACAGTTAACGACAGACTAGCAGGACCCATGTAGAATACATGTGCACATGCACACATCAATGATACGTCCAAATTTTGGGTTTCCTTGCTCATTCTACATATCATTACATTATTCACAAACACTTAGGTAGATTCGATTTTTTATTCCATTTGTAAATCTTACGATGTGTATTAAACTTTAGATAATCTAATATTATAATGACATCAGTTGATGTAAGTAAGATTCTTTAAGGTTTAATCTGACCACAGAGTCTACAGGTGGGATCAAAGATCGGGATCTATCTAAATATTTTTCCTACATTATTTAATAATGTTGTCAAACTTTTTCAACTATTCTATATATTTTGATATATTTTGTGAAGGAAAAATATTAACATAAATTTGATTTTGAATTACATTGGTAGATTTTATAATTAAAATTAAATTTTAAAATATTTTATTTATATCAATTAATATCATAAATTTTTTAAAATTTAATTCATATCACAATAGTTATAAATAAAATTAAAAATTAAATCCATTAGGTATTTTTCTTTTGTATACTAGATTAATGCGATTGATTTTAACAAAAAAGGTACGGTATAATTTATCGATGTGCCTGTCAAGGACAATGATATTGTCATAGCAAAAGTTTTATTGCCACATCATAATTTTAGTTAAATAATAAAATTATCCTTCCCTTACATTTCCCATTTATTTTATGGACCCAAGTTACAACCGCCAAATCTTCTCCCCTCCTCCCAGAGGCGGATCATTCCTTTTAAATTTTTTAAATTATTATTATATTATTATAAAAATTAAATTTTATATCCTCAAAATTTTAAAAAATATAAAAAAGTGCATATGATCTTATTTTTTAAGAGTTTCAAAAATATACTATATTTTATAGTTTTTCTTAAATTTCAATAATCCCTTTAAAAAAAATTATATTTTACCCCGTAAAATTTTATAAAAATTATAAAACTATTTTTCGAAATATATATATATTCAAAATTCTAACTTCTAAGTCCCACCTACCGCCTACGTTTTCTCATCCAGCACCACCGCTCAGCCCGTCTTCCCCTTCTCTTTATCGGAAGAGTGCCTAACCTGTTGAGAGTCAATTTTCCTTCCTTTTTTATTGGGTGATTGATTAGTTACTATTAAATATTAGATGCTCGCACAATTTGGAATCTTCAGTATAAAACTATATCGGGCATGCTTTAACACATGCTAATCGGAATCTCAAGGAAAGGGTGTGAAAGGTGTTCTTAATGGGATACACCAAATAATTCTTAGGTTTGAAAGGCAAGGTTAAGTTAAAAGATTAAAATCACGTTAGTGGTAAGTGGCACTCCAACCTTATCATTACCATGCGCAAATGGACAAGACAAACATCTCTATAACATGTCTGAAGTCTTTGTTATGTCATGCAGATGTTAAGTCATTAACCTTATCATTAAAATGAACTTTACAAAAATTGAATAGATAGGTTGAAAAAATTTACAAGATTGAGGCAGTTCATATTTTCTTTCAAAAAGATATTTGCTTAAGCTTCTAATAAAAGTACTACATTTAAGAGATCCACTATGTTTTGATTTAGTGTATGTTCATAAAATTAATTACCCAAATAAAAGAAATCAAATAGTTACAAAGATGTCCTTTATTTGATATATTTTGCATTACAAATACTAACAGAGTTATACTATTAAACAAATACAAAAAAAAATTGTTGTGTACTTTTGTGTTACATGATTTTTTTTTTTTTAAGTCGCTAAGAATTATCAAAAACGATTGAAAAGCAATTTGCATTAAAAACAAAAAAGAAAGAAAAAAGGACTATCCGTGCTCTCTTTCCCCACCTTCTCTCTATCAACACCCTAGGGTTTCTAGGGTTTGGCTGCCCTCCAGTCAATAACTGGAGGGCAACCTCATGCCTATATTCCTAAGTCTTTTGCCAATGTGGAATTAGCGGTTCCTACACGACAGTTGTCAAGAAACCAAGAAGTTAAAGAGGCGAACCAGCCCTATTCTTTTCAGATGAAGAAATCGAGATTTTCTCTAGACCTTTGAAGCATGCCCTTATGGGTAAATTTGCTTGTGGAAAGCTAAATATGACTCTCTCCATAAAGATTTCTCCTCAGTTGGTTTCAAGGCTTCCTTTATGCTTAGTTTCATATATTATCTTCATATGCTCATTCTATTTGATCTTGAAGAAGATTATAACAGATGTTGGTTAAGGGAATTTTATTCTTATCGAGGGTTTTGGAATGCAAGTTCTTAAATAGGCTCCATATTTTCAAGTTGATAAGGAATTATCAGTTGCACTTGTTTGGGTTTCACTAGAGCAATTATCTCTCCATCACTATGATAAACAATCCCTTTTTTCAATTGCTTCCATGATTGGACAGCCATTGAAGATGGATGCATCGACCACTTCACTATCACGGCCGATTGTGGCATGACTTTGGGTCGAGGTTGATGTTTCAAAGCCCTTGCTTAAACATTTTTGGATAACGAAAAGTGATGCTGGCTAATGGCAATATATCAAGGATGAGGATCTTCCCAGTTATTGCTGTCATTGTTTGAAGTTAAGGCAATCACTTGAAGAGTATAAGGTTCTTCATCCCCTTTCTATGGATACAAATAATCAGAAAGGCTGTGAAAATTGTGAGTTTTCAAAAATAGAAAATTGAAAACTAGTGGCAATCCAAAGATATTCTTACCCAAGATCAAGGTGTTAAAACCCTAGAAATGCTCTGTGATTCATCCAGCCTCGCCCATAAAGAAAATGAAGCTTTATTGAGTTTGGAAAGTGCTCCTACGGTAATAGTTCTCCTGGAATCTCGGTGAATATAGGGTTGGAGGTTGATCAAGGGAATTTGAGCCCTAACCCTAACCCTAGTTCAAACACAAATGTTGTCTCTGAGCCCTTGGATAGAACTGTCACTAAATGTCCGCCATAGCAAACTGGCAACACAACTGCTGTTGGCCCGTCGCAAAAGGTTGCGGCTACTGAATCTATTCCTAAAGATTCCCTAGTTGTGCATGGAGAGGCAGACAGGGAACGTGTTCATGCATTGAACATAGCCCCTCAAGACAAAACTAACCTTGGAGGGTAAAATTCAAACCAGTGGTATCGATTAAGCATATTCAATCAAGATGGAACTTTGTGGAGAATACGCAGGATATTGATTTCAATGTGGTTGGTTTTGCCTCCCCCATGAAGATGCATGCTGCAATAGTGGATGATCACCACTCATAATTTCAAACATTATGTTGCAAGACTTTTCCAAACACATCGACAAGTGGGCAAGTTCGATTCTCTGACCGATTTGGACGCCATTGCTTAAGTTGAAATCCTCGAATAGAAGTTTTCTCTAAGCTACGAGATTATATGCAACAAGTCTCTTCTCTTCATTTTGAATTTGATAATCCAACCAAGCAAAGTGTTGGCCCCAAAGCAACCTGAGAGGGGGGGTGAATTAGGTTTCTAAAAATTATGCTTTCAAAAAATAGTGAGCTTTTTAATTTAAATGCAGATATAATAAATTTACTAGAACAGTCTCCACAAAGTTCGATCTTGATTCAATATACTTCCAAGATAGCAAGCTTGAAGTATCAAATTTCAAGAATGCTTCACACACTTATGAGCCAATAATCTTTACAAAGTTGGGAAGTTCTTGCTCACACTAAAACTCTTTTAGTTGAGCCAAGAATCTTACTTACAACCACACTTTCACACAAGATTATCACTCCACTCAAAGTTGAATTGCACTCATCTGTCTCAACTTCACACTAATACAACAAAGCACTATAATCAATTTGCACTCAAATTACTCTTTTCTTAGGCTTGTATTCAATGCATTAGATGATTAATTCTAAGTTGTTAAAGCACCTATTTATAAGAGCAATAAATAGTGGTTTCAACTACTTCCTAACGGCTAAGTAATAAATGCACTTTCCTCTTAGCCGTTAGGGTTTCGGACGTCCGAGGAGGATTGAATGCGTCCGAGGAAGCGTCCTATCTTCTTTCAGTTTTGTTGAGAGGCTTCGTTCCGACGTCCGTGCATGCGTCCGGTCCTTCGTCCGACAGAGGTTTCGAACGGTCCTGAGCGTCCGAAGAAAAGGCAGTAGGATCCCATTCTTTCTGCCAATTTGTTCATACGATGCAATGCGTCCGAGAAGCTTTGACCTAGTTCGGACGGTTCTGTGCGTCCGAAAGATCTGTTCCTGCAAAAGCTTGTTTTACAGAGTTAAGTGTTTATGTCATCATCAAAATAAGGTTTGGAAAACATCAATCTCCCCCTTTTTGATGATGACAAACCTCAATTGGATATGACTAATCAATTTGCAGTATATCATAATTGGATATCAATTATCAACATATCAATCATATCAAAGCATTGCAATATCTCATAATTGGATATCAACATATCAATCATATCAAAGCATAACAATATCTACTCCTCCTTTTGACATCAATCAAAAAGACTCCCCCTTAGATCATGCAAGTAGTTTGATAGAAATGAAACAAGTGTAATACATCCAACGAAAAGGTTCTAGTAAGCAGAGAACTACTGAAAAACAAAGTACAAAATGGAAAAAGAACTAATGAGAGTCATTGCACTTTTTGGAGCGCTTTTCAGTCTTTTGTCGTTTGGATGGAACATCTTCAGTGGTGGCTTCACTGTCATCCTCCTCCCCAGTACGACGTTGCATGATAAAATCAAACGTGTCGTCAACATCTTCATCATCGTCGTCATCGTCATCGGCAGCTCCTTGAGCAGCTTCTGCATTGTCTTCACACGTGTATGTTCATCTTCAGGTTCATCACTGTCAGAAGATGACTCAAGTGGATATTGGGACTGAAGATCAGCAAATTGGACTTGAGCCGAAGCAGACATGCCAAGACTGAGTGCCTCTTGGAGAATTATTTGACGAGTTTCAAGTCGTTTTAACTTTCGATTTGTGCGACGTTGAAATGAACTGACTTGAGTGCTCAGAGATGTGAGAAGTCCACAGATATGTGAAAGAGATGGCTCAGAAGTAGATGGTGCAGAAGTGAGTAGAGGTGGTTGAGGAGTAGGAGAATGAGGGATAGCAAAATCAGATGTGGAGGCATGGGATTGTGACTGGGCAATATCAAAGGCTGCCTTAGTTAGCCATTGATCATTGAAAAAACAGAGACCTTTGCGTTCAATGTAGGATTTGTTGAAATAGGGAGGATATTGTTTGTTTCCGGTGAAGGGAATGTTGAGGAAATCAAAAATCTTGGTGAGAAATATTCCAAAAGGAATGTTTCTTCGAGTATCAGTGAGAAAGAGTTCCCATAGGGAACAAAAAAGATACCCAAAGTCAAGAGGAATACCCTTGAAGACATAGAAAAATAAGTAAAGTTGTATTTTTCCGGGCTCAGTACGATGCCCGTCAGTTGGCAATAACAGATTTGTGACAAGGGTGTATAGAATATTAAGTTCAGGAGCGAGCAAAGTAGTTTTGGCTTCCGAGGCCTGTTTAAAATGGATGTTAAAAATGGCTCTAACTTCATCATCAATATCAAACTGAGTATCATCAGCTGACCATTTATCTAATGAAAAGAAATAGGAAAAATCAGAGGGATTTGAGATTTTACATTCAAAAATGGTGTTAATTATGTTTGATGAAATCTCAAGATCAGTGTTGTTAACACGAGAAATGAGGCTCGAAAAGTCGGATTCATCCGAAGATTGGCCGTGAACTGAAGCACCATGTCATGATAAACAGGTAAATCAAGATGCACAAGATGACCCCAATTTTGTTTTTCAAAACAGATTTGATAATTGGAAGATTATATTCATCAAATAAACTATGAGAAGCGGGACGTTGAACGATGATGGATTTAATAAAGAAGGGAAGTATACCGTTCGGATGCCTTGGCATCGATAAATTTTGATAAAGTTGGAGTGGTGGAGACTTGAGGATTGGCCGATGATTCTCCTCGTACTGGAGCCTTCCCTTTAGTTTTTTGACCCCGAATTGCTGTAGAGGAACCGCCACGAGATTTCACCATTGCAATAGAAGAAGAGAAAATTGAAAAAATTTGAAGATTGGTGAGATTTTGAGGAAATGAGATGGTGAATGGGGGAAATGAGATGTGATTTAGGTGATAAGGGCTATGGGTAGGATGATTTTCCAATCAATCTCTTATAGACATCTAGAGTGTATAAGAGGGGGTAGTGGAGAGGAAAAAAAATCGCCTAAGGGTTTTCGGGGGAGAGGATAAGTCCGAAAAGGGGAATTTGGACGGTTTTAATCAAACAGGGGTACCTTTCGGACAGCCGAACGTTTGGTGTGCTGTATGTCCGACAAAGCGTCCGAAAGCTGAAGAACGGACGGCCGAAAGAGGAGCCAGTGCGTCCAAAGTTCTCTCGGACGAAGTTGTGCGTCCAGAAGATTTCCAGAGAGTTTAAGGAAAAAAGGAATATTGTTCGGACGAATATGATCGTCCGAGAAGTAACAGATGCTTTCGGACGATCCAAAGCGTCCAAAAGGAAAGTTGTTCGGACGAAGGATTGCGTCCGAACTATGAACCTATGCCAAATTTATCTGTAAAATCCCCAAACATTTTCTGAGCGATTCAAAGCGATCTAGAGTTAAGGGTTTTGTAAAAATATCAGCCAATTGATCTGAAGTGGGCACATAATCAACACGAATTTTCTTTTGACAAACGAGGTCTCTAATGAAATGATGCTTAACATCAATGTGTTTGGTTCTAGAGTGCATAACAGGATTTTTATAAGAGACAGCACTATTGTTGTAACACAATATGGACCCAAAAGATATGACTGTCTCTTATACACATTTTGTTTTTTACTAAACCAAGACATTGGACAATTTTCCAAAAAATAACACATACCACTGGTACTTTTTCTATCAATTTTACACCCAGCAAAGTCAGCATCAGAATAGCTAATCAGATAAAATGTAGAGGACTTTGGATACCACAGACCAAAATTCGTTGTTCCTTTTAGTTATCTGAAAATTCTTTTAACTGCCATCAAATATGATTCTTTAGGACAAGATTGAAATCTAGCACATAAACAAACAGCAAACATGATATCTGGTCTACTGGCAGTTAAGTAAAGTAGACTTCCGATCATACCTCTATAGTGTCTTTCATCAACACTATTACCTTCTTCGTCTTTATCAAGTTTGGTTGAAGTACACATTGGCGTACCAACTTGTTTGCAATCTTCCATACCAAATCGTTTGAGCAGCTCCTTTGTGACAAACTACTTGATTTGTGTAATAAATGTTCCTTCCTTAGTTTGATGAACTTGTAGTCCGAGGAAAAATTGCAACTTGCCCATCATACTCATCTCAAACTCTTCTTGCATTAATTGTGAAAAATCCTTGCACAAACTTTCATTAGTTGCTCCAAAAATAATATCATCAACATAAATTTGAACAATTAACAATCCTTTTAAATCCGTTTTTGTCAAAAGTGTGGTGTCAACTATACCTCTTTTGAAACCATTTTCTATCAAAGAAGCCACTTAATCTTTCATACCATGCTCTTGGAGCTTGTTTCAAACCATATAAAGCTTTGGAAAGTTTGAAAATATAATTTGGAAGATTCTTATTTTCAAAGCCCGGAGGTTGTTCGACGAAAACTTCTTGGTCGATAAAACCATTTAAAAAAGCACTTTTGACATCCATTTGAAATAATTTTAAATTATTGAAACATGCAAATGCAAGAAACATGCGGATGGATTCTAATCTAGCCACGGGTGCAGAAGGTTTCATCAAAGTCAATACCTTCTTCTTGAGCGTAACCTTTTGCAACAAGTCTAGCTTTGTTTCTTATGATCTCACCTTTGTCATTTAATTTGTTTCTAAAAACCCATTTAGTACCAATAACGGGATGAGAAGAAGGTCTTTCAACTAAGGTCCATACATTATTTTTCTCAAATTGACTAAGTTCATCTTGCATAGCATTAACCCAAGATTCATCACTCAAAGCAACATCTATAAGTTTGGGTTCAATGTGAGAAAGTAATGCACAATTATTATTCAAAGGTTTATGAGAACGAGTAGTTACCCCATCGGATAGATCACCTATGATTAAATCTTGAGGATGATTAGAGACGAATCTCCAAGCTTTCGGAAGATCGTTTTGAGCATTCTCATTCTTTTCATCATCAATTTGATGGTTGTTGATATCAACGCTTGATGTAATCTCTTGATGATCTTTATGAATAACGAGCTTTTCGAGCTCCTTTAAAATACCTGTATCTCTTCATCTTCACATAAATTCTTTGAGATAACATCATTAGTTTCATCAAATGTAACATGCACAACTTCTTCAATTAAAAGCGTTCTTCTATTGTAAATTCGGTATGCTTTCTTGTCACTAGAATATCCTAGAAAAATTCCTTCATCCGATATTTTGTCAAATTTTCCAAGGTTCTCTTTGATTTTTAAAATAAAGCATTTGCAACCAAACACTTTGAAATAGCTCACAACGGGTTTTCTACAAAAAATGAGTTCATAAGGAGTTTTATTTAAAGAAGATCTTAATAAAACTCGATTCATGACATAACAAGCCGTGTTAACCGCTTCGGCCCAAAAGTATTGTGGTAGGTCACACTCACTAATCATAGTTCTAGCCGTTTCTTGAAGAGTCCTATTTTTTCTTTCAACAACACCATTTTGTTGAGGGACTCTAACAACCGAAAATTCATGAAAGATACCGTTGTGATCACAAAAGTCGGGAAAACCCCCAAATTTAAATTCGGCACTTTACATTGTCACTCCTTAAACGAACAATTTTTGTATCCAATAAATTTTGAATTTTGGAAAACAATTTTACAAATTTTTCAAATGCTTCATTTTTGTGAACAAGAAATAATATCCAAGTAAACCTAGAATAGTCATCTACGATAACAAATGCATATTTGCAACCACCTAGACTAGCATATTGAGTAGGTCCAAATAAGTCTAAATGCAACAATTCTAAAGGTTTATGAGTAGACACAAAATTCTTAGGTTTGAAAGAAACTTTGACTTGTTTACCAAATTGACAAGCATCACAAATTTTATTTTTCAGAAATTTCAGTTTTGGCAAGCCTCTTACCAAATCTTTCTTGGCTATTTTTTCAATCAAATCCATATTAAAATGACAAAGTCTTCTATGCCAAAGCCAAGGATCATCTATGGAAGCGGTAAGACATTTTACATTGCTATTGCTAATTTTATCAAGATGAATCACATAAACATCATTGTGCCTAGTGCCTTTGAATAAAGTACACAACATGATTTTTATCAAGGATAAGACATTCATGCTTGGTAAAGAAAACATATAAATTTTTGTCACAAAGTTGACTAACACTTAATAAATTATAGTTCAAATTATCAACAAGAAGTACATTCTTAATCAAGGTTTCACCATTTTTACCTACATCACCAATGCCGATTGATTTTGCTTTGTTGTTGTCTCCAAAAGTGACTTTTCCACTATTTTTGGATGTAAGATTTGTGAAGAGAGAGGCATCACCCGTCATGTGCCTTGAACATCCACTATCTATAAACCACTTAGCATTGTTGGCGATGTTAAGTACCTACACAATAAATCAATTGATAATCTTTTGGTACCCAACTAGAGCCATCCAGCCTGCGTTATACAAATTGATTACTATCCATGCAACTTTCATTCCAAGTTTTTCATTTCTCTTGACATAACACATATTCTTAGTATGTCCATGTTGTTGGCAATATCTACAAATAATACTTTTATTACCATATAAAGAACATAGATTTTGGTTTTACAATGCATAGGTCATCCCTTCTAAACATGACGAAATTTTTGTTGATTGCTACATTCCTATTTCTTTTCATATCAACAACATTTTCTTTCTTTCTAGCTAAGAGAGCATTCAAATCATCCATTTTTTTCTTCAAGGAGGCTTGTTCTTCCTTGACCTTTGATCTCACATGCATTCTTTTCTTCAAATCACGATTTTCTTGTGATAGCCTATTGTTTTCATTCACAAGTTTAGAGTTAGCATTCAATAAGGCATTTGACTTTTTTACTAACTCCTTATTTCTAGCATATGATTCTTTTAAGCTATCATGCAATTTTAAAATGAAGGCTTCAAGATCATCTTCATCATTTTCATCATTAGAGTCATAGATAGAATTTACCTCATCATCTCCAATAGCCATAAAGGCCATTTGTGCCGACTCCATTTCTTCTTCAACTTCTCCTTCGGAGTTGCAATCATCCCATGTGATTTGAAAGTTGTTGAATCTTGGTGAGAAATTTTCTTCCTTCCTTCTTTTTCTTGGAAGGACACTCATTTGCAAAATGCCCGAGTTGACCGCATTCAAAGCATTTATCATTTTGCTTCTTTATTTCAAGTCTTGACTTCCCTTTGAAATTATTTGTGTTTGTAGCTCCGCCTCTTCTCATTCTTCGTTTGTTGATGTAATGTTTAAGAAATCCTTTGGTGATGAGTGCAAGATCTCCTTCATCAAGATCTTCATCTTCTAGATTGATGGAGCTATTTTCATCTTCCTCTTGAGAGGTCTTTAGAGCAATGCTCCTTCTTGGCCTTGCTTCTTCATCATCCACAACCTTTGCCTTTAGCTTGAGTTCATAAGATGTAAGAGAATTGATTAGTGATTCAATAGGCATTAAATTTAAATTCTTAGCTTCCTCTATGGCAATTGTTTTGGCATCCCATTCTTTGGATAGAGCATTCAGGATTTTTCTATTTATTTCACCCAAAGAGTAGTACTCAAGGCTTCAAGATCCTTTGATAATGTCATTGAACCTGCAGTACATTTTGTCTATGTTCTCATGTGGTTCCATCTTGAAGGACTCATACTTGGCAACAAGTAGAGATTTCTTTTGCTCACGAACTTCATCGCTCCCTTCATGAATTTCCTTCAACTTATCCCATATTTCTTTAGCAGAACTGCAACCCTTCACGCGAGTTGATTCATTTGCATCCAAGGCATTATATAACACATTCATGGCTTTTGCATTCAACATCAAGTTTGCCTTGTCTTGTGGAGTGAGCTCATTCCTTGTCTTTTCTCTTCTTCTATTTGTGTGATCATCAATGATAGAAGCTTCAAATGGACCTTCATTGACAACATACCACAACTCAATGTCAATAGATTGCAGAAATATTTTCATTCTATCTCTCCGACTAATAAAATTTGCCCCATTAAACATGGGGGGCCTAGTAAAGGATTGGCCTTCAAAAAATAGAGCATTGTTGGTTGCCATAATTCTTTACTCAATAGCAGTTTAAGCAAACAATATAATGAGACCAAGCTCTGATACCAATTGTTGGCCGCAAAGCAACCTAAGAGGGGGGGTGAATTAGGTTTCTAAAAATTATGCTTTCAAAAAATATACAGCTTTTTAATTTAAATGGAGGTATAATAAATTTACTAGAACAGTAAAGTAAAGAGAGAAAAATTGAACTTTGAATACTTCCAAGCTAGCAAGCTTGAAGTATCAAATTTCTTGAATGCTTCACACACTTGGTGAGCCAATAATCTTTACAAAGTTGGGAAGTTCTTGCTCACACTAAAACTCTTTTAGTTGAGCCAAGAATCTTACTTACAACCACACTTTCACACAAGATTATCACTCCACTCAAAGTTGAATTGCACTCACAACTTCACACTAATACAACAAAGCACTATAATCAATTTGCACTCAAATTACTCTTTTCTTAGGCTTGTATTCAATGTATTAGATGATTTATTCAGGTTATTAAAGCACCTATTTATAAGAGCAATAAATAGTGGTTTCAATAACTACTTCCTAACGGCTAAGTAATAAATGCACAAAAAATAGCCGTTGGGGTTTCGGACGTCCGAGGAGGATTGAATGCGTCCGAGGAAGCGTCCGATCTTCTTTCAATTTTGTTGAGAGGCTTCGTTCGGACGTCCGTACATGCGTCCGGTCCTTCGTCCGACAGAGGTTTCGGACGGTCCTGAGCGTCCGAAGAAAAGGCAGTAGGATCCCATTCTTTCTGCCAGTTTGTTCAAACGATGCAATGCGTCCGAGAAGATTTGACTTAGTTCGGACGGTTCTGTGCGTCCGAAAGATCTGTTCCTGCAAAAGCTTGTTTTACAGAGTTAAGTGTTTATGTCATCATCAAAATAAGGTTTGGAAAACATCACAAAGAAAGCATAAGCAATACTTCATCATGCGCACAATGGTGACTAGGCAGGCTTCTAAGTTGAACTCTAACTCTATAAATGTTTAAATGATTAATGCTATGATATGTTATATCTGGTGAATATCCAAGAAATTTTCTTTTCGTATGAAGAGACTGAAATATTTGTTCATGATATCTCTTTTCTACCAATTACAAAGCCGTTAGTGGATTATTCCAGACTAGAAGAGTTTCGGGTGCGAGTAGCGTTCTACCATTATACGCTTAACCCGATAAATAAAATCTAGTTATTCTGGAGTCCTAGATTTCACACTCACACTTTGTTTTACTATGATCAATTACTTCATATTAAACCTTTGCATGATGACTAGGATTCTCCTGTTCTTGCTACATATGTTTATGCCAAAAGCACAATTGTTGATAGCCAAGGATTGTGGGAGAATTTATGTAATTTGTCGGCTCAAATTTCCTTTCCTTGGCTTATCGATGGAGATTTTAATGTCATATCCTCGGCTTTTGAATATTTGGATTATGCAGTTTAAAATGTCAAGGCAATTTCTAAGTTTATAGAAGCTATGCAGAACTGTGGTCTATCAGAGGTTCTTTTTTTAGGGAGTAATTATACCTGGTCAAGGATTAGACATGGCCATATGATTTAATCATCTAGGAAATGACTGGATCATATTCTAACAAACATCGACTAGTTTAATAATTTTCTATCTTCTTCGGTACAACATCTCAATAGGGCCTCTTCCGATCACTTTCCATTGCTTCTCTAAATTTAACTGGATCGCCAATCTATTCCAAAGCCTTTTCGCTTTAAGCATATGTGGATCGATCATCAAGATTTTTTTGCTACGGTTGAAAGGAGTTGGAAGGAACCACTAACAGGCTATGGAGTGGCAACATTTGGATGGAAACTAAAGAGATTAACATAGCTTTGAGACAGTGGAACGAGGATTCTTTTGGAGACATTTTTCGTTCCATACATCTGGCGGAGAACAAGGTTCATGACTTGTAGATGCTGTTTGAGTCTCTCAAACTTTAGAGGATCATGAACATCTTCAAGTTGTTTAGGCAGATTTGCTTTCCAAGCTTTGGCTTGGAGAAATCTTGTGGTAGTAGAAAGCCAGATGCAATTGACTAGCGGAAAGGGACCTTAATTCAAGATTAAGTTCTTCCATGCTTCAGTAACTTCTAATCGTAATCACTTGGCTATCTATAGATTTAAGGACTCCTCCGAAGATTGGCTTCATGATATTAATAATATTCAGGCAGAGGGGGAAACTTTTGTCAAGGATTTGCTTATTGATGAGGTTGTTGATGATGTCTGTCTGAGTCACCTTATTGATCTTATTCTTGAATAGGTTGGGGCCGATCAACATGATGTTTTCGTTCATCCTCCCACCTTAGACGAAATCAAAGATTTTTGGCAACTGGACAAAGAGAGTGCTCTGGGACCGAATAGATTTACTAGAGTCTTTTTTACATCTTGTTGGGACAATATCTCATGATACTTTACAAGTTGTCACGAAGTTTTTTGCAGGAGTCCCTATTCCTCGAGGTATTGAGAGTGCCATGCTTGTTCGTGTTCCAAAGAAAGAAAATCCTTCTTTTGCATACTTTCACTCGATCTCCTCATGTAATTTTATCAGTAAGATTTTTTTGAAGATCTTGTGATGTAAAAATCTGCAAATAGATTGATGGCGGTTCTTCCTTCTTTGACCTCTATGGAGCAATCTGGATTTGTTAAGGTCGTACAATGGTGAATAACATTTTGTTAGCACATGAATTATTCCATTCTCTGGACAAAAAAATTAGGGGACACAACTTGGCCACCAAGCTTGATATGATGAAAGCATTTGATAAAGTTTCTTGCCGCTTTTCTTGAACATGTAATGAGAGAGATGAGTTTTCCAAATCGTTTCTATTTACTGGTCATGAATTATCTTCGCGCTAGCTGGTTTTCTTTAATGATTAATGGTGAGGTCTCTGGTTTTTTCAAATCCTCCAGCAGTGTCAAGAAAAGACCCTCGCTTTCTTATTCATTCTAAATTATGAGGCTCTCTCAACTGGATTAAGGAATTTGGTTTTTTCTAGCTCCATTCTTCCTTATTCTTTGCCTCAAGGTTGTTTGCCGATTTCACACCTTGCCTATGTTGACGACTTCATTATATTTATGCGAGGGGATAAAAATATCCTTGCATAGACTCCTTGATTTCTGGACATTTATCAACGTGGTTTGGGACAGAAGATTAATTTTACTGTGTATTCCTTAATTTTTCCAGAAAATATAGCAGGGCAATGATGTCAATTATTGAGAATTAGATGGAATACATCATACAGCTTTGCCTATGACATACTTAGGCTATCCACTTTTTCTTGGGAGAAAATTCTTAGGCTATATTTGAACCTTTACTTGCCAAGGTGCGTCAGAAAATGGATGGTTGGTAGCATAAACTTCTATTACCAATAGGCCAACTAATTTTAATCAAACATGCCTCTCTGTTGGCCCCAAAGCAACCTAAGAGGGGGTGAATTAGATTTTTTAAAATAAATTACTTTGCAAAATATGCACTTGTAAAATCTTGTGTACCAACAAGTAGTTTGATAGAGATAAAATCACTTAAGCTTATGAAGTATAAAAAGGGTAAAGAAAGAGATTAGACAAACAACACTTCCAAGCTACCAAGCTTGAAATGAATTAATCCACTGGAATGCTCCTCAAATTTGGTGAGCCAATAATCTTAAATGTACACAAAGTAGGACAATCTTTGCTCACACTAATTCTCTTTAGTTGAGCCAAAGATTTTACTCTCAACCTCACTTTTGTACAAGATTATCACTCCACTCAATATTTTTGAATAGAACTTCTAAAGTGCACTCTGATACAATATTGATCAATAGCTAATTTGCACTCAAATTGTTTTTCTTCTTGCTTCAATGTGTAAGATTTTTTTACATTCTGATCAGAGTTGGTATTTATAGCTGCAATAAATTGGGCTGTAACCACCTCCCAATGGGTCAATAATAAATGCTCAAAAAACTAGCCGTTATAGGTTTCAGATGTCCGATGTTATTGTTGTGCGTCTGACCAATCGTTTGATCTTAAATACAAGCGAGTAATGGATGCCGCTCGGACGGCCAAGCTTGCGTCTGTTCCATCGTCCAGACTAGGTGTGTTTGAAAGGTTCACACATCGGATGGTGTATTCGGGTTATTGTGTCCGAAAGATTTAATGCCTATTAGGGAATTGTTTCTTTCAGATAGTCAATTTCATCGAATGTAAGCTTCTTTCGAATGGTTGGATCCGTCCGTTGCAAGTGCTTAAAATTCATGATTCTACCTTATTTTTTCGGATGGAGAAGAAAGTCCGAGGAACATTCCTTCAGACCTGTCTGTGCGTCCGTTGTAGATGCTCAAAAACCTTGCTCTCTGTCTGATCGTTCGGACAGTGAATTGCGTCCGTGGCAATCTTGATCGGACGAGCTTGTGCGTCCAAGAGATGTAGTGCTGTTCGAACGGTGTACTACGTCTGAAAGCTCTGATTCCAACAAATATAATAGTAGACCTGTAAAGCTTAGGTTAAGAGGTAAAATGCATTTGTCATCATCAAAATAAGGTTTGTGGATCGTCAATCTCCCCCTTTTTGATGATGACAAACTATGAATCAAAAACACAATCAATATCCTTTATTAAATAGATGCTCCTACTCCTTCTTTTGGCATCATCACAAATGAATTAAACTTCCCCTTAAGGGGTGTTCCCCTTTACGTAAGCAATGGAGTAAAACAAGAGGAATTTTACCATAAGCAAACCAAACTAAATAAATACAATAAACAATTCCAATCTAAGTAGAGTCAATCTAAGCTAAACAAATTAAGATAGGCAATCTAAGTAGAGTCACGTGACATTTTGGATCTTTTCTCAAGTTTGCGTTTCTTGGTCGGTGCATCATCTTTGGTAGCTTCGCTTTTGTGACCACTTAAGTCTTCAGGATCACAGCGTTGCATGATATAGTTGAAAGTGTCATCAACTTCTTCATCATCATCAGCACCAAGAGCAGTAGATTTGTCAGGATAGGTGGTGCCAGTAGGGTCCTCACGATCGTCTTCCCCAGGAATGGAATGATCATCATCATTGGTGCCACTGTCATCGCTTTCAAAGGAAGACTCAAGAGTGTATTGGGACTGGATATTAGCAAACTAGACTTGAGCTGAAGCAGACATTCCAAAGCTAAAAAATACGTGCCTCTTGAAGAATTATTTTTCGAGTTTCAAGCCTTTTCAATTTTTGATTGGTACGATGCTGAAAGGAACTCATTTGGTCACTCAAAGAAGTAAGAAGGCTACAGATATGAGAGATGGAAGATTTTGAAGAAGAAGTATGGGGATCATGGGATGGTAGAGGTGTTTGGTCATTTGATTCAAAGGTACGTATCATGATAGACTGGCAAATCTAAGTGAATCAAATGACCCCAATTTTGTTTTTCATAGCAAGATTTCACAATAGGAAAGTTAAATTCATCAAAAAGACCTTGAGAAATAGGTCTTTGAACAATAATGGACTTGTTAAGAAGAGAGGTGTACCGGTCAAATGCCTTGGCATCAATGAATTTGGGTAGAGAAGGATCGGTAGCGATTTGAGGATTTGTGGATGATTGTCCCTGCACAGGAGTATTGCCCTTTGATTTTCGTCCTCGTGTAGCCGTAGAAAATCCACCTCGTGATCATACCATTGCAAATTTGTAAGAAAAAGAAGAAGAGGGAAAAGGGTGTTTGAGTAGATTTGTGGGAAATTGCAAGGAATGAGATGTGAAACTGGTGAAATAGGATTCAATTGGGATAAGTGAGAAGATGGGAAAGAGAAGCTCTTAAGCTATTTTAGAGATAAAAGATGAGAGTAAGAGAATTTTGTAGAAACTCTTGGGTGCCATAGAAAGGGTTCGGTGCGGGGTGGTTTCCGAAATGAGAAAGATGAAGAGATTTAAACAAGTAAAACAATCATTCGGATGTCCGAACGATTCATATCCGTCCGATCGTGCATCCGATCGAAGATGAACAGACAGCCGAAACCCTATGCTGTGTGTCCGAAGCAATGTCAGACAGTGATACGCGTTAGAAATTCCAGAGAGTTAAAGGAATGAGAGGGATAGTTTGGATGATTATAAGCGTCCGAGAAAAAAGAGAGGATTTTGAACATTTAGGTACGTCCGATAGAGCAGATAGTTTCAACAATTGTATCTGTCCGAACGCCAAAATTCAGACAGATTTGAAATTAATGATGCCCAAACGAGTTTTGAGAAATTCAAAATGATCTAAAGCCAATGGTTTAGTAAAAATATCAACAAGCTAATCTTTTGTACACACAAATTTCCTTTTTGCACACAAGATCTCTAATAAAGTGGTGTTTGACATCAATCTGTTTGGTTCTAGAATGCATGACAAGATTTTTTGTGAGATTAATTGCACTAGTGTTATCACATCTTATAGGCACACAATCAAAGATGACACCAAAGTCTTTTAATGTATGTTTCATCCACAGAAGTTGAGCACAATAGTTTCCGACAGCAATATATTCAACTTCTGCCGTAGAAAGTGAAATAGAATTTTTCTTCTTACTAAACCAGGACACTAGACAATTACCCAAGAAGTGACACATACCACTAGTACTTTTTCTATCAATTCTAAAACCAGCAAAGTCAGCATCAGAATGACTAATTAAATCAAAAGTGGAGGATTTCGGATACCAAAGACCAAAAGTGCATTGTACCCTTTAAGTATCTGAAAATTCATTTTACTGCAATTAAGTGTGATTCTTTAGGACAAGATTGAAATCTAGCACACAGACAAACAACAAACATAATATCCGGTCTGCTAGCTGTTAAGTAAAGTAGGCTTCCGATCATACCTTTATAGTGTTTTTCATCAACACTGTTACCTCCTTCATCTTTGTCAAGTTTGGTTGAGGTGCATTTCGTGTCCCAACCTGTTTGCAATCTTCCATTCCGAATCGCTTAAGTAGCTCCTTTGTGTACTTGATTTGTGTAATGAACATTTATTCCTTTGTTTGGTGAACTTGGAGTTCAAGGAAGAATTGTAATTCTCCCATCATACTCATTTCAAATTCTTTTTGCATCAAGTACGAGAATTCCTTGCACAAGCTTTCATTAGTTTCTCCAAAAATAATATCATCAACATAAATTTGAACAATTAACAAACCATTAGAATTAGTTTTGGTAAAGAGAGTGGTGTCAACATCACCTCACTTTTAAATCCATTTTCAATCAAAAAATCACTTAGCCTTTCATACCAAGCTCTGGGGGTTGTTTCAAACCATACAAAGCTTTAGAAAGTTTGAAAATATGATTTGGAAAATTTTTGTTTTCAAAATCAGGGGGTTGTTCAACAAAAACTTCTTGCTCAATAAAGCCATTTAAAAATGCATTTTTGACGTCCATTTGGAATAATTTGAAATTGTTAAAGCATGCATATGCAAGAAACATGCAAATGGATTCTAAACGAGCAACGGGTGCAAAGGTTTCGTCAAAAATCAATGCCTTCTTCTTGAGCATAACCCTTTGCAACAAGTGTAGCTTTGTTACTAATAATTTCACATTTATCATTTAATTTATTTATAAAAACTAATTTTGTTCCGATTACGGGATGAATTGATAGTCTTTCAACTAAAGTCCATACATTATTTTTCTCAAATTGGCTAAGTTCATCTTGCATAGCAAAGACCCAAGGTTCGTCATTTAATGCATCATCCATCTAAACGTTTAGGTTCAATATGAGAAAGCAATGCGCAGTTACTATTCAAAGGTTTATGAGATCGAGTTTTTACCCCATCGAATGGATCACCTATGATCAAATCTTGAGGGTGACTAGAGACAAATCTCCATGCTCTTGGAAGATCTTTGGGAGTGTTTTCATTCTATTCTCCTTCTTCATCCAAGTGATGGGTGTTGTTCTCATTGTTTGACGTGATCTCTTGATGTTCTTCATGAATAGTAAGCTTTTTAAGCTCCTTTTGAATATCTACATCTTCATCTTCACATACATTCTTTGAAATATCAACATTAGTTTCATCGAATGTAACATGCATAACTTCTTCAATCAAAAGTGTTCTTCTATTGTATACTCGGTATGCTTTCTTGTCACTAGAATATCCTAGAAAGATTCCTTCATCCAATTTTTTGTCAAATTTTCCAAGGTTTTCTTTGATTTTTAAAATAAAACATTTACAGCCAAATACTTTGAAATAGCTCACAACGGAGTTTTTTACAAAACAAGAGTTCGTAAGGTGTTTTATTTAAAATAGGCCTCAACAGAACTCGATTCATAACATAACAAGCCGTGTTAACGGCTTCGACTCAAAAATATTTTGGTAAATCACATTCACTAATCATAGTTCTAGCCGTCTCTTGAAGTGCTCTATTTTTTCTTTCAACAACACCATTTTTTTGAGGCAATCTAACAACAGAAAATTCGTATGAAATACTTTGTGATCACAAAATTCGGGAAAACATTCAAATTTAAATTCGGATCCATTATCACTTCTCAAACAAATGATTTTGAAATTCAACAAATTTTGAATTTTGGAAAATAATTTTACAAAATTTTCAAAAGTTTCATTTTTGTGAACAAGAAATAGTACCCAAGTATACCTAGAATAGTCATCAACAATCACAAACGCATATTTACTACCACCAAGACTAGCATGTTGAGTTGGACCAAACAAATCCAAATGTAATAATTCCAAGGGTTTAGAAGTAGACACAAAATGTCTAATTCTTTGGTTTAAAAAATACTTTAACTTGTTTACCAAATTGGCATGCATCACAAATTTTTTTTTTCAAAAACTTTAATTTTGGCAAGCCTCTTACCAATTCCTTCTTGGCAATTTTTTCAATTAAATCCATGTTGAAATGACAACCTTCTACGCGAAAGCCAAAAATCATCTATAGAATCGGCTAGACATTTTACATTGCTACTACCAATGTTGTCAAGATAAATCATATAAACATCATTATGCCTAATACCTTTAAATAAAACAACACAATTTTTATCAAGAATTAGACATTCATGTTTGGTAAATACATATAAATTTTTATCACATAGTTGACTCACACTTAATAGATTGTAATTCAAATTATCAACAAGAAGCACATTTTTAATCAAGGTCTCACCATTTTTACCTACATCACCAAGGCCAATTGATTTTGCTTTCATGTTATCCCCAAAAGTCACCTTTCCACCACTTTTGGATATGAGTTTGGTGAAGAGAGATGCATGCACCCGTCATATGTCTTGAGCCCCCGCTATCTATGAACTATTTGGTATCCTTGGTGATATTCATTTCCTACAGAAGAAATTAAGTGATAACTTTTGGTACCCATATTTTCTTGGGTCCATCAGAGTTAGTAAAATGACTACAAATCCATACGGTATTCATACCAAAATTTTCATTTCTCTTGACATAGAAGTTATTTTTTACATGTCCATATTATTGACAATAATTGCAAATAACATTTTTATTTCCATATAAAGAAGATTTTGATTTTACAAAGCACAAATCATTCTTTCTAAAGGTGACAAAGTTCTTGTTGATCAATACATTTCTATTCTTTTTCAAATCAACAATATTTTCCCTTTTTTTATGTAAGATAATATTCAAGTCATCCAATATTTTCTTCAAGGAGGCTTGTTCTTCCTTGATCCTTGTTTTCACATGCATTCTTTTCTTCAAATCACTGTTTTCTTGTGATAACCTATTATTTTCATTCACAAGTTTAGAGTTTTAGCATTCAATAAAGCATTTGATTTCTTTACTAATTCCTTATTTCTAGCATATGATTCCTTTAAGCTATAATGCAATTTTAAAATGAAAGCTTCAAGATCATTGTCATCATTTTCATCATTAGAATCATAATTAGAAGTTACCTCCTTCAGAGTTGCAACTTCTCCTTCAGAGTTGCAACCATCCCTTGTGATTTGAAAATTATTGAAGTAGGGCTTTCTTCCTTCCTTTTTCTTCTTGGAAGGACACTCATTTGCAAAGTGTTCGGATTGACCGCATTCAAAGTACTTTTCATTTTGCCTTTTCATTTCTAGCTTGGTCTTCCCTATGAAATTATTTGAGTTGATAGCTCCACTTCTTCTCATTCTTCGTTTATTTATGTAGTGTTTGAGAAATCCTTTGGTAATGAGTGCAAGATCTCCTTCATCAAGATCTTCATCTTCTAAGTTGATGGAGCCATTTTCATCTAAGAGACTTGAGAAGTCTTTAGTGCAATGCTCCTTTTTAAATTTAAATTACTTCTTCATCATCCACCACTTTAGCCTTTATCTTCAATTCATAGGACGTAAGAGAGTTAATTAAAGATTCAATCGGCATAGAATTTAAATTTTTTGCTTCCTCTATAGCGATAGTTTTGGCCTCCCACTCTTTGGATAGAGCATTCAAAATTTTTCTATTCTCACTCAAAGAGTATTCCTTTCCCAAGGCTTCAAGATCCTTGATTATATCATTGAATCTACAATACATAGATTTATCAATGTTTTCATGTGGCTCCATCTTAAAGGACTCATACTTGGCAACAAGTAAGGATTTCTTTTGTTCTCGAACATCATCGCTCCCTTCATGAATTTCCTTCAATTTGTCCCAAATTTCTTTAGCGGAAACGCGTCCTTTGACTCGAGTTGATTCGTTGGCATCCAAGGCATTGTATAGCACATTCATAGCTTTCGCATTTAAGGTCAAGTTTGTCTTGTCTTGTGGATCTCTTGTCTTTTCTCTTCTTCTATTTGTATGATCCATCAATGATAGTAGCTTCAAAAGGACCTTCATTTACAACATACCACAAGTCAATATCAATGGATTGTAAAAATATTTTCATTCCATCTTTCCAACTAATAAATTTTACCCAATTAAACATAGGGGGTCTTGTGATAGATTGACCCTCAAAAAATAAAGCATTAATAGTTTCCATAGGGATCTTTGCTCAAATGCAATATAAGCACAATAAAGAGACCAACGCTCTAATACCAATTGTTGGCCCCAAAGCAACCTAAGAGGGGGGTAAATTAGGTTTCTTAAAATAAATTACTTTGCAAAATATGCACTTGTAAAATCTTTTGTACTAACAAGTAGTTTGATAGAGATAAAATCACTTAAGCTTATGAAGTGTAAAAAGGGTAAAGAAAGAGATTAGACAAACAACACTTCCAAGCTACCAAGGTTGAAATGTTAATCCACTGCAATGCTCCTCAAATTTGGTGAGCCAATAATCTCAAATGTACACAAAGTAGGACAATCTTTCATTGCTCACACTAATTCTCTTTAGTTGAGCCAAGGATTTTACTCTCAACCTCACTTTTGTACAAGATTATCACTCCGCTCAATATTTTTGAATAGCACTTCTAAAGTACACACTAATACAATATTGCTCAATAGTAATTTGCACTCAAATTACTTTTCTTCTTGCTTGCATTCAATCTGTAAGATGTTTTTACATTCTGATCAGACTTGGTATTTATAGGTGCAATCATTTAGGTTGTAACCACCTCCCAACGGCTCAATAATAAATGCTCAAAAAACTAGCCGTTATAGGTTTCGAACGTCCGATGTTATTGTTGTGCGTCCGACCAATCATCCGATCTTAAATACAAGCAAGTAGTGGATGCCGTTCGGACGGCCAAGCTTGCATTCGTTCCATCGTCCGAACCAGGTGCGTTTGAAAGGTTCACACATCAGATGGTGTATTGTGTCCAAAAGGTTTAATGCCTATCAGAGAATTGTTTCTTTCGGACAGTCAGGTTCGTCCGATGTAAGCTTCTTTCGAACCGCCCATTGTAACTGCTTAAAATTCTTGATTCTGCCTTACTTTTTCAGATGGAGAGGCACGTCCGAGGAACATTCCTTCGGACGCGCCTGTGCATCCGTTGTAGATGCTCAAAAAACTTGCTCTCTGTCCGACCGTTCGGACAGTGAATTGCGTCCGTGGCCATCTTGATCGGACAAGCTTGTGCGTCCAAGAGATGTAGTGCTGTTTGGACAGTGTACTACGACTGAAAGCTCTGATTCCAGCAAATATAATAGCAGACCATCACAGCTTAGGTTAAGAGGTAAAATGCATTTGTCATCATCAAAATAAGGTTTGTGGATCATCACTCTCGTATTCCTATACATATCTTATCTGTCCTAGACCGTCCTAAAGGAGTTATTCAGCTTCTGGAGAAATATGTTGCTTCCTTTTTCTGGGAGGAATCAAAGTGGGGAGGTCGTCGCCATTGGAAGAAATGGAGTAATCTTTGCTATCCTTATAATGAAAACAGGTTAGCAGTTCTGCTCTTGTTCGACTATTGTCGATTCCTTTAATTTGAAGATGTGGTGGGATTTCTAATTCATCCTCATTATGGGCGGCTTTCATGAGAAAACAATATTAGAATTCCAAAGTTTCACATCCTTCTCAGGTTTGGCAAAGAATGAACAAAAATACAACAAGAGGCCAACTTATACTTCTAGACTCTAATTCATTTAGGGGAGGCTAAATTTTGGACTGATAATTGGCTTGGTAATGGGGTACTAGCTGATTTGGTTAATTATGTTGCACTCCCTAATATTCAAATTAAATCTCTTTACTCGAATGACCGTGACTCGAAATTTGCTAACTTGCATCAACCAATCCCTAATGAGGTAATGCAAAGAATATTGCTTGGTCCTATTTACTTATTTGCTGACAATGACACTAAAATGTGGAATTTAAACTCTAATGGACTGTTTTCCACGTCTTCAGCCTATGAATTTCTTCAAGCTCATCGGAATAAACTCAATTCGAGAGCCCTATATTTGGAGTGCGAGGATATCCCTCGAGCTCTCGGTTTTTCTCTATAGATTATTGAATCGATTGCTCCCATTTGATGATATCTTGTTGGATATGGTTTTCTACATGCCTTCAAAGTGTTGCTTTTGCAATACAGTAGAGACTTCGGAACATGTTTTCATTGGCGGTTGGTTCTCTAATAAGATATGGTCAGATTTTGAATCCATGATGAGCATTCCTAAGTTTGCGGTTTCTTGTTTGCTTCACAAGCTTCAAGTTTGGTGAATATATTGCTCTTCTTTTGTGAATGGTCATTTGATGCTTTTGCTCCCGATTTTAATTTGTTGGCACATCTAATTAGCTCGGAATACTTTCCTATATGAAAAGTGTCGACCCTCCTCATCCATTGCTATTGCTTATATTATTCAAATGGCTGGACAAATAAGCTTTGTTCATCATTTTCATGCAACGGGTAAGGTTATTTCTGCTCTTCCATGTAAGATTTCCCGCTTTACTAATCTGGTCTCCAATGTTGGTTCAATGGATTGCTCCACAAGGAGGTTCATTTAAACTTAATCTGGATGGCTCAACCCTTAGCTCAGGCCTGGCAGGTGGTGGATGGGAGCTTCGGGACTCTTTTGGCTCTCTTGTCCTGACTTCGGCCAACTCCTATGGTCTGGCTACAAACATGATCGCGAAAGCTCGGGCTCTTTTGGATGGTATTCGTCATTGCTATAACTTGAGTTTTCGTGATATTTGTGTCGAATCAGATTCGAAAATTCTTTATAAGGCTGTTAATGGTTTCCTCCATATCCCTTGGATGATTGATGGTTTTGTTAGAGAAATTCGCTTGTTTATGTGTCAGGGGAATTTTTCGTTGATACATATTTTTCAAGAAGCTAATTCGGTTGCTGGTCATCTAACTAACATCAACTCTTCTGCACAGTCCTCTCAGATATTTTCTTCCTTGCGTTTTCCTTCTGCATTGTGCGGCTTGCTTGCTACTTTCTGATAGCCGTGGCATTGCGTTCCTTCCTTTAGATGGAGAACTTTAGCTTAATTGTTTTTTATTTTTCCTTTACTTTTTTGAAGCTACTCTTGTACTATCACTTTAAGAGATTTTGGTCTAATCCCCCTCCTTATATTGTTGCTTTAACTTTCAACAAATAAAATTTGAAAGTGGTACCCCTCCCCTCCTCCCCCACCATAGTACCAGTAATTAGCTAATAAAAAAACAATTTGTATTAATTTTGGGTAAAAAATAAAAGTAAATAAATGTAATAGGTTAGATAACATTTTATTTTGATACGAGAGATACTTGTAGTGGCTACTTTTTCAAACCAATAGCATACTGCTATTTCGAGCTGCAAACTTTGTTATTTTCAGATCAAACTTATATGAGCATAATGCAAATTGTAATTCATAAAAGAAAAGTTGTATTTGCATAAGAATTCCTGCGTTTGGATAGAAAAAATTTGGCAAATATTTGAAATTCATCAATTTATTTGAGTAATTTTTTAGGATTAAAACGAATAATACAATTTTTTAAATTAATTAAAATTCAAATTAATAAAAATTCAAATAACTTTTAATTTAGGTGAATTTATAAATTCATTCTATTTTAACTTTACGAATCTTTCTAATTAATTGATGAATTTCAAAATTTTCCTTAAATCCATCAATCCTAGCATAACCCAAATTCTTTAAGTTTTTTTTTTTTTTTTTAAATTCATCGATCCAAATGCAGTAAAATTCTTTAGCCATGCATATTTTGAAAAGCAAAAACTTTTTTACATTAAAATGCAGTTAACTTCAAATTTAGGATTCGCCTATCAGTTGCACATTAAATTATTATCAATTAATTGTTCTGAACGAATTTAGGATATTTAAAAGTTGCTTAAAAATCAATCTGCAACTTACAAAATTTGTTTAAATATCAAATGACAACTTACAAGATCATATGTAGCATTTCACCTCTTTCATCAAGAAATACTAGGCGGACGGCTGGATCTTCAGCAAAGTGGTTGCTCTTAGTTGAAGATCCCACTCTCTTGTCACCTATGATAATACGTCCCCTTGACATCGGCCTATTTTTTTAGGAGACAGTTAAACGCCACCTATGATAACACCCCCCTTGCCATCTGCCTATTTTTTTATTTTTTTTTTAAGAGAGTTAAACATTCTAAATTAAAAGGTAACCTGCAGGACAATTATTTAGCTTGGGGGCGAAGCAAGAACCTCACAAGGGATTTAACTTATTCGTTTCTTATTTGTTAATTCAGTCATTTTTTAATTTTTATCTGTCTCTAACATATCGAATATTCAAAAAATGAATATTTGATTAGAGAAGGTCGAATAGTCGCAAGTATCCTTTCTTAACCTGCCATCATTTATTTTTTAAAAAATAAATAAATAAATAAAAATTAAAGATTAAACTAACCTTCCTTTGAATATCAAATTTAAACAAGTTGACTAACTTTTCCATTAGCCCATTACAGGCAACATTTGGATATGAAATATGATCCAACATGTGTAAATAGAAATGTACAATTTTTATACTCTCATGAAACATACAAACAAAAACTTCTACTGCAATGCCTTCATATGCCCTGTTCATTTCACATAGGATTGCACCAGCCACTCAGAAAAGGAACATCTGTAAAGTACAAGTTGAACAATGACTTCAGGTCTCAAATGCTCTTTAAAAGCTATAAGTCGTATTTTTTATTATTAAAAAAAAATTAAAAAAGAATTTTAAAAAACCAGGTGCATAGTTTCTTTTGAAAATAACTTTTAACTTTTCGAAACATGAAAACAAAACATATTTTCAATTTTTATTAACAAATTCTTTTTAAAAAAATAATTTTCAATTTCAAAAGCAATAATCAGCTGTTTGAAACAAGCCCAATATGTCGGAAAACTGATTAGTTAGACATGCAGTTGAATAAGAAGATTTCTCTTAACTAAAAGAAATAAATCGAGCAAAAAAACATACTTAAAACAACAATAACATCAGCATAATTATCAGCTCTCCAAGTTTTACTACTTTCAATTACCATTGTAGCTGTTAATCAGTAATGAGGCAATAATTTAAAGGCAAAAAATGACACAAAATCATACTGGTACAACATAGAACTGCTTCTATATCTAACGACATCCCATAATCAATGGGCGAAAAATCAATTAGGAATTATGGCTGCAAAATAGGAAGATCAAGAAAATATTTCCTAGGTGGGACAGAGTTTTCCCCTATTGTGGCTAATATCTCGTGTCTGCAAAACTGAATCCATGGTTGCTTTGTCAATCATGTCTGTCTAAAAACTTCTCTATCAGGACTGAAAATGTAGCGAAGCCAGCACAACCAACACAGGCTGCTTTTGGACCACCTAAACCCATAAGGGGGGAAAAAGAAAAAAGGAATGGATCATACAATAAAAAACAAAGAAAAAGGAAAAAACAAAGAACACCAAACTACTAGTATCAAAATTCAATAGTGTGTTGAATCCATTTTTTATTTATTTTCACATAGCAAGAAATAAAGCATTATGAATACAAGACCTAAAGAATGACAACAAAGATATAAGCTGGACTGTCTTGCGCAGTCATCAGCTTTTGTACAGCACAAGCAAGACAGGAATATATAGGCTACACTAATCCAAGCCACAAATACTTTTAATTCCCATCGCCTAAGACACTTGTATCAAGAAGAACAGAACATCACGAATAAACAAACATGGATGCTTTCCATAACACATGTATGCATGACTCATAAGCAAATATATATTATTGTGACCACAAAACATTAAAACCATAAAGAAAGACGTAGACTGCAGGAATTACTTCCTAATGAACAATTCAAATATGAGCAATCATTATTCAAGAATTAGAATCTTCAAAACTTGAAAGCAGATTTGCACGAAACAAAACTAGAATCCAATTTAGTACTGTTTTATTCTCCTACAAACTATAGGTTTAATGGATATAAAAAATATGTATATCCGGTAATGTCAAAGTATGTGGTGGCCCAACTTCATTTTGAGACGGATACTCAAATTCAGGTACCGAGAGAACATTGTTTAATTACAAAGCAAATATACAGAGCATGAAAAGATGCAGCAAAATTTGAAAGTTCTAATACTGCTAATTGAAGTAGGAAAAATTAAATAAATGCCAAAATTGCTCACCAGTCAATGTTAAATCACCTAATCATGGCTGTCTCTTATACACATCTGTGATTCTATAATCAATTTTAGACTAGAAGATCATGTTTGATGGCCATACTTTTTAAGTATCTTATCCAGAGATAATCAGATTATGTCACATACACTCTTCAAAGGAACCAAGTCAGTACAGAAAAATGTTAGTTTACAAGATCAAAAGATCACAGTACTTCATGGTTCCATGAAATATTACTAAACATAAATCAGCTAATAATAATCCAGAAATAAAAACCAGCAATGAGATAAAACTTGCCATTTAACCAAAAATACTTTATACAAGGAAGAGTAAAACATCTGTAAAGATCCCTACTGTCCTCTGAAACACTTATTTGAGTCCTTGAAGTTCAAATTGAAGTGTCCCACTGTAGAAGTATGAAACTGCAATTTTTGAACTTCAAAACAATTACCTTAAAAATTGAGTTACATTCACTGGAACTGTCAATTTTGGCAGTTATGTCTCCCAGATATGCAAATATTGGCTTATAAACTGATCAACAACTTTATACATGGTTAATAAGAATAATTTATTTTCATTTTCATCAAAGAATGAGGTATGTTAAATGGTAAACTAATTTGATACATTCATAAAATGTTTCGGAATGTAAATTGTCTCTTTAGACATTAAGAAGCAAAAATGAGATAGTTAAAGAACTTAAAGGAAAGGAGCAAAATTGGATAGTTCAAGAACTTTAAGGACCATAGAACAATTTGCCCTACCAAGTTTATGTCTATGAAAACAAGTCCATATGTAAAGAAGTGGGTATTGGATATTACCTCGGGCAGATATTGCACCTCCAGTTACACAGCCTGCAACCACTGTATTAGTAGTGTCATGCTTTGCACGTGCCTTCAAAGAAGTACAAAGCTACCTCAAATTAGTCTCAAATGAAGAATTTGACAACCACAATGAATTTCCAAGAAGTTGTAAGAAGAAGAAAAGAAATTGAAAAGCAAATCCTAATTAACTTGAAATGAGATTTGTAACAGTTAGAAGCACTGCAAATTACAAGTGTTCAGCTGTTAGCTTTTGATAACTGAAGTCCACTACTTTTATTACAGTAAACAAGCTCCAATTCAGGTAACTGCCCAAATTAGAAAATGCACGTATTTTTTTTTTTTACCTTTAAATGTCATATATTGTGCCTTTTTCCTCCTCCCCATTTCTATTAGAGCCCCTTTCCACCACTACATGGAATTTCACCATCTCTCAACCCCAGGGAAAGAAAAAAAAAAAAAAAAAAAGCACTAAAGAAATTTTACATCTCACTATTATATCTTAATTGGTTGACTCTTGACTAAAAGTTGGAGATGCTTTGACTCGTTCGTGGTTATTACTGTTGAAAAGCTGAAACTTGTTTTTAATATGTGAAAATCATGAGCTTCAACATGCAATTCGAAATGCAATTTTCAACCAATAACTCCTTCGACCCCAGGGGTAAAAAAGGGAAACAAATTCCATAATAATTCATCCATTTCTTGGTTCTTTCTATTCAATTGCAATCAGTGAAATTCAGTGAATATTTAAAGTTGATCGACTTATTAGCTGTTGATACCAATTGAAATGTGAAATTTGTTCGATTCATGAATAATGACCCTGTTTTCAGTCACAAATTGCTGACCTACTTATGAGTACTAGCATTTTTTTTTACGTCTCTATGGCCTGCATCATGCTAACATAAAATGTTTTACGGTCATGAAATCTTGATATGTGGCAAAACATTTTCTAGGCAATTGCACATATATTACTACATGATTGCAAGTGTGATAGAAAATGGTTAATAATGTTCTAAGGCCCCCCCTCGCGCTGCGGGAACTGTGGGGGTAATTACACTTTGCCCTAAAACTAATGGCGTTTGTACTTTTAGACATCTTGAAGATCGTGAAAATTTGCCATTTCTAATTTTATGCCCTTAGTTGGCCTATCACACAATAACACTTAGGCTCCTTTACCCTTTTATATTTCTCATGAATTGATTTTAAAAGATATAGGTCAATTAATAGAGTATAAAAAGATTTATTGCACTCTACCTTTTCAACAGCACATTCGGCAGCTGAGAAAATCAAGCCCATAGCAGCAAATGCCTTGCAAGAACTCCAGCTCCTCCTACCCATCTGCTTTGCTTGGTATATAAACATCTGGCGACCAGTCATTTCTTCTTGCATTAGAGGATTGTCAAGTGCCCCAAGAAAGAGACCCATGAACAACCCAAGGCCCCCTCCTACAAAAACATCCCAACAAAAGGAATAGAGAAACAGAGTTATTCCTTTAATAGAGTTGCATAAGCAAGACTTGTAATGAAGGAAGAAAATTCTAACAATTAAAGCCCTGACACTATCTTATCAACTAACATAAAATGCCCAAGAAAGGCTCAGCAGAGTTTATCACCCAAATTATATAGGGGAACTGGGCAGCTATGTAACTATTATACTATGTTCCGAATAACAACACTAACACCAAACTCAAGCTTCTTAAGGGATAATGGTTAAGAACTCATCTTTACTTTTCCCAACCACAACCCCCAAACCCAATTTGAAGTGGAGAAAAAGAAAACGAGATGCAAACCGAATAAGGATAAGTATAAATAATATATCAATGAATAGTACCCATGACTCCGCTAACAACGCTACGCACAGCGCAATTGTTCCAAATGTCTTGGCCTTTTATTTCCTCAATTGTAGGCAACCGAATGGGCTCAATCTTAGACGGCTTCTGCTGGTCCAGTGAGCTCGAGGTAGAGCTTGAGGAATCCTTATCTTGTTCATTTAATGCATTTGAACTCATGGTAGCTAAAAACGGTAGGAATCCCTTTTAACTTAATGAATATAACTGCACGAAAATGGCATTTGAACAGAGGTTAACTGAGGCATCACCAGCAACTGAGGAGTGCTTTTAAGGCAATGTCTCTTATGGAATTTAACTACGAATCACAGTCAAACTCTAAAATGGGATAAAGTTCTAACAAAATAATGCAAATTCAAGCAAAAGTATAGCCACTTTCTGACATAAATGTAAAAAATCCATAATCAAATACAGAATTAAAAATTCAAGCTTGCGTAAGGAACACATTCCAATAGGAGCAAAAGAAGCCGAACCCTAGATTGAAACTAACAAGTTACACCAATTAGAAATTAGTAGATTGACAATTTAGAAATTTTAAAAAAAAAATGTAATCAAATTATAGATATCCAGATAGAATTAGAAAAGGGGTTCTGAAAAACTCAAAAAGAAATGGGAAACATTACCTAAACCCAGATCGAATTGCTGATTACAGTATAAACTCACAACATCTGCAAGAAAACACAATCTTCTTAAGTATTTAAAAAAAGAAAAATTTTCCCTAGATCATCTTTCTTTCAATAATCTCTTAAAACGTATTAATTTCTTGTGTGAAAAGGCATAACCCAACAAAAAAAAGTCCCGCAATTGTAGGGGAATTTATAAAATTAGGGTTTTGTGGGAGCTTGATTTCCTCCTAAGCAAGTCCAATGTAATACTCAAAATGATGTATACTTGAGAGAGAGGAATCGGGACCGAGTCACTGTGCAAACGGCGGGAAGAAAGGGCTGATAGAAGGAAATAGGAACGAGGGCTTATCGAAATCTTAGGAAAATTTGCGGGTTTGGTCCCTAGACTTTCCTTTGAACTGGGGCAGTTCTTCTCCTTTTATTTTTATTTATTTTGTAATAGATGAACTCAAACTACTAGATATTTGAATTGAATTCAACTAAGTAAAAGTGCGTCTGAATTTGGTTCGTTAATAATCAAACCAAAGTTAAATAAAATTTAATGCTCGTTAATTTTTTGTTTTTGGTTCGAAATCGATTCAACAAGCTAAATATTTTAAATTTACATATAAAAATTCTAAACTACTTGAGTATGATTTAAATTTCGCAAAAAAACTAGTTTGAATTTAACAAATAAGTTGGGAATTGGAACAAAATTTCAAAAATTAAATAATTTAAGATAATAGAGAGTCTGATTTGTTTATATTTATTTACACTCTAGGCAACCGCCCTCAAAAGTTTCCAATTAGTATTTATTTTGTTTCTTATTAATTAGTGTTGGAAAGGAGAAAATCAAATGGAGAAATTGATTTATGAATTACCCAACTTCACAATTTCCTGTATGGGGCCGTCTAGGTTATGGTTTTTTTTTTTTTTTTTAAAGTACTATTGATAATAAAAATACTTTTAAAGTGTTTGGTAAATATCATTTCATAAATTTGTGAGTAGAGTTTTGGTCTCAAAAGCACTTCTTACTTAAGCTAAAAATTAGTATTTTTGAATTAACTTTTTTTAAAATAATTAAATTAGCTATTATCATTAATTTAAAATTAAATAAGATGAAATACTCTTTAAAAATTCAAAATCATACATTATCACATATAAAAAGTACTTATATAATTTTACTCCCAAATAATAAAATTAACCATCCAAGTTACAAGTTACTTTCTTTTAATACCCTAATAAATAAAGTGTTTTGTGATAAAGTATTGCAACATCAAATAGAACCTAACAAGTGCTAAACTGAAATTATGAGATGGCATAAGGCAAGTTAGTAACCGTGCAAAACTAATTAATTTGTGGATAAATTTTATTGCAATGGAAACATGGTGATGGAAGGAAGATGGTGAGATAGCCACCGATTGGATTGTTTCACTTTTCCTTATTCTCTAAGACCTTGTTTAGTTCTAGGAAACTAGCGAGAAAAATAAAATAAAGGAAATGAAAAGTAAATTCTTTAAAATATTAAATTTTTCACCTTGTTTGGTTAATGGGAAAAGTAATAAAGAAAGAAAAATAATTTATAAGAAAGTAATTTTATTGTTTGGTTTGTAAAATTTGAAAAGAAAATGTAAAAGGAAAATCTTTTCTTTTTTTTTTTAAATAAACAAATTAGTATATTTAATTGATTGAAATGAGTGCCTAAAATATTTGAGATTTGATTCCTATTCAAAACTTACATGAAAAAAAAAAAACAAAAAACTAATATACATAATGGACTGAAATGAGTGCCCAAAATATTTTTATTTGATTCCTTTTGACAAATTACATATAAAAAAAAAATTCACTTGGGAGAATTTTATCAAACAATTGTTGCTCAATGAAAATTGACTTTCCTTTTTATCAACAAGGTTAGGTGATAAGTAATTGAAGCATTATTAGTTTAAGAAAAATATTATAAAACTTGATAAAAATGTTATTATCAAACTTTTAGCTATTGTAAATATATTATAGAATAATTAATTTCTTTAATATTATAACAAAATAGATTGAGATAGTTAATTTTAAGTACATATGTAATTTTAAAACTAATAACTGTAAGATAAATAATAACGTATAAACAAACATATTAGAATTATTTTTATTATTTCTTACATCTTTACTTTGTAATTATTGTAATTGTACATTTAACAATAGTAAATGTTTAGGAAAAAACTTTAGGATTTAGTAAATGTTAATGAATGCATTTTGTCTAAATAGTGCAACAATACAAAATGATTTTGGCAATTTTCTTCTTAGAAAAAGATATAATTTTGAAAAATAAAATTATTATTAAAGCGGAAGAAAAACGTATGCGAGTTTATAGGAAGGAAATTGAATTAATAAACAATTTCTATGCTTGAATGTGTATTAAATTATCAAGAGCTCCAGTAGTGTTGAAAATTAAATATCCAAGACCTTTTTTTCTCCAAATTAAACAGTTGTTTAGTTCAACTAATTTGGTTCCCAAATTTTCTGCTTGAATCGTTGAATGATTTAAAAATCAACTGGTTTGTTTTTGTCCACTCTGAATCTTGCACCAACTAGAACTATCCTATTGTCCATGTTTAAACAACAAAGAATACATAGAACCAATGGCCCAAGTTTGTATAGGTGCAGGATATATAAAGAATGTGTGAACAATATCCTCTAGTTCCACCCCACAGTTTGGACAAATTAGCTCCATCTTCTCAATCCCCTAGAACTTAATTTCTTCTTAGTAGGTAGAATATTATAACAAAGCCACCATAAGAATACTTTGACCTTGTTCAGAATGTTAAGCTTTCCACAAGCCTAGTATTGTAATTATTGCTGAAACAAAAGTTGGAAAAGAAGCTGCTTTGAGAATGTGTGAAAGTCTTCCATTTTCCAAATGCATTATTGTGAATGCAAGGGGTTTTAAGGGAGGTCTTTGGGTGCTATGGAATGAGGAGGAAATCAAATTGGAACTTATCAAGAAAATTGATCTGGAGATCCATGCCATTGTTAAGGTATTCTCAAATTTCTCTCCCTGGTTTTTTTCAACTATTTATGCTAGCCCAAAATTAGAAATTAGAAAACAACTTTGGAATAATCTTATTTCAGTTAGTCAGGTTATTTCTTTGCCCTAGTTATGTATTGGGGATTTCATGAAATCCTTCATGTTTCTAAAAAAAGAGGGGGTAAAAATCCCAATCAAAAGAGAATGTCTCTCTTTAAAGATTGTTTAGATGAGTGTGGGTTGATGGATTTAGGTTTTGTTGGTCCTAAATTTACTTGGTTGAATAATGGATTCTCTGGAGATTTAATCTTTGAGAGGATTGATAGAGCTATTTGTAATGCTGCTTGGAGAAATTTGCATCCTAAAGCTACACTTTTTCACTTGGCTAGGACTAGATCTGATCATTGTCCTATCCTTGTAGATTGTTGTTCCTCTCCATCCTCTGGTTTGGAAAAGTCTTTTAGATTCGAAAAATTCTAGTTTTCTAATCCTTCTTTGAGAAATATTGTTTTAAATTTTTGGGCAAACCCTCATGACCCTATCACGACCATTATCTCAAATTTCAATGAGGCTGTTCATGATTGGAGTAAGGTGACTTTTGATAATATCTTCAAGAAGAAGAAAAAGCTTTTGGCCAGAATTGGAGGTATCCAGAAAATTACTTAAGATAGATTTATCCCTCACTTGGTTCATTTGGAAAAATCTCTTCATGAAGAATTACCTTGATCAAATCCTTCTACATGAAAAGGACCTTTGGGCCCTAAAATCTAGAATGGATTCCATTGCCTGGGATGATCTAAATACTAAATTTCTTCAAACAACTACTCTTTGTAGAAGAAAAAGAAACAAGATTCTTGCTCTAAAAAATTCTATCAGTGCTTGGGTTACAGATATTAAGGCTGTTAAGAAATAATTATAGCTATTTCTCTGAACTCTTTCGCAAACAGATCTTGTTTGCTCTTTTTCGATCCCTGAGGAATTCCCTTCTATGATAATTCCTCTTGATGAAGATTTTAAAAGTTCCCTCAGTGAGCTGCCTTCTATTTTTGAAGTGCAAAAGGCAGTTTTTGACTTGAAGCCATTCAAGAGTCCAGGCCCAAATGGTTTACATCGTTGTTTCTTTCAAAAGTTCTGGCCGGACATAAAACTTTCTCTTCTTCATTTTGTTCAGAAGACCTTCCAAGGAGAGCCCTTTGCTGAAGGCCTTAATGATACCTATATTTGCTTAATTCCTAAACTTGATTACCCTGAATGGTCCATTAAACAGTTTAGATCTCTAAGTTTGTGTAATTCAGTTTACAAGATTCTGTCTAAAATCTTAGTAAACAGAATTAGGCCTCTTACGTCCCAGATGATTTTCCCTCTCCAAGCTAGTTTTATCACTGGCAGAAGAGGTTCAGATAATACTATTATTGTTCAAGAGGCTATACATAAGCTGAAAAAGAAAAAGAATGGAAAGCTTGGCTTTTGTGCTATAAAGATTGATTTGGAGAAGACCTTTGACAAATTAGAATGGAACTTTGTAAAGGAGGCTCTTCACCATTTTGATTTTCCAAAACCACCGACCAATCTAATTGTGGGATGTGTTTCTACTTCCAGATTGGCAGTCCTTCATAATGGCACTCCTACTGAATGGATTATTCCTTCTCGAGGATTAGACAGGGTGGCCCTCTCTCCCCTTATATCTTTATATTATGCCTGGAATTCCTGTCTTTGAGTATTGAAGCTAAATGTAGAGAGAAAGCTTGGAATCCAAATAAATTTGAAAGGCAGAAATGGCTCATCCGTTTCTCATTGCTGCTTTGCAGATGACATTATTCTCTTCAGCAGCTGTGAGGAAAAATTAATTGATGCTATGCAAAGTGTTCTTTCTGACTTTAGCCTTCGATCGGGGCTCATTATTAACAACCAAAAGTCTTGCATTTTCTTCTCAGCAAATGTTGATAGTGTTAGGAGAGCTCAGATTGTGAGCGAACTTCAGATTGCTGAAACTGACAATTTAGAGAAATACTTAGGTTTTCCCTTTTGTCATAAAAGAATTTCTAAGAGAATGTATACCTTTATTCTAGAAAAAGTCAGAAATAAACTAGATAGATGGAAATTCAGTATGCTTTCTCTAGTTGGAAGAAAGGCCTTAGTACAACAAGTTTATTCTTCTATATCTGTATACTATAGCCAGTGTGCCCCACTCCCTATAGCTCTCTCTAAAGATATAGATAGGATCCAAAGGCAGTTTCTTTGGGGCTCTTTTGAGGAAAAGAGAAAAATTAACCTTGTTATAGACTGGGATAGGATGTGTAAACCCTTGAGTCAAGGTGTAAACCCTTGAGTCAAAGAGGTTTAGGCATCAGGAAAACTGAAGATATTTGCTCTGTCTCTCTTGCTGGCCTTTGTTGGAGATTGGTGAAACAATCAAATGCCATTTGGGCTAAAGTTTTGGAAGCTACTTGTGTTGATTCCATCCTTTCAGATAGCTCTAATTCTCTTGTGCTGAAAAAAGGTCAGGGATCCATAAATCTTTAATGTTTAAAAAGAGGCAGAGGCCTTTTTAATAAAGGGACTATGTGGATAGTTAGAAATGGCAAGAGAATTAGATTTTGGTGGCATGACTGGACTGGTAACAGAATTATTAGGTCACTTATCTCTCGGCCTCTTCTTTGTGGGGAATCTAAGATGTTAGTCCAAGAATTCTTTGGAGAAAATGGTAGCTAGAATCTAGATAAGATCTCCATTAAACTCCCTGATGACATCTTAAAGGCCATTAAGGTAATTTCAAAACAAATAGTTTGCAACCTAAATGATTCCTTAAGGTGGAGAGAAAATGCTGATGGAATTTACTCTGCGAAATCAGCTTTTCATCTTATTCATGGCTCTATGGATGAAAATCCCCTGCACAATCCTTCATGGATTTGGAAATATAATACTAACTCTAGAGTTAAACACTTTCTTTGAATTGCATGCCAAAACAAGCTCCCCACTAAAGCTAATCTTTGCTCTAGAAATATCTTGAGTGATCCTCTATGTGATATTTGTAAATCCTTTTCTGAAGATGCTGATCATGTGCTAAGAAAATGCAACCATGCTACAAACTTATGGAACTCCTTAAGGGTGCCCCTAAACTTTGATCCTAATACTCATCTCGCTAAGTGGCTGAAGCAGGGGTGCTTATTGCAGATAATATCTCCATTTCATGGTATTACTTGGGGAACCTTAATTCTTTCACTACATGGGCTCTTTGGAGACACATGAACAAACGTATTTTTGAGCCAAATGTTAACCATCAGGAACCTTTGTCTTTTCTGTCAATTAGTTCTGCTTGTGACTTCTCCTTCCTAGGACCAAGTCACACTTCTCACTTCTCATCCAAAACAGAAATTCTTATAAGATGGATACCCCAAAACCAACTTCTTCAAACTCAATATTGATGGAGCTGCTCGAGGGAATCCAGGGCCAGCCGGAGTAGGAGGACTTATTAGAGACCAAGATGGTTATTGGATTAAGGGCTTTAGTAGAAAGCTTGATTTAATTTCTAATACTGCTGCCGAACTTTGAGGGCTTAGAGAGGGTCTCTTGCTAGCAAAATCCTTGAGCATACACTGCCTAGAGATTGAAGTATATGCATCTATTGTAGTAGATTTGACTAATGCTAATGATACTTAAACTCGTGAATCTACTGTACTAATTTCTGATTGCAGATGCTTAAACAACTCGCTCCAGGAAGGCTCAATTAGACATGTCTTCAGAGAAGGAAACAGACGTGCAGATGCTCTAGAAAAATTAGGAATTGATCAAAATGTTTCTCTTTTGTTCTATGATTTTGCTCCTTCACAACTATTCTTTATTGGAGGAAGACATTCAGGGAATTGCTTTCTCACGTACTATTTGTATTCTATAATTTATAAACATATTAGCACTTTTATTAACAAAAAAAAAAAAAGATAAGCTATTTACACCGTGAATTTTCCATTATTTGAATAATGCCAAATCCAACTATTCTCAACCTGTGAATGGCTTAATGGTATTTCTACGATCATGTTTGCTTCATTCGACCAAATATTGATTTTGTTGGCCTGCATTCCATGTTCTGGGTTGTTGAACCATGAGTTGGTCCACCCTTGCATCTTGTGGCAAAATTTTAGGCGCTGAAGGAATAGTAAACTTTCTCAAATTTGGAAGCCACGTATCACACTAGATTTTGATTGCGTTGCCCCTTCTTACTCGTTTTCTAACACCTTTGAGTAATAATTTCCTTCCTTCTAGGATCCCTTGCCATGTGAATGATGAGCTCCAACACTCTTTAGCTCCAAGCTGGAAATTGGAGTTTGGAAAATATTTGGCCTTCAAAATCTGATCAAGCAGAGAATTCGTCTGTGTAAGTATCCTCCATGCCTGCTTCGCTAACATAGCATAATTGATGTTCTTTAAATTTCTAAATCCCATTCCTCCTTTACCTTTTGGCATACTTATTTTATCTCAGGAAATCTAATGAATCTTCCTCTCATCTTTATTTCCTCCCCGCCAATATCTTACCATATTTGTTTGGATTTCTTTTAAAGTGCAATCTGGAGTAGGAAACAGGACATCGCATAAGTTGAAATTGCCTAGACAACTATTTTCAAGAGTACTTCCCTTCCTTCTATGAATGAATGTTGCTCCTCTATCCTTGAATACGTCTCCAAACCCTATCCTTGATAGAGCTAAATACTTCAGCCTTAGATTTTCCAACAATTGAAGGTATACCCAAATACTATTGATGCAACCCTACTTTTGGAATCGCTAGAAAAGCTATGATAGCTTGTCTAGAATGAGCAACTGTTCTATTAGTTCTACTAAAAACTGCTACTGATTTTTCAAAATTGATTTGTTGTCTTGATGCCTGCTCGTAGAAGGATAATCCTTAATAAATTTTGAGCCTTATTTTCCGTAGCCTCTCCAAACAATAGGGTATAATCTGCAAAGAATAAGTGGGAAACCTTTGGAGCATTCATCACCACTACCACACCATGGATTTTGTTATATAGAGCAACCTCCTGAAGTAAACAGGAAAAAACCTCTATACATATGAGAAAAAACATATGAAGATAAAGAATCTCTCTGTCGGATATCTCAGTTGGGAACCATATGACAAAATTTATTACCATTTAACCATATGACCAAATTTATTACCATTCAACAAAAAAGAATAAGATACAGAGAAAACACAAGACACAATAAGGGAAACAATACGGGGATGGAAACCAAAAATCAATAAAGCTTTTTCAAGGAAACGCCATTCCACATGGTCATAGGCCTTACTCATGTCTAACTTAATAGACATGAGTCCCTCCTTACCCCATTAAGATTTAGATTTTAGATAGTGATTGAGCTCAAAGGCCACTAAGACATTATCCATAATGAGTCTACTAGGAATAAAAGTAAACTAGTTATCGGAAATTATACTAGACAAGATAGGACAAATTCTATTTGTGAGTACCTTAGAAGCTAACTTATAAGCTGTTGGCCCCAAAGCAACCTAAGAGGGGGGGTGAATTAGGTTGTCTCAAAAAATAAACCTTTTGAAGTGCTTAATGAAAATACAAACTTTGTGCAACAAATGAATACTTAAGCACAAATGATCAAAGATAAATATTTAACAATCAAAGCTTGAAGAACAAATAAAAGATTGAGATAAAGAATATCAAACCAAACTCCCAAACTTCCCAAACTTGGAGTACATCCACTAGTAGTGCCTCTTCAAAGAAGGTGAGGCAATAACCTTCTTGTACACAAAGTAGGCTCACCCTTGCACCAACTAAGTTTCTCTAGTTGAGCCAAAGGGTTTTACACTACAACCTTACTTCGGGTTGTACACTTGTTATCCCTCCACTCTTACACTTGAAGATCACTCACTAGTCTACCCTTGCTCAGACTAATTTCCTCTAGTTGAGCCAAGAGAACTATACTATCCAAACCAATACAACCCACAATATTTTAGCCTATTTCTCCCAAAATAGCTCTTACAAGTGTTTGTATTGAATGTAGTAGTTCCTTACATCATTTGGAAGTCCTTGGGCTATTTATAGATGAAAGATGTGCTGAAATTTGAGCTCTAACGGTCAAAAAATTAGCTGTTAAAAACTAGCTGTTAGGGGTTCAGACGGTGGGTTCGGACGTCCGTTCATGCGTCCTACAGCTTGAGACAGTGTCTCGGACAATCATATGACCGTCCTAGAACTGTTGAAGAAGTTGTAGGACGCATGGTCAGACGACACGACTCCGAAACTTACTTCATTCTGTCAGAGCTGTAGGACGCATATGACCATCCGAGACACTGTTCATCAAGTTGTAGGACGCATATGACAGATGTGTATAAGAGAGAGACAGATACAAACTTTTGTAACACTATTTGTGAAGATCATAGGCCACAGAGATACTTCCTGTTTTTCTGCACACTTGTTTGCAAACCATTAGTATGATTTGGTCATCATCAAAACATGATTATCATAACTGGAGTTCAACATAAGCCACATCACAGAGACTGATAGGACGAAACAGCGTAATCAAATCTGCATTATTGACCTTAGGAATCAAAACAATGTAAGTATAATTAAGATAAGGATTAAAAACACCATTGTTGAGAAAATTTAAGATATCACGAATAACAACATTACCTACAATAGGCCAAAACTTTTCATAGAAAATAAGACTAAAGCTATATGGACCAGGAGACTTGAGAGGGCTCATCTGGGGAAAAGCCTTACTGACCTCAGAAGCCGAGAAAGTACAAAGCAATATTTCATCCCACCAGAGACCTTTGCTCTAACCCATTCCAACACCCTATTAATAACTTTCTCAGAAGGATTAGAAGAACCAAACATTTCACTAAAATCAGAAACACCACAACCTTCTCAATATCCTCTAGTTCAGTACACCATCTCCTACATTTGTCTCTTAATCCCACAACCGTGTTCATCCGCTGTCTCTCTGATGCCCTAGCATGATAACACCGAGTGTTTCTATCTCTATTCCTATACCTATGCGACTTACTCCTTTGGTGCCACCTTATATCTTCTTGATCAAGTAACAACTCCATTTTTTATTCTAACTCCTTTAGCTTGACTCGATCATTGTCCAAGGAATTTTCCTCATGAATATCCTCTATATGCTTCCTCATTTGTTCCAACTTCTCTTGTGAATTTTTGAACGTCTTCCAGCTCCAGTTGATGAGACCACCCAATATCGATCTCAATTGGCTATAAAGTTATTATTTGAAATCTGGTCACATGAACTTTCCCAACTTTGTCTGGTTATTTCCTTACATTGATCAAATTGTATCCATTGATCAGATTGTATCCACTTGGCTTCAAAACAAAATCTCTTAAATCCTCCAATTCATGCCTCTTAATTTTGAGAATGATAGGCTTATGATTTGATCTATGGGAAAATGCATGTTCTACCACCAATGCTAGAAAAATATTACACCAAGAATTTGTTCCACTCGCCCTATCCAACCTATCATGCAGGTCATAGCCCTCTAAGGTATTTCGAAAACAATTAATTTGCCACTGTTGCCTTCGTCCCCTTCCTTCAAATTCTAAATTCAAGAGCACTTCATTAAAGTCCTTTGTACATAACCATGGGTATGAGACACTAGAAGCCAAAGACTAAAAATGTTGCCACTATCGTCTATGTTTGGAAGTGTTCGATTCTCCATAATTCCCTTAAGTCTCCACTTCACAACTCCCTTCCAATTATCAACAATGACATCAATAAACCGATTGGAAAGCTTCAACAAAGTAACCCTAATATTTTTGTTCCAAAGTAAAGCCAACCCCTCCCAAAGGTCCTTGAGAATCTATGGAAATACCAAACATCTTTAGTTTATTTGTTAGTCTATCCCCAATTACTAGACTACTGCAAGATAAGAAATAATAATTGGTTTATGTATAATAACTAGGTGATTAGTTCTCGAACTGCCTGGGGCTACCCAAACCTCGATAGTTCCAACTTAAGATTATCATGGTGATCGACAGGACTGGATACCAGTCACCACCGTTGTAGTATCACTCAGATCACTGGAAGACGAAGAATCCATCTTCTGTTTCTTTTGAGACAAAGAACCTGCATAAGTACTATCTTCCACAGAAGTTGGTTCATCAGTCCTTTTGTTTTTTACACCAATAGGGTCCAACATTACAAATATTATTCAACACTGTCTTGTTTTCCTTTCAAATCCATCGACCAGATTGCTTCTTTGGTTTGCCTATTAAAGTTGATGTAGAGATTGCTCATCTTATTCTGTTTTCTTGTTTAAGTCGAACATCTACCAAGAGTAAATCTTGACATGTTTAAGGGTCCAGTTCCATCTCTTGAGAATGCTCAAAATCCTTAGCATGTTCTGAAACCACATCTTATACTATAGGAGAACTTGAGTCTAAAATAACCTCAAACTCCTTACCCGTATCTAACTCCTTAACACAAGGTCTTCCAATAGTATTTTCCTCCTTGATTTCAAGAACTAATAGTAATCCAATAGTTGTAGAACTTTTGGAATTGGACCCGCTTCCAACTTTATCCACAGTTTGGAATTCCTTCACAATAAGCTGTATTGATAATTCCTTCTGATCCTTATTTGAATTTCGGACCTCTGGATTAGATGCATTATTGTTACGGTCATCTTCCTTTCCTCGAAAAACACCATTCCCATAGACAAGCCTATCATTTGTATTTCTAATCACTGAAACCCATAGCCAAGGACCATATTGCAGTTGGAGAAACTAAGATTGAACTTTAATAGATGCTTTATGTAGACATTCCTGATCTCTGTGGCCAATGATATCACAAAAGTAACAAAAGGTTGGAAGTCTCTCATATTTGAAGAATACTTTGCACTGGTCTGAACCAAAACCCATGATACGTACGTAACTCTCTTCAAAGGCTTAGCCACATTTAAAGTAAATCTAATCCTAATGTATTTTCCCTACGCAACCTCATCTTCTTCTACATCCATGGCTACAATCTTACCCAACTTGTTCCCGATAATTTTCATAGCAGATAGATTCATTCTATTCAGCAAGAGGTTAAAAATACGAACCCAAAAATTACCCCATTCTAAGTTGATCCTTGAAGGTTGAACATCTCCCTCATATTTGGATACCAACACTAGCTTATCATCAAAAGCCCATGGTGCACCAGCCAAGACTCTCATCTTGTCAACCTTCTTCTGAAATTGAAATAATGCTAGATTATCACCTATGGCTTTTGCTGTCACACTCATAGTTATCGAAAACTCTTCCTACAAACTGCTTACCGATTCATACGTATATTCATTTATGCCTTGAAACGCGGCGATTCATGTTTTGAAACGTCAAAAGTAGCGAATCCTTATTTATTGAGAAAATGAGAAAATATTATCTAAATTTACCATAATTAGAACTATTTAGTATTGTATTGAGAATAAAAATTCTTGAAAGTTGAACATTTTCTTTTCTCTAGTTACTAAAAGTTTAACATTTATTAGAAATTTAATATTATATACTATCAATTACCTTGTTATCCCTATAATTATAGTAATTTTTTTAAAAAATGGCGTATCGCAATGTATCGACTAAGCTTAACCTTACGTATCCTATACTTCCCCATGTATCCGATACGTTAAAAATGGGGAATCGCGTACATGTACCGTGTTTCCAAGTGTATCGTGTTTCAAATAACATTGCGGGAAAGATTCTAAGCCTTCATCATCGTGTTCATCATAGCATTCATGTTGACTAACTTTCATCATAGCATTCATGTTGACTAACTTTGAAGAGAGAACTTGCCCAAGTAGACAAAGATCACCCCTTTTAACATTGTTTTGTTAGATGTTGCTGGAGCCAGAACTACCTCTTCTTCATCACTGCAAATATGCAACATACTCCACAAAATCTCGACTTGTTCTTCTCAACTCCTCGGCCATTCCTATAGAGATGGGAATTAAACAAAGTTCAACCAGTGGAATAAAGAAGTCTTCAAACACTCCAATATCAGGATCCACTATAGTCATCCTTGAGAAGACAAAAGAAAAAGAAAAAAATATCTCCCAATGACCGACAAGATAAGAAATAACGTAGAATGTCATAAACTAGAGACGCTAAAAAAATGAAGAAAATAAAACAAAGGAACACTAACTAAAGAATATTAAAAAGAGAGAAGTCTATGAAGAGTTAAAAGGGAGAATTGACTCGAAATAAGATTGCTCCTAACAATGGTGAATTCTAGAGAAACTTCTACTAAAGAAACTAGAGAAGAAAAGATCTTGCATGAGCAAGGAGGATGCTCACAGAGAGAAACTGTGGCATAAGTGTAGGAAGGATAGGCACAGTTTAATTTTGTCACCTTAACTTAAATTTAAGAGGAATTTTACCGTATTTAAGAATATGGTGTTATACTATCTAAGAATTTAAAACACAAGAGAATAATTTCCTAAAAAAAATTGTAGAATTTCCCTAAATTTAAACCGTTAGTGTTTCATTAAAATTTGAATCTTTTGAATTCCAATTAGGTAAACCCAAAAGTACATAAGAAGGCCCAGCTCCAAACTTAATCAAACTTAATGGACCTCATATGTTGGGCTTGTGTGCCCCACTTAGATGTCCAAATTAGACTCATCCACAACCAAACAGCCCAGATCCTTCTCGAATTATTGAACTAACAAAAAAATAAAAAATAAAAAAAATACTATATATTGACAATTTTTCTTTTCCAAGAAGACATTTCTTCAGATACCTTTAAAAACCCAGAACCAACGAACAATTGAATCCAAATCCCCAACAAAATTTTCATTAAATCGAGAAACCACAAAAGCCCTCTGCAAAATCTTTCGCGAGAGAGAAAAAGAAAGATGGATTTTGAGCTGAGAAGAGCGAGAGAGAAGCTGGTTTAGAGAGAGCAGAGAGAAAGGAAAGCAAAAGCGAAATTGAAATTAGAAAAAGAAAAGAAAGCCAAACAAGAAGCCATTCGTCAACGCGAAGCCATTGAAGCTGCTCAGATTGCCCGCCGCCTTGATGCCGCCGAAGCTCAAGCTAAGGTTTGGTGATCTTTTAATTGATTTTGCGATCAATACTAATTTTCCTATCTGATTTAGTGTTTCTTGTTTCTTAGAAAAATTTTTAAGTAGAACTTCCTGGGTTCTTTTGTCGTCTTCCATTTGTTAGATCCTATTAGTTATCGGGTTCTTTTGCTGAAGAAATTATTTTCTTTTTTGCTTGTATATATTCCATGAAGTCTTATGTTGTGATATTTGATTAAATTATTTCATAAGCTTTCCAAAATATAACAAGATGTTTATTTCTTTGGGCAATCTTTATGTTATCCTGGAGGAGATTAATAGGACTAGTTTAAGGAATTCTTCCGTTCAAATTAGCAGTTGAAGGTAAATGATTGAGGTAGGACATTAGGCATGTTTCTGGATTGTCAGTGGTACTTGTGAATAGCAGGCATGAGGATAACTAGGGGAAGAAGAAGAAGAGAAGAAGAAAAATAATGGAGGAATTGAGACAAATTATCGCCCAATAATAGTTGAACTTCTTATTGATCATCCTAGGTTTAAACTGATTACTAAGATGTTGAAAAGATTCCCAAGGATCAGCTATTTTATGTCTCGTATGGTGAATCCTGTTCTGACTGGGATTACAACATCTTCTTTCTAAAGTATGTCAGAAGTTAAGTTTTAAGAATTCAAGATACCTACATTCTTAAGTTAAGCTCAAGATGATCATTAATGATAACTACATTAAGTTTCTTGTGATTGTGCAAAAAGACCCATATATATGTGACTCCTAAAACTCAAGTAGTTGACTATTAAACTTAACCAGCTACGCATAAAAAACATATCAACTATCCTAGAGACGCATTTGGTCCTGATGGGCATCTCCTATTAGACCACTAGGGCTTCTTGCTAAGTTGAGAGGACCAATGACCTTCCCTTTTGTCTCCAGTTACCTAGCCTATTGACTATTGCCATTGCATCAGGAGTTCTGACACCTATAACTGCAATTTAGTTTGTTTAAGCACTATGGATTCCATTTAATTTACTGATTTTAATGATAATAGAAAATTTGTGTTATGTTGTCAGTGAAACATTTTTTGCTAGCCAACTTAAAAAACTTACTTGGTTCCACACATAAGCTAGTCCTTTGAATTATCTCCACCCGCTTTTTGATTAAATGCTAATTTCTGTCTTCAATATACAATATTTGAGTTTGTAATGCTGATGCATGTTAAAAAAAAAAAAGTATTGAAAGGTTGATGAAGAATGTCTTTTTTTTTTTTTTTGGAAACTGGTTGAAGGGAAGTGATGGTGGTGAAATTGCTTACCCAATCACGGCTTGGTTTCAGTTTTGAAATTTAATATGGATATATGATTTTCTCAGGCAAATCAGCAAATGGAAGAAGATCTGCTTGTGGGATCAGAGGAGTTATGTTTAGTCGTATCCTAGAAGCTGTACCTTACCAGGCAAATGGAGATAAAATAAAATTGCCTCCATCCTGCTTCACTGAGTTGTCTGAACAAGGTGCTTTTGACAAGGGTCCCTTGCACTTCTCCTTGTCAGTAATTGTTCAAGAGGATCTTGCAGAAACAAAGGATTCTGAGAAACAAAATTACAGGACAACACATGCTGGTGTTCTGGAGTTTACTGCAGATGAAGGTTCAGTAGGACTTCCTCCTCATGTATGGAGTAATTTGTTCCCTGCTGAGACTTCTAGGTTACCAATGGTTGAGGTGCGATATGTTTGGTTGCCAAAAGGCACGTATGCAAAACTTCAACCTGATGAATTTGGCTTTTCTGACATCCCAAATCACAAGGCCGTCCTTGAAACGAGCCTTCGCCAGCATGCAACCCTTTCACAAGGTGACGTGCTTAGAGTCAGTCATGGTGCCCTGGCATATAATTTACGTGTTCTTGAGTTTTTGTGAAACCCTCATCAAGTGTATCTGTCCTGGAAACAGATATTGAGGCTGACGTTATTGGCTCTGATTCAAATGTTGAGAAAGCAAATCATCATGTACTCAGACCTCTCATGTTTGGGAAAGCAGAATCTGGAGCTGTTGAGGAAGGGAATTATATTTACTACAAATTTGTGCTAGATGACAGCACTTGGACTAGAATTTCTTCTGGGGATGCCAAGATTGAAATAAATATAGAACCACAGACACAAGACGGAGATAGTGATCTTTATGTTTCTAAGCATCCCCTCTTATTTCCCACACGACATCAGCATGGATGGTCTTCGCATGATGTTGGTTCGAAAGTCTTGATCCTTAGCTCGAAAGACCTGAGCTTGGGACCAGGTACTTACAGTATTGGTTTATATGGCTTCAAGGGAAAAACAAAATTTCAGGTGTCTGTAGATGTTCAAGAAAATTCAAAGACTAAGGTGGGTCAGCAAGCTGCGTCGTCCTCATCATCGGTCGATGCAGGTACTACAGAGTGCAGGAACTGTAAGCATTATATTCCTTCAAGGACCATAGTCCTACATGAAGCCTACTGTAGCAGACACAATATCATCTGTCAGCATGCTGATTGTGGTGTTGTTCTTCGCATTGAGGATGCCAAAAACCATGTCCACTGTGAAAAATGTGGGAATGCTTTTCAAGGAGGAGAGATTGAGAAGCACATGAAAGTGTTTCACGAGCCACTTCAATGCCCTTGTGGAATTGTCCTTGAAAAGGAGCAGATGGTGAAACACCAGTCCTCTGATTGCCATTTGAGGTTAATTACGTGCCGGTTCTGTGGAGACATGGTTCAAGCTGGGACTTCTGCTGCAGATGCACGAGATAGATTAAGAGGATTTTCAGAACATGAGAGTCTCTGTGGATCTAGGACTGCTCCTTGTGACTCATGTGGCCGTTCAGTTATGTTGAAGGATATGGACATACACCAAATTGCCGTCCATCAGAAGAACTAAATCTTGAATATAACATGTTTAATGTCACCAATTCTTGTCAACTGTTACAAAATTGAAATGACTATATATTTATCTGTATTATTGACTGCCTGCAGCTTCAGAATTATAATATCACATATGATTTCCTTGTGTACTTTTTACATCTGCTATTGCAATGGAGAAATGCTAGCAAGTAGGGGTGTTCATCATAACCCGCTGACCCGAAAAACTCGCTGATGTGATCCGAACCGGAAAAAGAGGCTACTCGAACCGCGTTCTGAAAGCGAGTCGGATAGAGGGGTCACTCAAGTTGAGAGTCGAGTAGTGGGTTACATTTTTGTGAACTGCCGGGTACCCGATCCGGTCCATTTCAGGGGTAATTTTGAAAATTTGATTAATATGGTTTCATTATAAGTTAATACTTACTAGAATTATTAGCAGTTTCTCACCTCTTTTTTTTCAATCCCTTGTCTTCCCTTCGTCTTCCACTTCAATTATCTCTTCCCTTCCTCTTCTTCGCATCAGCATTCCTTACATTCTTAATGTATGTATTTTGTGATTTAGTTGTTGTTACTATTAACTTGTTGCTACTTATTAGTTTGTTGCAATTGGGATGTATTTTGTTACTTAGATTTAATTGTTGTTGACTTAATTGTGAAATGAACTTGTCTAATTATCATTATTTAAATTTTTATGTTTTTTTTTACTAGTGAGGATCGGGTATCCGGTCGACTCGACCTCTTTTGCTGGTACACGGCCTACCGGGTACCCCCTTTGTATGAACTGGGTAGAGCGTCAGAATTTTTTTGACCCCCATTAGTGAGGGTCGGGTACTTTTTTACCTTATGGATCGGGTACCCGATCCATGAACACCACTACTAGCAAGTGCTTGAATTGCTATATTTGCAAATTGTGCAAGAGAATCCCTATATAAGACAAGTGAACAATGAAAATGTCCCAATACAAGAATACCTTAAATTACTTTGGGCGGAGAATTTTTTATGGCAATTTAGCATCACACTTTCTTCAAACGCGTCTCGTCGGTTGTAATCAGAGGTCTCACAACTACTGTCTAACAAAGAAGTCGTATGGAAGGGCAGTTGGTTGGAAGTTAAAATACGTGGTTCTTTTCCGGTTATATCCAAAGTGCATAATGTTTTCTTGATTCTTCCATTTCTTTCAAAAGAAATATTTTCATGATTTTCAACCTAATTTACTTTCCTTTAATTCAAAATCAAGATTTTGTCATATCAAAAATCTCTCTAGTAACTTCCATTTCTATATCAATCTTCATCTTTTAGTTTGATCTTCACCAATTAAGATTCTCACATTGATTAAGGTTATTTGAGCTTATAAAGAGATTGTTGAGGGAAAGTACTAGCCGGTAGCAGCTTGGGAAACTAGAGAACTGAAAATTCCATTTGCAGCACTGGAAGAAGCCAGATTTGCACTAACAAGGCAACAACACAAGTCATATACAAGCTATACTTAAAAATTAAATCATGATTTTTTGTGGAAGAATGGCTTTCTCATGTGGCTTGAAAGAGCATCAGCATGTACTTGATATTAGGCAATTGACCAAGGCTGTATAATGTTTCTGGTTGTGAAATATACCTAATGTCGTTTCCGAAAAAAGGAAAATAGAAAACCAAATTTGAGAAATTGTTTGAAAAATTATTTTTGCACTAAATGTATTTTCCATACAACTCAAGAGATATGAAATGATTATTATTATTGTTTTTTAGTTAAAAATTCATTAACCATATTGTTGGAAAAAGTCCAGCAACAAGTGATTACAAAGTTTGGTGATGAGCTCCTGAGTAATTCAACAAGAGTACAAGATTAACCAAATTTTGCAAACTCATGAGCTAACCTATATTCCTGTCTTCTATTAAGAAACACTACCAACATCGGCTTCAGCTAAAATGTCTTTAACATCAGAAATTATAGGACTATTTGGGTGTGTTCGTTTGAATTGAAAATATTTACTTGAAAAAAATATTTTTTTTGGAAAACATTTTACATGAAAATTTTATTTTTCATACAATTTTCGGTATAATTCGGTTGACAAAATGAAAATATTTTGAAATAAAATTTTTTAACGGTTTCATCTTTAATTTATAAATACAAGTTAAAAAAACTTATAACAATGGTAATAAATACCTTACAAGTAATTGTGGTTAATAAAAGATTGATTTTGTTTAAAATTAAATGAAAGTATAATGTAATAGTAAAATACACATCATGATAGTTATATTAATGTGTGACCCATGATTAAGAGAAAAACGAATGGAAAAGAATTGAAAAAGAAAATAAGTTTAGCAAATGAAATTATAAAAGTAAGTATTTGAGATTTAATGTCACTCTTGAATTATCCGAAAAATAACTTACGCTCAAAAATTTTGTAAGTTATTTTCAGCCAGATGAAGAAAAATTGAAAAATATTTTACATTGAAAAATATTTTCCGATGTTTGGCACCAAAAAAATTTCTGAAAAATATTTTTCTGAAAATATTTTCAATCCAAACGAACACACCCAAGTGCTGAAAATTCATCATCATCATCTTGAGCCACATCATCCGAATAATTGTTTGAGCATTCCCTTCCAAGCTGGAATTTGAAATGTAAAAAGCTCTTGCAAAAAGAGCTGCATCTAATTGTGGTACAGGTTTATGTTCTCTCATTCCTTTCTCGGATGGTATTAAACTTTAGACCCTTTTTTTTTTTTCCCAAACTATAACAGTTTAACCACTCTTTTCTAACTACATCTACTATTAAGGGGAATGAGAAGACCCAACGAGGCCAATGAACAAGAGATTTAACCTCCATTCTTGAAAATACAAGACAGCAATTCGAATTTCGATCTTACACCCAGGCAAAGTGTTTGATCGCCAACTCACCTAAAGTGAGTTGGTTATATTAAATTTTAGACATGCTTCCATTGACTTTGGGTGCATGAAAAATATTTAACTCTTCATGTCAAAGATTGAATTATTTAGCATGATTGTTTTGAATTATGGAACAACAGAAATGCAGTCTATTTTGAAGGGCAGTTCAAAGACCCCCCTTCGATCTTGTCCCGTCCTGTGCAGACCTCCCTTTCTACATACCAAAAAGCAGTCAAGCTGGATCCTTACACCTAGGGCTGTAAACGAACCGAGTTGCTTGGTCAAAAACTCGACTCGAGCTAGAGTTCGAAACTCTTGACAAGCCGATCTTGAGCATATGTATAATATGCTCGAGTGCTTGTCGAGCTTTTCGAGCATTATATAATTTTTTTTATTAAAATATCCATACTTTTTAAAAAAATTACATATTTTACCTACGAAAAAGTCGAACTACTCGAGTTCGAGCTCGAATTCGAGCTCGTTTTACTTATTTTCGAGCGAACTCGAATTGAGTTCGAACTATGTCAAAGTTTTCGAACTCGAGCTCGAGCTCAAATTTTGAAACTCGTTCGAGTTCGAGCTCGAGTTCTAGTAGGGCACTATTCGTGCTCGATTCGGCTCGTTTACACCCCTACTTGCGCCACACAACATTCGTCTCGAAGAAACACAATCAGATCTGAAATGATTATAGTTTTGCTCATCATCTGGCCCAACAACTTTTGAGCGGAAGTAATGGGCTCAAAATGTTTAAACCAAGTTGTAAGTAACCCATGACCTAAGGTGTTATAAACAATACAATATCTTCTCCCACTTTCGATGTGGGACGGGGCATCACATAAAATGGCAGAAAATTTTGAAATTATGGCCCGTGTGGATTGCTTTTTCTAACTACTTTTTACCATTTTTTACTTTCTATTCATATTTTTGATAAAATATTTATTTGGTTAGCTAAAAACTTCTTTTACCTTTTCTCCCAAAATACTATTCATTATTTACACAATTCAAAATTTTCTTTCACTATTCATTGCTTTCACTATTCATTACTTACACAATTTAAAATTTCTTTCACTATTCATTACTATTCAATCAATTATTTTACTATTCGTCTATACGCATATTGCAAATACTATTCACATATATTAGCATTAAATTTTTTTTATACTATCCACTACGATTCATTGGCCTAAATTTTTTTTTCGGGCAAAATAAATAGAAATGTAAGTTTGAGTTTGAAGTATAGGTAGAAAAATAGAATTTAAAATAGTATATAAGATTCGGACTTTCGAACTTAAGCTTGAGAGTCTGAAGTATAGGCGGGAAAATAGAATTTAAAATGGTATAAGGTTCGGACTTTCGAACCTATGTTGGAGAATTCGAACTATGGGTAGAAAAGTGTAAATTTTAAATTGTATTTTTATTTTGTATTAAACAAATACGTGTTTAACATACGCATACGAACACATTTCATTTTTCAAGATTCGGATTTCAAATGACGAATAGGTAGTTATACCTTTACGTGTGATTTTTAATATTTGATTTGAATAATGTAAAAGAAAGTGAACAGGATTATGTATTTTGATATTAATAATTTTATTCAAATTTGGTGTACGTATTTTGTCTTTTAACGCAAAAAATACTACAATAATTTTTAAATAGTATTTTTTATTTTATATTAAATAAATATATGTTTAGTATACATGTATGAACATATCTCGTTTTTTAAAATTTGGATTTCAAACAACAAAAAACAACTACATTTGTGTGTGATTTTTAGTATTTGATTTGATGGTATAAAAAAAAGTGAACGCGATTATATATTTTAATATTAGTAATTTTGTTCGATTTTTGCATATATTTTGTCTTTTAGTGCAAAAAAATACTATCCAAACACTTATTTACAAAATATTATTTGCAATATTCACAATCCAAATACTTACTCAAATTATTCACATTACTCAAATAATTTCTCGAATAATACGATAAAATAATACTTCAAATAACACAATCTATATATGGCCTTATTTGACCTATTTACTTGCAAGGAAACTAATGAGGGGTAACTTGCTGAGGCCACTATATACTCCACATGAATAGTAGTGATATATCACGTTATATGCAAAAAAAAATTGATTTTTACATAAATTTGATGAAAACAAAGAAAAATAACACCAAATATAATTTGATTTGATTAGAAAGAACGAATTACAATCCCTACTATATCTTCCAATTTTCTCTTCAATTTATGGCTTAAAAGTTTCACATTTTGATTTCTCAAAATTTGATTTGTTGAAGGATTGAGAAACTTGATATAGAATTTAACTCGAGGTTTGATGTCAAGCTCCTGATTTACACTTCTCAGACCTATGCTATCTGTTGAATCTATAAAGTCATACTCTCACGAATATAAGATATCTATCTTATGTATTAACAAATCATAGGTACATATTATAATAGTGGAAACAACTATCTTTAGATAACAATTTAATTTTGTGCGCTACATAAAAATCTAGAAAACTAAAAGCACAATTGACTACTCTAGTAAGATTCGATCTAAAATCTTCATTTTTCTTTCTTTGTAGCATTTGAACTGAACTCCTCATTCTCAATCGGATTCGTTATGCTACATTAAATCCAACAACTCGTACAATTGCTAATTAATTTGCAAAAAAAAATTATAATGGGGTGAGCGACAAGTCGCCGAATAGATAGCATTTACACTTTACTAGATTATACAGTTACATAAACATATATTTCAAAATTATTTCACACTATCACATGCATATGCTTTTAGTTTAAACCATATTTTCAAATTGTGTACTATTAAAAATCCATATAGTCAAATAATTCAAATCACATCCTGTAAACTGTAGTCTTTTTGTTTATCCTGCACTGTATCAATTTACATATGATGTACTTTTTAGAAAATTTATAACAAGTCACAAAGTCATTTGCAAATCATGTATCAATATATGGTGATACAAAACAAAACACACCGCCATCGGTACTGAGTACTCATCCTAGTATTAGCCTCACTAGAAGGTGTCAAGAAATTTCTTAGTTTCTTTTGACCGCCATGTACTATAACTGTTATGTATTGTATTCAGGACTATAATCTTTTTAACTATTTCATGTTCGCTTAGAGCCATAAAATACTGCCTCTTGTTATTATCCATACGACACATACATATCAAGCGTATGAAAAATTATATAAATATCATATTTGTATAATTTATAAACCATGCAATGTACGTAGCCATACACGATCCAAATTTTTATAGAAAAATAATTCATATCATAAAATACGTTTTCATAAATATAACTTTGAAAAAAACATACAAGTTCATAAATCCTTTTAAGAAATGTATGAGTTCGTAAAATAACTTAAAAATATAGGGTAAGAATCACCTAATTCGAATGGTACAACACTTGTACCTTTATTTATATTCGTTCTTTATCAAGAATCCTTAGGAGAAAATTACAATACTCTATCACTAATAATTCGAACAAATATGATCTTGTTAAATCCCATAAAATCCTGCATCAAATTCCCTGGGATCATTGCCCCATTATGTAAAGTCTATCGACCTCGACTATTTGTTGTACAAACAAAACAATCTATTTTAATTTATTTACTTCAAAATAATCCTTCTACTAATATTATAGGTAACTTTTGAAAACACTTGACTTCTTAATTCAAAAATAATACTTTTATAAGTTAGTTTAGTCTACGCTAATCAAATGATTTATTCATTAGCTTCAATACAGTCAAAAATATATTTATTACACGTTCTCAAAACTTAACGAGTTTTATTACAACTTTTGAAAACTATTACGAGTTCTTAGGTAGGGGAAGAAACAAATTGAGTTGCTCGAGAGTAGTTCTGAGTAGTATCGGTCAAAATTTTGACTCGAACTCGAGTTGAGTTGAATTCGAATACGATCTAATGTGTATTGAGACAGAAGCGTATATAATCTTTTATATATCATGTATCTTTGAAGATATATATATATACTAAAAATTATACACATCTAACCTTTCGAACACATATATAATTTTTTTATTATGTGTAAAATTACTAAAATATCTATATTCTTTAAAAATATTACATGTTTACCTCAAAAAAATTGAACTATTAGAGTTCGTTTTACTTATTTTCGAGTAAGTTCGAATAATCCATCAAATTTTTTGAGCATGAGCTTGAACTTTATTTTAAATCTCGTCCGAGGTCGAATTTGAATTGAACCTCACACTAGATGCGCACAACTCGATTCGTTTATATCCCTACTCTCAGGTAACTTGTAAAACATGTGAAGAACTTAATTCGGCACATTAAAACCATTTTGGGCTTTTGCCAAAACTCTAGAGAACTTTAAAAGTAAAATCTGTAAATTTTGTAAACTTTTCTAAATCTTATTTTCTTTTCCCGATTCTCTTCTACTCCAACTCTCTAATATATCCCTCTGTGGAATCTTTACGCAATCAGCTACTACCACCATCATCTTCTTTCTCATGACTAGTCGTCGTCGACAACAGCCACCAAGCCTTCTTGGACCACCATAGAAGCAGCCATGGCTGCTGCTACAGTAGCAAAGCCGACGCGTAGCTCCGACACAGATCTGACCATGGATCTTACTCTCGGATCCGGCTATGTCCTTGACGTTCAACTGAAGTTCTCATCTACACCAGCGATCTGACATTTCTCTCTCCCTTCTCTCTCTTTATATTTATAATACACCAAAATTTCAGATTAATTTCTTACAAAAATAGTCTATTAAAAAGTTTTTTTTGACCCACAACAATTACTTCCTAATTTCGGATTATATAGCCTATGAAAATTTCCTAAATATAATATATTCTTGACTGATGACTTATAAATTACACAAAAAGTAATACATAGTCTCAAATAAACTTACAATAATCTTAGTCAAAATATTAATTCAAAAAATAAAATTCTAATTAAAATAAATAAAGAGAACTTAGTAGTTTGTTGAATTCTTTCCTCCTCTCTTCTCAATTTTTACAAAATTTGTAAGAAAACTCTTAATCCTAAAATACTAGTATTTATAAACTATTGTGTCCTAGAATTTCTCCTATATTTTTTTGGGGTTAATTTCCAAAATTGATGAGAACAATTATGGCACTATTATTCCCCATTAACACTCTAATGGGTAAGAATCTCTAAGATGTTTTAATTTCCATATATTTTGATTGTCCAATGTATACGGGTATCACATTTGATTACTTGATCAAGCTAGATAGCTTACTATCGAATTGTTGACTTGAGAACTTTACAATTTGATCTTGAACCAAGTTTTGATTTTTCCGAACCTTGATTTTGAAGTTCTTGAATAATTTGATGGGGAACTTTAACTGAAGTATTTGCCAGTTTCGTCTTGAATGTTAACTCAAAGGTTCAATAGGTTGATTTCGAATTTTAATTCAAGTGTTTAGTAGTTTAACCTCGAATTTTGACTCAGAATTTGATGACTTAATCTCAAATTTAAACTCGAGAGATAGAGAGGTTGATATCGAATTAATCCTTTTCTCGAAAACTAAATAGTTTGATTTCTAACTTTTAACTTAGAGGCTTGATAATTTAAATTGAAAATTGACACAAATTCTTCTCGTTTGAACTCAAATTAATTGTTGACTTCTTCAAATCTTCATCTACTTCAAATCCAACTTAGTTTCTTGGAAGACTTGAATTGCTTGAAAAAAGATTTAGATAATATAGAGTTTTTAAATCACTTTGATAATATAAGTTTTTTATACACTTATCTCACATTTGGTATGGAAAAATAGTTTAGGATGGAAAGGTTTTTCCAATCTATTTTTTCTATTTTTTATTTGGCATGACACTTATAAGTTGGAAAACTTATTCTATTAGGAAAGGTTATTCCAATTAAATTCTGAAAATCTCATGTCTCAAAAAAAAAAAAAAAAAAAAAGGAAACCTCATTCCAACTCTAACTTAAAAAGATAAAATTGTGAGATGTCAATTTTATCCCATCAATTTGAAATATGAATCCAAATATAATATCTACCAACAAATATAATTACATACAAAATAAATAAATAAAGCAATGTAGTCAATTATTTATTTATTTTGCATAGCTATCTATATAATGAATATAAATGTTTTTAAATAAATATAATATTATAAAATTAGCTAAATTTTACTATTTAATATAAACGATTTTTAAATAAATATAGTATTACAAAATATTTAAATGTTAATAACATGAATTAAAATAAAAAACAAAATAAACATTTTTATATTTCTTAAAAGAAAATCAGGAGTATGTAAGCTAAATTAATATAAAATTCTTTCCATTCTAATATTTAAAAATCATTATAACAAACACTACAAAAAAAATATTCATTTCATTCTGTCTTTAATCACTAAACGTAAAATAAGAATAAACATTCTTACCTATTCTAAATTAAAACACATTTTATTTGGAATGACAATTCCATTTTATGTCATTCTTGTATATACTAAATGCGGGTTAATGGTGACCCGTATTTATAGTTGTAAGATGGAAGGGGTTGGTTGTTTGACACTATCCTTTTCCTATTTAACATATCTTCAAAGATACATGAGGCGTAAAAGATTAGATTGCTTCTTTACCAAATCTTAAATTCGTCCTGTAGAGGAATAATATTATAAAAGAAATAAACTCTCTGTAATATTATACATTCTAAGGAAGACAAAATTTAGGTAGATGCGTTCTCCACTCTTTTAAGTAAATTGGAATATATAAAAATTGAATTACTTATAATATTATTCTTTCATTTTTTCGAGGGTAAAATTTGTATGATTTTTATAGAATGTTGAAATGAATGTACACAAGAATCAGCAAAAAAAACTTCTGATTCACAAACACCTCAAAAGAAAAAAGAAAAAAAGAAAAAGAAACAGCACTAAACTATAGCAAACTACCAAATCACACAAGAAAAGAACAACACAGCTACTGCTCAAATTGCTGGATTGGTCTTGCAGAAATTCTCTGATTCAGTTCCCATTCCACACTAGTTTCGCAATTCCTCTGGTCCTCTTGACATTTACCCATCCTGAAAGATATCTCCTAACCTCATCCAAAGTTTTCTGCACAATAACTTCAGCTGGGACATACTTGGAAGAAAACACTCCATTGTTTCTCTCCCTCCACAAGCTATACACTACAGCTTCTAAGAGCAGCTTTCTGATTAGTCCAAGCAAGTCTTTCTATGGCTTGTTCGAAGTCCACCAACGAAGCTCATCCTGCCATATAAATTTCCTCTGTACAACTTTGCATAAGCCTGCAATCCAGACCAGACATAATGGGAATAGTCAGAACAAGTGATTCAAGTCCTCAAATTCCCTGCTGCTTAACACAACTGATCAGAATAAATCCCCGATTTCCTAATCCTATCCTTAGTAGGAAGTCTGCATTTACATGCAAGCCACAAGATAAAGGAATGCGTAGAAACAGCTCTTTTGAACCATACTAAATCATGCAAAAGAACCTCAATAGAGGTTTGTGAAAAGAGTTCGACAGTAGATTTCAAGGAATAACAATCTGTTGGTTCTCCAAGCCACAAAGTATGATCAGCAGATTCAGCACATTCAGGTTAAGGTAACAGATTACCAGGCAAGGACATAATCAGATCTTCAACATCTGCATTTCTCTTCCTCCCTTCTGGCAATTTCCATTCATCACACCTTTATGGATAATGTCTGCCACTTTCGCTTCCAGGTTACTGTTAGATAATGTCTGCCACTTTAGCTTCCAGGTTACTGTTAGACCTTCTAACAATACTATGCCCATAAGCTGAGATAAGAGGACTTTTTGGATGCCAGGGATCATACCATAAGATGGTACTCTCCCCATTCCTATGACTGTTGTTATTTGATTCCTCACAACACACCTTAATTACAGCAACTTCCTCCAAAACCAAGAACAATCATTAAGAATGGGTACTTTCCAAAAAGACTAGTTCCTTAACTTTATTATCCAAGCTATCCATAGAGATCCCTTTCTAGAACAAATGTTTCAGATATATCTTAACATCAGAGCTTTTTCCACACACTGAGTTGTACTAAGCCCGGACCACCTTCCTTCAGAGGTTTGCAAACTTCAATCCAACTACCTTTAGCATGATTTTGGTCCTCAGTGCCAGTCCAAAGAAATGCAAGAACATCCTCTCAATGGTTCTCACCACAGGCACTTTAGGAAGGATAAAGATACTACTCCAAAATAGTTGTAAGCTTGTTAAAACAAATTTTATAAGCTGTAGCCTATCACCATAAGATAACACTTTTGAGTTCCATCCCTTAATTTTTGCTTTCATTTTGTCAACAAGTACCTTACACAATCAGAGAGTGTTAACCTGGAGCTAATTAAAGGAATACCCAGGTATTAGACGGGTAGAAGACCCTCCTGCATCCCCAGAATGTCACAAAACAGAGTAGACTCTTGTCTGCCAACACCAGAGAGGAAAACCTCACTCTTATCCAGGTTAGGAACAAGTCCAGAGAGAGCTGAAAACTCCTCAAGGGCATCCTTTATAACTCCCACTGATCTTTTGGTTGCTGCAGCAATTAAGAATAGATCATTTGCAAACATAATATGGGTTTTTCTTTTATTTAATTTCTTTAGATAAATGTCATTATACATATATATATGAGATGGCGTAATTTAATTAGGAAAATCACTCCAATAGATACATTCATTTAAAATTTTTAATTTGCACAAAACTTCTTTTGCCTACACACATACACACACATATGTGTGTGTAAGTATAGATATTAAAGGAACATCAATTGGAGGCATGGGCAAATGTAGGAGTTTGGATTCAAAGTGGCAAAACATATACAGCCATATCTACGAGGAACCTTTTTTTTTTTTTTTTTCGTGTATAAAATGTTAACAGCTCCTATTGAGCAAAAACCAATATACAATTTAAGATTTACAAGTATAAGTAAAGACTCAATACTATGACTAACTGTACATAAACAGTTGGGAAGAGTTTTCAAAACAAAATCTTGACATGAAGCCAAGGCTACAGGTGCTATTGTATTACAACACAAAAGTGTAACAACCGCACATTTTCTGTCAATTCAAAGTTCCTTGAAATGCTTTTTAGTAGCTATGATTATTATTGTTCAATGACTGTTTTATCCTTCTTTGTTTTCATTTTAGTTTCTGGGTAGTAAATGATATAAGACTGACCATAGTTGAACAAAGAGCAATTTGTGGAAATTCAACTTTACTGATTAATTTGGCATGAAATCCTTTACACATTTAGATTCTACAAGCCTAAATCTACTTCAAATATCAAAATTTCCCTTAAAATTCTCTTTTGCCATTCTTCAATTCTAGGCAAGAAACTAATTGATTGAAGTCAAGTGAAGGGTTAGAAGTGCTTCTAATCCAATGTTTCAGCTTAAAGAGTGAGGTTTTGGTATATTGACATCCATTGCTTAAAGGTAGGGTTTCTTGGTTTGGTTTAAGATTGGTTGTTGTATAACCCTTGTTGTTTGTGATTGATTTTTATTACGAAATAGTTCGAGCTTGTCCAACCTTGATTTATGGTTGAAAACATCTTTAAAACATTCGAATTGCAGAGGTTTGAGTTGGGGGTGTGAGGTGGTTGGTTACATTTGCTTAGTTTTTAGATTAGGGTTTTTAGTGTTTAATCATACTTTTGCATGCTTAGGTCTTTCCTGACTTGTACCTCTATACATGTTTTATCCTTTGTTATTGAGCTTCTGGAAGGATTTTTTTAGTCTCAAAATGATCAACTTTGAGGGCTTGCTAGATTGACTAACCAACTTGTTCAATTCTTCCAAAAATGGCATAAATGCCGTAGCGTTCCAACAAGGTCAATTCCTAGTGCTGCAGCGTTTGACTCTAAATCCACAGTTTTTCTTTTTGTTTTGCTAGATTCTTGGTCCTATAATGTACCCGTATCCTACTCTAGTGTATGTTGTTGCCCTCCCATGGTTTTAGGTCAAGGAGATGCGGTTTCTTGTTGAGTGAAGTTAGGGTTCTAAAGAGGAATCACAAGGTAAGTAGTTCTTATACCTTTATGTTAAATGTTTGGCATATTTCTTAGGCGCAACAATGAATAAGATCAAATAAAGGTAAGTATGATTGGTTTTATGAAGGTTTAGCTACTAGTTTAACAAGTTATACTTTGCATTTGTAAGTAATGTTAATCTTAGAGACAATGACTAAGTATGGTTCTTTGTGTGAGTTTATGAAATTGTGTATCTGGGCTTAGTTTTACTTTGTATGGCGTGTTAATGACACTGCTATTCATTCATGGAGGCATACACTATTAGCATATATATATAGCATATATATATATATATATGTTATGTAAGGTGTCATATCAGTGATAATCATCTTGAGTGTGTCACAACCTAAGTTACTTATTTGGGGAAGTGCTAGGGTTGGTCTTTTTTGCATTAATGTCATGTGAAACATTACATTGTCATCTAGAAGCATAGCTAGTAGCATGTGATTCATAAATCATGGCATTGGCATTGGTGAACATGATTATATACACGTGTTATATGATGCTTTGCCTTGTTAGCTAGTGGTACTCAATTGTGGTAGATATAAACAACTATATAAGTTATATGAAACCTTGCTTTGACATTTAGACATAGTTTGTGCCATAAGATTGGTAAAATCTTGCATTGGAATCCATGGGCTATGGTACTTCTTGATTTGTATAATATCTTATCCACTGTAATGGTTGATAATGATATTCTAACATCATAGGATATGTGCTACTTAATCAGGATAAGTATCAATAATTATGTAGGACCGGCTGCTAATAATGTGAGTGATGTTGGATTGGGAATAATAAATGTTTGACATGAATTAAATTATCCTTGTGTATGAATGCAATGTAAGTTATTACTTAATCTGTGGAATGATTTGTCTGATTTACTCTGCTATTGAATGATCCGCTTGATTCAAGCCATTAGTTGAACTATCTTGTGCTGTGTTATTTGGGCTGGAAGGTACTTGCTATGGCATCGAGCCTTATAGAAAGGTCTTACTTTGTCTTGTTATTTTTAGAAAGGCTTGCATTACCTCTTTACCAAAGCTTAAAGAAAGGCATTACTATTCCTAGTTGTCAAAGCTTTACAAATAAACTTACAATATGTATGACCTAAGCTTACGAGAAGACTTACTTGTTATGCTTAACAAAGCCTTTAAGGGCTTTGCTTTGTTAGTTTGCAAATGGTGAGGAGTGATTATGAAATGATTGCATACTATGGTAAGTGATTATGAATTGCACTATGAATACTACATTAGTTTTATGTTTTACATTTAATTGTTAGGTTTAAGTGTTATTTACTAGGCAATGTTTTGCTCATTTCATGTTGTTGATGAAATGAAGGATCATCGGTGCTTTTTTTTAGGCTTGTTTATGGACTTGAGCGGGGAATGGATTTTGGTATCGACTCTAACTCTTGGAGCTAGAGTTGTTTATTTTGCTAATGTAAGGTTTGTTTTTACCATTTGTCTAGGCCTACTGCTGGTATAGCTATTTAGGGTTTGTATTGTTCATTTACAACATGTTTATGTATTGATATCCTGGTTTGTAATTGTAAATTATGATTTGTTTAATGAGGATTAGGAGTATGGTTGTGGTTACTAGTTTCTCTCTTTTCCATGTCTTGCATGCTTGGGGTAATCCCAAGATGCAACGTGTCATCGTCCCATTTTTTGGGGCGTGATGTCTCTTAAGAATGAGACTTTTGTTTCCTATCTTGATGATTATCCTACTCCAACATACTTTCTTTGCCTTTATGAATGCTCATTAAACACCCTCAACTTCCTCAAATTCTTTCATACCTTCTCTTCTTTCCAATAAAGGCCCATGCAGCTATTCTTAATCTTTCTTCCTTGTTTTCAACAATGCCATATTCTGTCTCTTCTTTTCCTTTCTATAGCTTAACAACCGTCGATACATTTGTTCTTGTTTCTACCATTTGCTTGGTTTGTTCCAGGTTCCTTTCCTCTTGGTTCCTCATTAAACCACAAAATTCAATCCGCTCGTCCCATGCTTGATGAACTATTTGTACAAAACTCCTCTCCTCTTCTTGAAACTAATGTTCTTCCTTTGTTTTCCACAATTTCCATAGAATATTCATTATCAAGTCAAGGTAATCATGTGCCTCAGATCTTTCTGTAGCTTCCAGAAGACATGCTCCACTATTTCTACTTCCCTATCATAACTCTTATACCAATTAAGTTAATCCCATTCCAATTTTTGTGTATCTCTTTATTGATTGGGATGGCATTGTTCAAACATTTCTGGATGAAATGTTTATTCTTGTTCTTCATATTTAAATTCCATGTAGCTTTCCACAGATTACGGTTCATCCACTCTATACTTGATCCCTGGTTATCATTCCTTCTCCTACTTTTATCGACAACAATCTACTTGCTAATGATGTAAGCAGTTTTCGCAAATAAATACCATTTTGACAATGAATCCAATACATGTTGTCCTATCTTCATTCCAAGATTATTGGAATTTTTAAAATTTTGTGTACTTCCTCCTCATTGATAACTTAGTTAATAAAATCTTTGTTCCACCTGTAGTTGCAAATTAAGTCAGAAACTTTGTTTGTATTGCATAATACAGGCCATTCTGTCATGATCCTCCCTCCACCTATCTTTCCATACACTCATACTTTTACCATTACCTACTTTTTTTCTCAATCCTTTCTCTAAAACTTTCCTTGATTTGAGTAGAACATACTTTGCCTAATCAATGATGATTTTTTGGTGCCTCAGTAGATAATATGTGCTTCTTGTTCAAATATTTTGCCTTTACGATTTTGCTTACTAATAGGTTAGGCATGGTGCTGTTTCTCCATACTTGTTTATCTATCAAAGCTTTATTGTAGTATTGTACCTCTTTGAATCCCAATCCCGTTTCATTTTTTATATGTATCATCTTTTCCCAACTCACCAATAGCATTTTATTACCTCTCTTGCTCATACCCCACTAAAATTTTGCCATTAGCCTATTTATGTCTTTGTATATCTTGTTGAACAACTTAAAACATGACATAAGTTAGCATAACCTTCATAATAGCTGTAATTAGCACTTGTTTTCCAACTTATTTGTAGTTTCTCCTTCCATCATTCTACTTTATTCTTAATTCTTCTCTTAGAAAACCAAACACCTCCTCCTTAGACCTTGTTATGACCATAGTGTTAGAATTATATGCCCTTAAAACTAATTATAAATAAATATTTGATTAATAAAAGTTAATTTCTTGATGCGAATAATGTTTATCTTGGGTATATTTTAATTAAATTGGTATATGATATCAATAAGATTTTACTTAGATATTATTAACTTATTCTATTGGTTGATAAACTAATAGTAGGGAATAATAATTTAATAGTTGATACCTAAGTTTGCTCTAGACTATAAAATACTAAAGACTACACTTGTTGTGCTGCTATATGATAGAATAATATGTTCTGTCATTGAGATAGTGACCTTAAGCAAACAATGGTGTGATGTCAGTTGCATGCACAGTGAACAAGAACCGTTTAAGAATATTCCACCGCAAAATCTTTTTGTCCTTATAATTTTGAATTTCCAAATATTGAAGTTGAATAAAAGACTATATACAGGCAATATTGGATTACGCTACTCAACAAGGAATTCACCGTTCTCGAATAATAAGAAAGTACATTCAGTTGATTTTATTAGAATTGGACTCAAAAGAACTAGCGGCTTCTATGTTTAAATTGTTTTCATATTTATATTTAATTATATAAATATTTTATAAATGAATTTAGAGTTCAATTAATGTATGAAATCATGACATGTGAGAAATAATATTTTGACAATAACCCATATGGGATGTAATATGGTGGAAGGTGCAAATTTTTATTTTGTATGTAAAGAGACTCTTTTCTACATTTTTATTTCAAAATAAGTAATGACGTATTGATGGATATGATTGTTATTGGTTGAGATACCGATAGAATGTTAGTCTAATAAATACTGACCATTCAGCAACATAGCGTGACAAATAGTATACTGATGATACTGGTATGAGAATTTGAGTCTACTAACACTTACTGAATCAGATAAGTTATTGGCTCAAGGACTCATCCCATTAAATATGTGAGTTGTATCAGATTAAATAATCTGAAACTAATTTATCTCGTATATTTTGAATAAAAATCCCTAAGGATCTCACATAAATCTCTCTAATAGACAAGTCTATTGTTTTTTTTAGGCCATAAATCCCTAAGGGTCTCACATAAATCTCTTGTATATTTTGGTTATTGTTTTGTTTGTCCATCAGAATCAAATGATAGAACACTTAAATATATTTTTAGAAGAATATAGAGAGAGCGTGGATACTTTAGGAGGCAACACACTTTTTTTTTTTTTTTTTTGAATAAATAAGAGGCAACACACTTGGGTTGTTCAAGAAGAGAAGTTATTGAGAAGTTGCTTGATAACTCTAAATATTTCATGAAGAGAAGTTACTGAGAAGTTTCTTGATAACTCTATATTTAGAGTATTATTGTTTCTCTTTTGTTGGGTATCTAAGTGTGTTTAGTCCGATTTGTTAGTATTTTGTATTGTGATTTAGTGGTTAGAAGTTTGTAGTTGCTTGTGGTTCTTTGAGTTGTTTTGATGTTTAATTGTGTGTTTAAGTAGTATAGATGGCTATTCATTATGTTTTGTGTTGTGTGCAGATGTTAGCAAGGGGTAAAATGCACGAATGGAATGAGGATGTTAGAGTTAAAATATCTAGCCAAGTTGGTTGTTGAGAAGACCTAACCGCAAATTGTGGTTGGGCCAAGAGGAGACAGCTGCAGACTGCAATAGAAATAGAAAGCCATCCACAGTCTGCGACCAAACCAAGTCTATCACTTATAGTCTGCGAGTGAGCCGTAGGCTACGCATGACCAATGCAGAATCACTCGTAGTCTGCGGGTGTGCCAACTGGGCCATGTTGTTTCTCCATCATTTATGATACATAGGGAGTAAACTTGTAACAATGTGAGACACAATTCCTACATATGTTCTTAGGGCATTCTTAGACAATTTTTCTAGCTTGGGTTTTAGGACTAATTTTTTTCTTAGATTTCTAGAATTAATTACCTTTAATTTCATTGTTTAATTTCCAACTTTGGATTATTCAAGTTCTTGAATTCAAGTTAGTTTTCATCAAGTTAAATTCTAGAAACATGTACTTTTATTTATTTAATTACAATTGCTTTACTTTTCTACTATTGCTTAATAAACATGAATTCTTGCCAAGTTATTAATTTTTGCTTTTATTCTCAAACCATGAATTGCTAATTTCATTAAGGTTTGGGTACGGGTGATGTAATTATCTGTGGATTAATTAAATCAAGGGTCAATTGTTAAATTGTATTAATCGGGTAATAATTAATACAAATAGACAACTCTGAAGAGTAGCTAACTTTAGTTTTGTTTTGGTTGGCTGAGGGGATAAGGTTTTTAAACTTCCATCATAGACCGGTGGTAAAAATTATTACATTAATTAATCTGAGACCAAGGTGCCAGGGATTGGTTAGTTGATTCACAAGGAAATCCATTTGGGTAAAACTTGAATTAATTTAATTGGATAAGAAAAGGTCTCAAACCCTAGTTATTTAATTTGATAAAATTCAATCACTGAAGCTCGGGTTTGGGTTGATTTATAGGAATTAAATCTCCTTGAAATATAATTCAACTAATTGACATGAGATTAGATAAATGTAGGATAATTGCTAGCCTAGCAGTGTTTGACCCGACTTTCATTATTGCTTGTAACCATATTTTCATTAAATAGCTCTTTAATTTCAGTTTTTATTTGTTTTAATAATTTAATTCTAAAAATCCAAACTCTTCATAAATCGATTGTCTAAAAAGAAATTGGCCTAGAATCTCGGTACTTGTTTACTCAGTTCTCGTGAAAATGATCTTTTCTCTACTACACTGATGCCTTGCACTTGTAGATATTAGTGGGAAAGTGTGAAAGAGGTAATTTAAATTTTCTGCATGTGGAACAAGTTTTTAGCACCATTGTCGGGGATCTGTTGTTTAGACAATATCGTGATGCTAAACAATTCCTACTTTCAACTTTTATTTTGTTTTTATTTGTTATTCAAGTACTTTTCCGTTGGCCATTTTCCCATTAATCTCTCCACTGTTTATTTTATCATATAATTTGGTGTTTGGAACGATTTCTTTGTGCTTAATAGTTTATTCACAGATTTGATTAAACTCTTGTAAAGTTTGATCCCTCTTACTGATATTGATAGGACTTTTTTAAGCATCTAAGAAGACAAGCACTTCAGTAATAACTAAGGGCAGAACTAACTATGGCCAAAGAGAGAAATTCAAACCACCCAGTGATACCACAGGATGACGAGAGAATGTGGGAAATAATAATGCAATTCGAAACAATGGTAATAATGCTCTTGCAAGAGATGATAGACCTTTGGGCAATTACACTCAGCCAACGTTTGAAGGGTCACAATCTAGTATTGTACAACTGTGATCTAAGCCAATAACCTTGAGATCAGGCCAGGTCTCATATCCATGCTACAATAGTACACCATGTTTTTGGGATTGCACAATGAGGATCCGAACCGACATTTTTGAAAGTGTGTGATATTTTCAAGCAGAATGGCATGTCAGCAGATGCTTTCAAGGTAAGGTTATTTCCTTTTTCTTTGAGGAATAATGCCAATCCATGGCTGTAGGGATACAAGCAAGGAACATTCACCACTTGGGAGAATACCTCAAGCATTTATGACTCAAAGTACTTTTCCCCATAAAAAATAGCTAAGCTAAGGAATGATATTAGCTTTTTTAACCAATAATATGGAGAAAACATTGGTGAGACTTGGTAAAGGTACAATGATTTGCTAAACAAGTGTCTGTATCACGGGCTGCCCTTATAGATGCAAATGAAAATCCTTTTCAATAGGTTACTTCAAGAAACCCATGAATCTATTGACGCTTTAGTAAATTGGTTCCTTATGGTAAATAAAATGCCGAAAAAAGCATAGGATTTGTTGGACAATATGTCGAATAATTACTTTAAATCTTTACTAGCACAAGCTAAAGAACAAAGGAGAGGAGTGCTTGAGTTGAATACCTTGGATACAGTAATGGCTAAACAAGAAGTTATGGCTGACAGATGGCAGCATTAGTTAAGTAGATGGAGGGGATGAAAGTCAATGCCGTGGCTACACCATAGCCACTAGTCTACGACTTCTGTTCAGGTGACTACCCAAATGACCAATGTAGTACACTAACACTAGATCTACTTCTTCTTTTGCAGGTCAGGAGCAAGTGAACTATATGGGGAACCAAGGCAAACCTCAAAGTCCGTATAGAAGCCAGAAAAATGTCTACAACAACACGTACAATTCTGGATGAAAGAATCATCCAAACTTGTCATGGGGGTAATCGGTAAAATCAAGTCAATAACCAATATCAAGGTGCAAATGGCTTACCCCTATTACAACAATAGCAAGAACCACAACAGTAGATGCATACACATCCATTTTATACAGAAAGTCAGTTGGAGAAGGTTCTTACTCAATACATACAAACCAACAAGAAATCAAGCTGCCTCAATTAAGGATTTAGAGAACCAAATGGGGCAAATAGCAAGGAGCATAGTTGAAAGACTACTTAGAGCATTACCAAGTGATACTATTGCTAACCCAAGAGATCATGCCAAGGCCATCACTTTGAGATATGACAAAGGTATTGGAACTGAAAAAGGAAATGAGAAAGAGGCTGTGTCAGGGAAAAAGAAAAAGTTGATGAAAAAAAAGTAGTGATGAAGATGCCGAGGTAAAGGGAATAAGGCAACAAAGTACAAAATTCCTCTTAAGAGGGAAACTGAAGTTCAACATACCCATCATTTGGTAAGAATTCTATTTCCCAATAGGCACAAAGACGAGGATGATCAAAAGAAATTCAAAAGATTCCTCAAAATTTTCAAGAAAGTAGAGATCAATATACCTTTCATGGAATCACTCAAGAATATTGGACAAATATGCAAAGTTCATGAATAAGATGTTGACAAATAAGAGGAAGCTATTGGGGGATGAAATCTTGTGTCTAACTGAAGGATGTAGTACTATTATCCAAAATGGCTACTTTCGAAGCTGAAGGACAATGGTTCATTCTCTATTCCATGCACAGTTCTAAGGGTAGAATTCAAGAGAGTTTATGTGATCTTGGGACATCCATCAAGTTGCTGCCCTTATTTATCTGCAAGACACAGAATGGCAGAGGGATCAAACCCATTAATGTATCTCTTCCTTGACAGATAGGAGTGTAAAGTACCTCGAAGGCATTGTTGAAGATGTATTAGTTAAGGTGAGGAAATGTTATTTGCTAGTAGACTTCATCTTACTAGGCATGGAAGAGGACAAAGAGATGCCCTTGATCCTTGGTCGACAATTCCTAGGAACTAGATAAGCACTGATAGATGTCGAAGAGAGGAAGATACAATTAAGAGTCAACGATCAGGCTGTCAATTTTTCTACTTTTAACTCTCTTAAACTTGCTGCTATTTATGAGAATTTAATGATGATATATATAACGGATAATATTGTTGGTGATTTTTGCGAGTACAATACTCCACAACTTCCATTAGAGAAAGCATTGCTTTATGCAAAGAAAGTGGAGGAACATGAAGAGCCAACGAAAGCTTGCTTGAAGATGCTGGAAGCAAACTCACCAATCAAGGCTGAAGCTCCAATTGAGGATTTTGGTAAGGGGATCTCTGACCAACGAATTCCCAAAGGTAGAGTTGAAGGTGCTTCCAGGCCTAGTCACCTTAAATATGCTTTTCTTGGTGAAAATGAAACTTTCCTAGTTATCGTTAATGCATATTTGTCTAATAAACAATTAATTGAGCTGCATGTCATGTTGAGAAAACATAAAAATTGAATTATGCATGGAGCATTCATTATATTAAGGGGATTAGTCCCACAATTTGCATGTATAGAATATTGATGACTGAAAACTATAGGGCTTGTAGGCAATCTCAACGTCGGCTAAACCCCATTTTGAAGGAGATTGTAAGAAAATAAGTCATGAAACTGTTAGATCCTGGTATAATTTGTTCAATTAGTGAAGTGAGTGGATTAACCCCACTCAAGTGGTGGCTAAGAAGAGAGAAATTACTATAGTTGTTAATGAAAATAATGAATTAATCCTATCTAGGTTGGTCACGGGTTGAAAGGTGTGTATTGACTATAGGAAGGTAAATGAAGTCACTTGTTACCTTTCATTATCAAATGTTGGAAAGACTAGCAGGTCATGCTTTTCTGTCTCTTATACACACTACTTTCTAGTTGGTTACTCTGTTTACTTTCAAATTGCCATAGCTCCGGCGGACCAAGAAAAAACTACCTTCATGTGTCCTTATGGAACATTCATTTATTGAAGGATACCTTTTGGTTTATGCAATGGACCTGGAACGTTTCAAAGGTGCATGTTCGCAATTTTTCATTACACGATCAAAAAATGCATAGAAGTTTTCGTGGATGATTTTTCAATGTTTGGTTCTTCGTTTCATGATTGCTTGCATAATTTGTTATTAGTTTTTGTGTGATATGAGTAAACAAATCTTGCTCTTAATTGGGGAAAAATCATTTCCTGGTTTAAGAAGGGATAGTTTTAGATCATAAAATATCTACTAAGGGGATTAAAGTTATTGAGAAATTACCTTTACCCACAAATGTTAAATGAATAAGAAATTTGTTTAGGACATGTTGGGTTCTATAGACAGTTCATAAAAGATTTTTCCTCAATTTCTAAACCCTTATGTGATTTATTGTAAAAAGACACCGGTGTGTGTGTGACCTTCAACTTTGATGAGAATTGCTTACATGCGTTCAATTTGTTGAGAAAAGCTTTAGTGTTTGTTCCCATTATCACAGCACTTAATTGGTCATTACCTTTTCACATGATGTGTGATGCTAGTGAATTTGCTGTGGGTATTGTCATTTGTGAAAAAAGCACAAGGCCTATTATCTATTATGCTAGTAGAACTCTCAATGATGCTCAAGTCAATTACATCACAACTGAAAATGAGTTACTAGCTGTCATTTTTTCTTTCGACAAGTTTAGATCCTACCTGATTGGCTCCAAAGTTATTGTTCATACTGACCATGCGGCTTTAAAATATTTGATTTTTAA